>JALBCR010001485.1:0-120121 GCA_030710515.1 Abscondita cerata | reverse complement strand
TCTGAGATAATAAAAAACAATTTTAAATTAAAACTTTACAGGGCCGTACCTCCTTAAGTAAGCCCAATTGAACAAAAGTTTATAAGAAAATTTTCATAACTTTTTATGCTTAGTATAGTTTGCGACCTATATTTTTGGACCACCCTGTATCCTGTTTTAATGCATAAAAATAAGTAGTTTAGTGGTTTCTTAATTTTTTAAATTAGAAATGATGTACTTATTTAATTTTGTTTGTTGTTCTATCACAATTTGAATTATTATATTTTTATGTGCAATACATGCAATATAAATTAGAAACAAAATTTTGTATTAGTTTTTTTTATTTGGATAATTCATACCCAATCTATTTTCAGAAATATAATAATTAAAATAATTTGGGTACTTTTAGTACCTACAAAAAAAAATTATATTTCCCGCGTTTGTAGAATAGTTTAGTGCTACAATGTAGAGGGCGTTCAACTCCATTACTACCGTAATGCATTACAGTTTCCCTTCTCCCCGAAGAAGTTATTTATCTATGGTGTACATCAATTAAGCAAAACATGTGACGTGCAGTCACGTTAAAAAACGGGTTTTATAAATCTCTTAAACAAACGATTACAGAAGTTATTTGAATCTAAATGTACTGGTTATCGACCAAAAAAATCGAGACAGATGTTCATATTTTTCCATTCCAAAAAGAATTGAATTTTGCAAAAATGAATTTGAAGACTTCGCTGCAGTTTTAAATGAGAAGTTAAAGAAGAAGTGAAATTAAATAATATAAATAAAACTATATTAATTCTCGAAAAATATTTTGAACGTGATGATCAGCTCTATTTTGTGCCTACCTAACACAACCTGTTGTTTTTCGTTTAATCTATTGTTATATAAAACTCACACAAAAAGTATACCAGCTATCATTAATTATTGTTTTTGTATGTTTAGGGGGGTTTCAATGCGGAAATTTAACCTTAAACTGTTAAATGTATAAAATTTATTCTTGGGAACTGTAACGTATGGTTATTTTTTTAAGTACGTTGTCTAGAAGAATTAAAAAATTAATAACATTGCTTTACGTAAACATCCGTTAAAATGTAACGGTTTGTTTCGCAACAATTTAATGACTATAAAGTTTTGTGCACCTGAGTGTCAATTTGACTTAAACTACCTGATACAGAAAATAGGTAAAATAGTAACACTACGTGACAGTGGCTTTATCATGTGACGAACCCTATTTTTTTAACTTAATTTTGCACGCCTATACTAATAAACATTTGGAAAGAGTAACAATAAAGTTAGATAATACGAGGGTCATTTTTTAAGTAAGAACTGTTTTTAAGTGGAGTAAGTAACAGCAACTTTGTTTATGAACATAAATTGCGATAAATTGTATCAAAAACTCAGGTATGAACATATTTTTACTTTTCTATATAGTCACCAAGAATATCTAAGCATTTGTTCAGTCGTGGCACTAGCTTTTGGATACCCTCATCATAGAAATCTGCCGCCTGAGCGTTTAACCAGTTAGTAACAGTTTCTTTCAACACGTCATTTTCAAGCGCCGGTTTTGGCGAATTTCTTCATCAACATTTGTTGTAAGTCTTGATTACTGACAGTCGGCGGGTTTATTGATTAACATACCGACAAACAATTCAGTATTACGATAAAACCAACAGTGGCAGAAACATGAAATCAACTGACTGCGTAGTCAGTGTTCAGTCGTGGCACTAGCTTTTGGATACCCTCATCATAGAAATCTGCCGCCTGAGCGTTTAACCAGTTAGTAACAGTTTCTTTCAACACGTCATTTTCAAGCGCCGGTTTTGGCGAATTTCTTCATCAACATTTGTTGTAAGTCTTGATTAATGACAGTCGGCGGGTTTATTGATTAACATACCGACAAACAATTCAGTATTACGATAAAACCAACAGTGGCAGAAACATGAAATCAACTGACTGCGTAGTCAGGGGCTGTACTAGAGTGGTTGACCTTGAGCGGCATCACGTGATGGCCTGCGCGGACCGATGCGCAGTCTGTTCTTACTTAAAAATGACCCTCATATATTAAAACAATATATTACGAGTGTTGTAACCAATAAGAACAATGTGTCTAAGTAAACGTGCTTATTTATTTATTTATTTAATCGTATGGTACATTTTAAATATTGTATTGTGATGTAAGTGTTATGTATGGTGCCCCAGAAGATCAGTATAAACCTATATAGTGTGGTGACGAAACCGTGTGCAATAGTGGATTGGTTCGTCTTGGCAAAGCATTTACTTCAAGATTTAGGAAAACTACTAAAACCTAAACATGCCAACCCTTACCCACCCTAGTATTCACATGTAATAATATTAATTAAGTGTGTAATGTGATTGTGTTTGTGAAATTGTGTTGTACATTTTTCCTAATTATCCAGGAGGTCTTGATGACCAGGTCCGGAAACTAAAGTGGTGATTCTCGGGAACAACATTAATTAATTAATAATTTCATGTTTGTCCAATCAACTTTCGTTTCTGCGGCATTCAAAAATTTGCCGACAAATCGTGTAAGCAAGATTTTGGTTACTTTCGCACGTGCTACATTAGCACGAGGTTATGGCACTAAACTATTCGTCTTTTTGCGACAGTTTTTATTTATTTTTGCAAATCCGCTTGATTTCTTGAAACATTTAAACACTTTAAATTAAACTGTTCTGGTAGCGTTCTAATTCCTTCCGGCTCTACATTGATATTCCGATAAGTATTTGATGATTTTTAAACTCAAAAGTTGTATATAATTGAATGTCAGCAGCATATCTTTGAATATTATAATAGGATGGGTACTGATTTGATTATATCTGTTGTATTATATATTATAAACCCTTGTGGCACCGCCATCTCAATTTTTACTTTATTGGAACATGTATTGTTCAGTCGTATTGATACCGGTCAGAAAGATACGACATTACAAGAGATGTGGCATTAAAACCGTAGTACTCGAGTATGGCGCAAAGTTAACAATGGTCAATTGTGCCAAAGGCCTTAGAAAAGTCCAATAATACCAGCAGACCAATCAATCCTCGATCATAAGCAGAGATTATATGAACGGTGACAACGGAATTCTTGAGAAAACCAAATACTGACAGGCTTATACCCCTACCTATCTATGATATTTGTTTGAAAACAAGTCTTTTAATCTTCAACCAAGTGTTGGAATCTGTAGATTATTAAAAATAAAACCGAAAACGACAAATAAAAAATGAATCTAACGAAACAGTAACCTTCAACGATGTTGTATGTAACAAATTTTTGCGGTGGGTGCATTTTATTTTCGTAGAAAATAAAATAACATCTTTAAATACTTGATGAGTTGAGGGCATACATATTAAAGCATTGTTCCAGAACGTAACAATAAAAATTCTATTTTAAAAATAACTGTCCGTTAATGTTTATATTCCTATACAGAATTTATTCAATATTATGTTAACTTTCTTTATTATTTTTTTTATTAAATTAAAGACTTTTATTTTTACAAAATATCAACCAATAAAAACAAGATTAACTTCAATTTCAAAAGATTTTTTCCATAAAGCTGGGGTTTCAAAAACATTTTTCCGTGTTATAATATAAAAATGTATTGTGCCAAGCTAATAAATCTTTGAGAACTTTTCATTTGATTGACTATATGAAAAGAAAATAAAATTACGAGAAAGCGTATAATTTTTCGGGTTATGAATTTTTACGGAAAATTAGCTTTAGACACGGCAACAGTATTTTCGTAACAATTATTTATTTAGGGAGGTATTGTGACGGTTGTTTATAGTCTTTAGAAACGTATTTTACACCCAAACAAACAGTTAAACATAATTTTTGTCGGTTATGTATTTGTATAACCTTAGCGATTAGCGACAATTAGTCAACGTAAGAATACGTCATCTTCGGTATTAGTGTAAAACTTTGAATATCTGTTGAAACTTTTTTGAAATTAGTTGATTTAAAAACCATTGCCGTTTGAACAATTCATTACGACATTTTTAAAAATTAACATAAAAGAAATTTTAGAAAAATAGCACATTTCCTTTTATTTTCGTTTTTATAAATACTCCCGGTCACAAAAGTGGTACTAAGATTAATGCATGACCAAGCAAAATTTTTCAAAAATAGGTAGATGCTTTCATGACTATTTAACAAATCAATTATTTTTCAATATTTTGCGGATGCAAAGACACTTTGCATTAACTTAGTCTACAGCAGAATATTGTGCTCCTTTTGAATAGTTATCATATAAAAAAATACATGCACAGTATAAGCTTTGATTAAAAAGGAAAACTTGGTCAAAAATAAATGGCATAAGAACAGGTCATTGCAAATGCGATTTCTAATACAAATTGGGACTGTGGAAACGAAGCAGGGACCGTTACACTTATTGTGGAGGATTTGAAAGCGCACGCAAAGTGGTTTCCCTCTGGTGGTCAATAATATAACTCGTATAATGAGGATAATAATGCCTAGTTATGTATCTACAAGTGATATAAAAAACATAAACTTTCAAAAAGTAAACATTACTGTGGTGTGCCTCAATGCAGAAATTATTATTCAGCTGGGATATCAATGCATAATTGTCCAAAATTAAAAACATTAGTGAAAGTATATATAGTGCCCAGTTTACAAAAGAAGATTATATAATTTCAGGTAAATAATTCCTTGATAAATTGTTATTTTACTATAATCCTTTCCAGTTTACTAAATTAAGTAAGACATGTGTGTTTTATTACAGATTTCACACATAAACGTATACTTTTAAAGCAAACTGCTTGTCCTAGTCGGATCTTGCCTATAGGAAGTCATGATTGACCTATAAGTTGTCCAGTTAGAAAGGCAATCGTGCTGAACGTCGAGAGCAACGTAGAGATATTAGTTAAACCGGATACATGCAGCTGAAGCTCTTCTCCAACTCGCTGTTAGCTCAACCGATACTAACATGGAAGATGTGGAAGCAGACAATGGTAAAAAAGTGCAGAAAAACTAAATACTAAAGACTCTGCTGAGCAAGTTAATATCTTGTTAAACGTTAAATAACATTCTAAAGTCTCCTGAAAGTATTTGGTCCGAATGTTCTATGCTAAGAACCATGATCAGCTTGAACAACAATATTAATATTTCCGCATTCACAAAATTAATCGGTTTCTTGAAACAGAAAAACGTAGCATATCGTCAAAGACGAAATTTATTTACTAATGAAGGTAAACAATACATTTATGTCAACATCAATATCTGAATACATATGTATCTTTTAGGTGGTAATGGTAGTGGAAATAGCAGGGGCACTTCGCCATGAACAAATAACGATGCTAACAACTAAGGACATCGATGGCAGAGATTCTGTCATTGTTATAAATGTATCGACGTCGAAATCAAATATGGCCCGAACATAATAGATAAAGCCAACGGGCAAGCCTATTTTCTCACACCATCTCGGAAATATTTTAATCTAAGACCGAAAACTGCTTCATTGATGAGTGTTTTTCTGGGATATGATCGAGGAAAATGCGTAAATCAAGACGTAGGTATAGAAACTATCACAAAATACCATAAAAAATTGTGTAATTTTTAAAACTCTACGACGCACAATACTTTATTGGACACTCATTGTTGGGTCCTGCGTATCCATGTTTTTCCTTTTTTTCGTTGAAAATATTTTATTTAATTTTTACCGAACAACAAAAAAAAAAAAAAAAAAAAAAAAAAAAAAAAAAAAAAAAAAAAAAATTTTAAAATAATATTAAAAATAAAAATAAAAATAAAAAAATTTTTAAAATAAATATAAATAAATAATTAAATTATTTATAATTTAAATATTAAATAACTTTTTTAAACAAAATTTTAAATAAAATTATTTTATAAAATAAATATTAAAAAAAATTTTAAAAAATTTTTTTAAATATTTTAAAAATTTTTAAAAAATAATTAAAAAAAATATTTTTTTATTAATTTTTTATTAATTAAAAATATTTAAAAAAAATTTTTTATAAAATTTTTTAAAATTTTTTTTAATTTTATTAAAATTTAATTTTTTTTTTAAAAAAATTTATTTAAAATTTTTTAAAATTAAATATTTAAATTAACTTAAATATTTTCTTAATTAATATTTCAAAAAAATATTAAACAAATTTTTAAAAATTGGAAATTTTTGTGGGAGGGCTGATGTCGCCTTAACCCTTCCAGATTCAAACCTGCCTGTGGTAGTTCAGCTCTTTAATTTCAAACGTCAAAAGTTCGAAATTTTGTTAGTGGGGGCTGGCTTCCATAGATTCAACCTTCTATAATTCCGTTATTAAAGGTGTGTTAGTGTGTTACGGTTTTATTTCCCGTATTTTGGACGTAGATTGTGAGCCGTCTTAGAACGTGTGTCGCAAGTAGTACGGTGCGACGAAAAGTCATACTAATTTGCTATTGGTGGAAATTTAATTCGATTGAATTTTCGAGACGGGCAGCGGACATTTTTCCTGGGAGACTAACGGTGAATACCACGTCTACAGAGGTTGCTATGTTGCATACTTCCAGCGAGGGAGTCACTAGTGTGCTGTTCTTCTCCGCACACCACCCCTAAGAGGAATCCCTGGGTCTATCTACCTTCCCCCGAACAGTCGATACCGTCGCTAGTACAATACCTTCATTCCCGGAACTACACTCGACGTTTACAGCTAAGTTTTAGTATTTAAACCACTTACTCATAAATAATAATGCGTATGAAGCTCGAGCACAGATGACATAAAACGGCTCGATAGTTAATATTTAAGTAACTTTTATTAGGTGTACTCTCTTCAACCGGAAGTTTGTTTAAATCAGCTCAATAAGAGCTAACCATTTTTTTGTTTTTTAGATTTAGTGTAACTCGCCGTGTGTAAATGATATGTGCACGCAGAGCCTTAATAGCAGTTACTTTTTTTAATTTGCTCTTAACTCAAGCGTTTAACTAAAGCTTACCTGAAATTCGACATCTTAACTAAAAACCTGATTTATTGTAAGCGAGGCTGCTGCTAACGCACGTAACTATATGCGACAGTCTCTCTATTTCTGTCGCATTATCCTACTATTTTTTTAGATATGTTTGTTATACTGTATTGTTTGTCTCTCTCTCTGGTTTGTGTTCGATTTAGCATATTAGATTTTAAGTAAAACTTGTTGATCTCCTGTTGGTCGGTTTTATTTCTTTCTTTACCCAGCAGGTGGCGCCTTGTTAGACCAGCAGTCAGATTTCTTATAAGATTATTATCTTCCGGGTTGAGCCGTGTTCGTTCTTCCTTCCTACGTTCTCTGCTTGACGTTTCGCTAACCATGCTGTTAGCTTCTTCAGAAGTTACTCTAAAGACTTCTACTTTCCTACGTATTTTCGATCCTTGTAAGAATGTTGTCAATAAACCCGGTTCGAAAGTGTGGCTAGTAAATGAGTCACCCAGAGAGTCGCACAACTTCAAATTAAAGCCAATGCCAGTTCAATCCAATGCCGGTTTTAGAAAATCTGCTGCTCGGATCCGAAAGGGTCCAGACCGTTTAAACTTCAAGGTATTGTGTTAAATTTGCTTGTATTTCACTGTTTAAGAGTTTTCTATATCCACTTTCCCTATCTAATAATTTTATTTAATTTCTACCGACTGGCGCATTCTACCATAAAATTGAACGGTCATTTTGTGGAGAAGATGAAGTTTTTTGATAAAAAATGTTGTTCGGTAAAAATTAAATAAAATATTTTCAACGAAAAAAAAAGGAAAAAACATGGATACGCAGGACCCAACAATGAGTGTCCAATAAAGTATTGTGCGTCGTAGAGTTTTAAAAATTACACAATTTTTTATGGTATTTTGTGATAGTTTCTATACCTACGTCTTGATTTACGCATTTTCCTCGATCATATCCCAGAAAAAATCTCATCAATGAAGCAGTTCTCGGTCTTAATTTAAAATATTTCCGAGATGGTGTGAGAAAATAGGCTTGCCCGTTGGCTTTATCTATTATGTTCGGGCTGTATTTGATTTCGACGTCGATATATTTATAACAATGACAGAATCTCTACCATCGATGTCCTTAGTTGTTAGCATCGTTATTTGCTCATGACACAGATGACATAAAACGGCTCGATAGTTAATATTTAAGTAACTTTAATTCGGTGTACTCTCTTCAACCGGAAGTTTGTTTAAATCAGCTCAATAAGAGCTGGGTGGTTTGAGGAGGTAGGAGGTAACCATTTTTGTTGTTTAGATTTAGTGTAACTCGCCGTGTGTAAATGCTATGTGTACGCAGAGCCTTAATAGCAGTTACTTTTTTTTAATTTGCTCTTAACTCAAGCGTTTAACTAAAGCTTACCTGAAATTCGACATCTTAACTAAAAACATGATTTATTGTAAGCGAGGCTGCTGCTAACGCACGTAACTATATGCGATAGTCTCTCTATTTCTGTCACATTATCCTACTATTTTTTTAGATATGTTTGTTATACTGTATTGTTTGTCTCTCTCTCTCTGGTTTGTGTTCGATTTAGCATATTAGATTTTAAGTAAAACCTGTTGATCTCCTGTTGGTCAGTTTTATTTCTTTCTTTACCCAGCAGGTGGCGCCTTGTTAGACCAGCAGTCAGATTTCTTATATGATAATAATCTTAGTGACATCATCCACTAATTTAGTGCGCTACATCGAGCCAAATTCCCTTAATTTTTCTTTCTAGGTTGTACCGCTAGAGCCGTCGCTTCTTTTGATATTTTGTAACCTACAACCGTTACAAGTGTTGAGTAAAGTTGTGCTAGCCTGTGATAACTATTCTGTTTCATAAGCAAACATAAAATCACCGATATTTTTTTGTGGTAGGGCTGAAATCGCCTTAGCCCCCCCCCCCCCCCCTCCCCCCCCCTTCCCCCTTCCCCCCCCCCCCTCCCCTCTTTTTTTCTTTTTTTTTTTCTTTTTTTTTTTCTCTTTTCCCTCCCCCTTCTTTTTCCCCCTCTCTTTTTTCTTAACACCTCCCTTCTCCCTCTTTTTTTTTTTTTTTCTTTTTTCTCCCTTTTTTATATTATTTTCTCTCATTTTTAACTTCCCACTTTTTCTTTTTCTCCCCCCCCCCCCCCCCACCCACCCCACCCCCCCCTTCCCACTTCTTTAATTTTTTCCAACCTTTCAAAAAAAATTTTTTTTATTTAAATAAATTTTTGCAATCATTTTTCACTCCTTCTTACACTTCAATAAAATTATCGTCATTTCACTTTTCACCACCAAAACCCCCTATGCAAAATTTTGTCAACATATCTCAAGTACTTTTCAATTAAATAAGAAAAAACTAAAATTGATTTTTCACTTTGACACCCCGTATCTTAGTAAATATCCAGTTTTCAAGTATGGTTAATATAAAAAAATCTCATTGTTTTCGTCTAAGGAATCTTATATTAAAATATGTCCCATTAGTTCTGGGACACCCTGTATATATGTTAAAATAAATTCAGAAATTTCAATGGTTATTCCTCGGGTTATTCTCTATTAGGTGTCGTAATTTTCGACGCATTGGACGAACAACTTTTTGAACAATATATGTAATAATATCTCCTGAAGAAAAAAAATCAAAATATTTAAAGATTTATTTAAAAAAACATCAATTATAATTGCTTCCATCTTCAGTTCACATTTATAATTGTATAGCATGCTTTATAATAATAACCGGAGCATAAATTTTACATCAAATTGTAAGCTCCTTATCTCAGATAATGAATGTATGTACGTACCTACATGAACATTTCCCTTTGGTGTTTTTTTTTAAATCACAACTAAGTGTTACTTAATTTCAAAGTAAACAAAAATAATAAGCAATTAAAGAGATAAAATTAATTTTATACAACAAAAACCTTTTTTTTTCATGAATGACATCGGATAGAAGGACCAAAAACACTTCATTGCTTTTAAGCTAAAATCATTTGCTTGGTTTATTAAAGTGAAACCTTCGAAGATGCTAACAAGCACACATTTATCCAATGCCGATCTAAAGTTCACGTTACAAAGTATAAACTTACAAGAAAACAGGATAATAAGTAATTAAACTTTGTTGTAAATATATCGGGTCGCATTTGTAAAAACTTGACCTCCAGAAATTACTACTTTGAAAACGAACCTAAATAGAATAACTAATACCAACAAAAACTATTTTATTATTTTTATCCATGAGAAAAACCGTCATTAAAATAAATCTTTTAACGGCCTATTTAAGTGTACTTCTAAGCACAATTCAAAGTTTTATCTTAATTCAAATTTAAAACCAATAGAAGCTAAAATGAAATTCGATCCTAAAGTAGATTTAAACTTTTAAAATCCAATCACTTCCAACGTATTTTTGTTCGAGATGTTTTTAGAAACTAATAATCGAATAGTTTTACTGTACGTTTACGATGAAGAACCGGTTCGGGTGCAATTTTGCAAAAAATAAGAGAGACAAAATCAGGTAGTGCTTTTACTCACGCTTTTTAAAACGATAGGATGTGAACTAGGCGACCTTGTAAATACCGAAACCCAGTTTTTGTTCCATTTTTTTTTCATCTCGTGTATAATTTATTATTTTCAACTACAATATGACAAATTGTAAAACTGTTATTTATTTTAGAGTAAAAAATGGCGTTCTCAGTTTTCCTTTTGTTACAGATGGTTCGTTGGCTTCGCTTAAAAGCACTATTTCTTTCCTTAATCTATACATATTTTATGGGACAAATTAGATTCACAAAAAACATCTAAAGTTTTTTAACTTGCAAGTTTGGAGTATAAAATTACCTCTCAGCATAACTTAACATAATTGTGAATAATTCTATATACCATTTTACTCGTAACGAGATTAAAAAGACTTTTATTACAAATTTTCTTGAAAATAAAGTTATAACCAGACCTACAAATAAACATTCATATTTTTCCATTACTTAACAATTGGAAGTTATATTACTGATAATAATATCGATGTTAACATCGACAAACAATGAATTAATCATTTGTTGATTGAATGAAAATTATGCGACGTTCTAACTTGTTTGCGAATTCTCTTTGTTTCACTTGTAAATTGTTCGCAATAAGGAATTCGCAAGGTGTTTTCGCGTAAATTTTTATTTTTACCGATTGCTTTGTTCTTGTTTGAAAGAAGTAAACGAATGTAAACAATGAAGTTAAGTTAATTTCAAGATTATTTAATTTATTGAAGTAGTAATATAGTTTTGAGTTACATACTTGCTTCTGAACCGTGACTGTCAAAAAGCTTTAGTAGTCATAATAAGCAAGCGTTTACCGCAGAACTCCACATCGCAAAAAATTTATAAATATTCTAAAATTTAAAAATCTATGTAGGTTAACGGCCATTTTGGCTTAATTAATTGTGCCCAAAATATAATCAGATCAGCAGTATTATATATAGAACCCATAGGCGAAGTTTTATTAAAATCTGAACGACGATTTTCCTGGCATCTTATTTATAAAATGTGGAGTAGTAATCAGATAAGTTGTAGGGAAAAAATCCACATTTATGAAGAAAATGTGCACCGTGATGCAATTTGTAAAATCGAATTAAACATTTCATTAAACAGTTGCCCATGCAGCTGTAAATGTTGGTTACACGTTGGCTGTATATTGGTTCAATGTTTGAATGTTGGCGAAAGGAAATTTAGATTCAAGTAATATTAGAAACCACCAAACAACACAACGCCAATATTGTATAAAATATATTCAGCCGATATTTGCTGAATGTAGAATTACCAACTTTGTTCAATATACAGGGCAAATATAGACCAAATGTTGGACTGATGATCATACGAGGATGTATTGATATCTAGTAAGCGTAAAGAGGTAAGCAGATTTACGAAGATATGCTTAATACCCTTGGTGATCAATGTCCTTCGTATGCGACCGTCAAAAATTCGAATGCAAGCTTCAAAAGAGGTAAATTTTCCATTGAAGATGATGATCGATCGGGAAGGTCAGTTTCTGTGTCAGTCCCCGAAAATATCGATGCAGTTCATGACATGATTTTATCAGACCGTCGAATTTGGCTAAAACGGATATCTGAAGCACTGAATATTTCATACGAACGCGACATGAAAAAAATTGCTGCAAAATGGATCCCCAAATGTTTGAATGTTGACCAAAAGCGTGCAAGGATAGAAGCGTTCGATCTGTGCTCGATTTGAAAACGATGTTAAACCGAATTGTTACTATGGATGAGACTTGGGTACATTTCTACGATCCAGAAACAAAGCAACAATCGATGGAATGGCGACACTCTGGTTCTCCAAGACCTAAGAAGTTTCGTGTCCAAAATCTGCTGGAAAAGTTCTTGCTTCAGTTTTTGGGATTGCCATGGAGTAATCATGATTGATTTTTGGATAAGGGTAGAACAATAACTGGAGATTACTATTCGACATTACTGACCACTCTACGGAAAATATTAAAGAGAAAAGACGCGGAAAGCTATCCAAAGGTGTTTTGTTTTTGCAGGACAACGCCCCTGCACACAAATCTCATGTTGCCATGCAAAAATTCGTGATTTAGGGTTTGAATTACTAGAACACCCCCCTTATTCACCCGATTTGGCTCCGTCCGACTATCACCTCTTTCCTCAACTGAAAAAAAGTTTAAAAGGTCGTACATTTTCTTCCAACAAGGAGGTAATAGAAGCTGTGGAGGTCTGGTTTGCAGAGCAAGAAGAAACATTTTTTTGAAAGGTCTAGAGACGTTGCAGGTTCGCTGTAATAAATGTATCCAATTAAGAGGAGAATATGTTGAGTAATAAAATATTTTGACATTGAAATTTTGTTTGGTTCTATAGTAGGCTAAGAATTTTTCAATATATCCTCGTAAATAGGTCTCCGGTATGAACCAACCAGTTGGCGCTACCTGGTGAGCCCCGCGACTTATATCTGCCATTTAAATTATTTTTCATGTGTTATATTTTGCTGTTCAATTTACCGTACGACTTGAAACCGGTAGTCGGCAGGTGTAATCGTAACCTTATCTGACAAACACTCCTTTAGCACTCTTAATTTTTTAACCTTTAAAGCTCGCGCGTACGAAGCATCATTAGAAAATTTTAGATTTTTACGTATTTAATCTATTGTTATAATTGTTGAGTTGAGGTATCTTTTATTAAATGTTAATGCTTTCATGGTTACATTTATTATAGATGTCTCGAGCTACTAAACCTAAAAATATAATAAAAGCTGTTAATATTCATATCAATGAACTTCGTGTTTTAGTTTTTTGTATTCTTTCCAAGGACGAAAAGGAGAAACGCCATTTAGCAATAACGCAAAAACACTAAGAATGTGATTTATATGGAAAAGTGCAATTCCCAGTCGTCTAAACTTGTTAGGGACATATGGTCAATTCGTCGGAAACCTTATGGAAATGGTGCCTTGTCAACATTTAAATTGTTGAATAAGTTTTTTAGAATTCAAAATTTTATTGTAAAGTCAAATTTGTTGTTATGGTTTGTTTTGTGATGTAATAATTTGTAAGTTTTTACTCAAGATTTAGTATGTGGACTTTTATTGTCCGGGTTTAGTAAATGGATCTGTAATTATAAGCCTCAAATTTTAATTATTCCCTCTTTTGGAGCAACTTTTGTAAAATTGCAAACTAGGGTGGTGCCTGATAAAAACTTGATTTAAGCATCCTGGATAGACTTCTACCCTCTCGAACAGCAGGTAAGTGAAAGACAATTATTTAAAACTCACCCTCTACCACTGCGAAGTCGGTAAATAGTAGATTAATAAACTAGGAGTTATACAAAATAATTGTTGAGCTAAAAAGTTTGCTGTCCAGACGTTAGCCGAGTCAGCAATTTAAACGAAACAATTATATTTTGAACTCCAAATGAAATATATTATTTTTTCTTCAAGCGTTTATTGCGAGTTTTCATGTTCTATTCTCAAATTCTCGAGGTTTTCGACTGTTATAGTAACGAATCAGGTTGACATTACTGTTTCGTTCATAATAATATGACATAACCACCTAATAGTTGTGAAAACAAAAGAACTGTTGCACCGTTTGGTTTCGCATTGACCGACGCCGCATCCCAAATATCGCCTAATTAACTTATAGAATTTTGACTATCAAGATCAAGTTTACGTATGGGTTATTGATCATCTTCTTGGTTTTTAGATAATTTTATTATTATTATTATTTAACAGGCACCATTCGCCTTGGTCTGAAGACGCGGTAAATAAATATGGCACTTTCCTATCCTTGATACCTTGTAGTACAGTAGAACCTACGTTTTGTGGACTATTATTCTGTTAGTGTTCCCGATTTCTTTTTTTAAATACATAATTACTAAAATAAATTCGGTGACAAACATAAACATCCCTACATAATTTTATTGAACATTATATCGTTGATTGAATAATTTGGGAAGATACGCGATGCATATGAATAAAATGTTACCAAAAAATTACCCCGACATATAGATGGCTCTACCGTCGAGTTGGTGCGTGACTGTCGTTAATACGCGTCGTAGTTGAATCGAAGTATGTGTTTCGCAGTTATTGTGATTTCTGTTATAATGACTAAGTGTGTATGTATACGTCAGTTGCACAAATAATAAAAAGAACAGGGTTGAATCGACATCTACAGGTTGAGGTAATTACTTAGTAATATTTTATTCAGATGCATCGCGTATCTTCCTAAATTTTCAGTTCTATGTAACATTTACTCTTATTCAGAGTGTAAATGCAATAAGTAATAATGTCGTTCTGTGCAGTTTCTATGGTTATGTTGAAGACATTTACTTTATATAAATGTGGTCTATTATGTTTCTAAAATTTAAAGATGTTTATTAAAGCTTCAAGAAAAAATAAAGCGTAGTTTTCGCATGCGACGTAAAGTGTCTGCACAAACTGTCACATATGTTTATATACTTGTATATAAATTTTACAATTGCATTTAAAATGGGCTACAAATTATGGCAATTAAATGGTTTTCAAACTGTTTTAAACAGTTCTAATTCAACTATTAAAAAATAGTCTAGTTGCAACAACCACACGTCAGCACTGCTGATACATAGTAACTGAATGCACTACTTTTTAGTAACAGCAACCACATAAATACTGTTCCATGTTTTACTATTCAGCCTAGTTGTCACAACCAGATTTATGTATGTGCTAACCACATTGGTATTTTCTAAAAAGTAACTAAAATGTCTCTCTAAATATCATTTCCAAATGAAAACATGTAATTGAAAAGTTTCTCAACTCTTCTAAAAACTAAAGTAACAGAGACTAAACAAACAACAATATAATAATAACGTTACGATACAACAGATAAAAATATAATGATTAAAAAAATATATTGGAAAAATTTATAACTACGCTACTATTTTATGTAACTAAGAATTTTGTCTTCTCGTCCACATTCTTAAGTTCAGTACTGTAAAATTATTTTCTCCGCAATCACCTTATAATTGAAGTTTTTTCCATGGTCACTTATGAAACGCCTAAAGTACCAGTTTATCTACTAGTAGAATAATGAAACTACTTTATTACAGTATGTTTGTTCCACCATATGATGGGCCTTCTTATAGGAGTATTTTTGAGTGGAATATTAAAACTCCATGTACTAATTCGTGCCAACGTTTCGGTCAAAAGACGTCTGACCTTTTATCAAGGCAAAAAAGAGATTGTTGAAGTTACAATAGTACAATAATACAATACTCCAACAATCTCTTTTTTTGCCTTGGTAAAGGTCAGACGTCTTTTAACCGAAACGTTGGCACGAATTAGTACATGGAGTTTTAATATTCCACTCCAAAAAATACTCCATATGGTGGAACAAACATACTGTAATCAATTAAGACAGGAGATTTCATTTATTGAAATTTCTTTATTTCACTAGTAGCATAAATAATCTAAAATAAATAGCAACTATTCAATTAAATTAATTTCCGCCTTCAGAACGAGATGTCAAACCATGTTTTGATTAAACCTATTGGCATCTGAAATTAACACTGGTGGCGCTGTATGCTATTGCAAATGGTGGATCATTGTAGGTAGAAGTTTGTTTACGTTTGTATGCATTCGTATTTATTTAATCAGAGTTTCGTTGTGCAGTGATTATTATAATAACTATAAGATGCCGTTTTAAATTTAAGCTTAATTTTACAATATACAAAAAGTACTGTGCAATCAAGAAATTTTAGCGAAGGTGAAGAAGTTTTAATTGCTAACCACATTGTTGTTTGTGGTGTTACACCAGATGTGATTGATAGTTATTGCATTTATGTGTTGTTTTTTTTTTTTTTTTTTTTTTTTTTTTTTTTGGTGGGGGGGGGGGGGGTGTTTTTTTGGGGGGGTTGGAGAATTAAGTTGTTTAGGTGTAGGGGTAAAGGGGGGGTTTCTGAAGGTTGTAAACATGTGATGTCTGTTTTATTTTTTTTGCCAAGGTAAACCTTTGGTTTAAAATTTGGTTTTAAAAAAAGGGGGGGTTTTTTTTTGGGGGGGGGTTTTGGGGGGTTGGAAAACTCTTCCCGAATAGGAAGAAAAAGGTTTGTGGACAGAATTACAAAGTAGCACAACCGATAACAACATTTTGCTGTTACAAGCCATATGCTTCAAAGTTTTTTTTTTTTTTCTTTTTTTTTTTTTTTTCCTACTTTTTTTTCTTCTTTTAATCTTTCGGTGGGCTTAATCGATATATACAGGGCGGGCACGCTCACCGGGAAAAGCTTACTGGAAAAATGATATGAAAAAGTTATTTAGCAGGAGTACGTAGGTTAGTGACGGCTACTTTTCTAAATTAGTCAGACATATACAGGGTGTTCCAAAAAGCGTGCTATATCAAAGTTATGTTTTTTGAATGGAACACCCTGTATTTTATTTTATTTTTGAAGTATACTGAACAAAATAATGTCACTTTATTAAGGCTTCCTATACCCATTCTTTATAGTTATCGATTTAAATGACTTTGTTTGCGAAATTAGTATGGTTTAAATACATTCATTACACTTAATCGCCAAAAAATTAGCTAACGCATTTTTGTCTATTAATTCCCAATTAGGGGGGCCATCGATACGAATTATTGTAATATAAAGTTTATTTACAGGGTGTTGTTAATTTAGAGTTTCATGACAATACAATATTTTATACAATTACTACGTTATTTTAAATGGGACACCCTGTATTTTACTACTGTAATAAAAGGGTTAAACAATTCTCTTTTAAATCACTACAAGGTTCCCTATACCAATATCCACAAATTTCAGACTTATTTGCATTACTTTACCTGCATCAATAAAAATCGGTAATTTCTTAACATGTTTTTATTAAGTAAGCTATGAAATAGGCAAAACACTAGTTTGCTTTCAAACTGTGAATTTTTACCGTGATAATAGCTGTCGTTCAGATAAAAATGAAAGAATATACAGTTGAAGATAGAGTTAATATGATTTTCATACTCGGAGAATGTTTTCAAAACTGTCTATTAGCATCACGAGTTTATGCAGAGAGATATCCCCTAAGAGACCATTCTCGCAAAGAGGTATTTGAAAAGTTGCTAGCAAGGTTTCGTGAAACCGGTAGTGTTGGTTATAAAAAACGAGAAATTAGAAACCCCGTAACTCGCGACGAAAATAAAGAGTTGGAAGTTCTCCAATCACTTATTGAAAATCCAAACACTAGCACAAGAGTTATGGCCAAGGAATTGGTAATAAGTCGGACTAGTATCAGAAGTATTATTAAAAATCATTGTTACCATCCATACCACATTCAGATGCACCAAAATTTGTATGGAACGGATTTTGAGCGTAGATTGGAATTTTGTTTATGGTTTCTCGAAAAAGCGGGAAAAGAATAATTCTTTTTTGATAAAATATTATTCACAGACGAATCTACGTTCCATAATAATGGATTCGTGAATAGACACAAGTTTCACTATTACAGTACCGAAAATAAAAATGATTTTAGAACGATAGATCGTCAAAACCGATGGTCTGTAAACGTTTATGGAGGATTAATAGGAGAGTATGTGGTGGGGCCGTATTTTTTTGATGGCAATTTAAATGCACGTTAATTTTTAAGATTCCTTCGGAGAGATTTTTATGTTTTGTTAGAAAATATCCCTTTGAATGTAAGAAGCAGAATGTGGGTACAGCCCGATGGTGCTCCCGCATATTTTTCTCTCAATGTGAGAACATATTTAAATAGAAAATTTCTGGAAAAGTGGATTGGTACAGGTAGTTCTAACAATTGGCCCCCCAGATCTCCTGGTTTAACCAGAATGGACTTCTTTTTCTGGGGATACATTAAAAGTTTAGTGTATCAGACTCCACCTACGACTGCCCAAGATATGAAAATTCGTGTCCGTGAAGCGTTTGCAACCGTAACTCCAGAAATGTTAACACGTGAAAAAATTAATTTTGAGAAGAGAGTCCGATTATGTATCGAACAAAATGGGCATCATTTTGAACATTTACTGTAAAGTTATTGGTTTTGTCTATTTCATAGCTTACTTAATAAAAACGTGTTAAGAAATTACCGATTTTTATTGATGCAGGTAAAGTAATGCAAATAAGTCTGAAATTGGTGGATATTGGTATAGGGAACCTTGTAATGATTTGAAAGAGAATTGTTTAACCATTTTATTACAGTAGTAAAATACAGAGTGTCCCATTTAGAATAACGTAGTAATTGTATGAAATATTGTATTGTCATGAAACTGTAAATTAATAACACCCTGTAAATAAACTTTATATTACAATAATTCGTATCGATGACTCCCCTAATTGGTAATTAATAGACAAAAATGCGTTAGCTAATTTTTTTGCGATTAAGCGTAATGAATAAACCATACTAATTTTGCAAACAAAGTCATTTATCGATAACTATAAAGAATGTGTATAGAGAAGCCTTAATAAAGTGACATTATTTTCTTCAGCATACTTCAAAAATAAAATAAAATACAGGATGTTCCATTCAAAAAAACATAACTTTGATATAGCACGCTTTTTTGTAACACCCTGTATATGTCTGGCTAATTTAGAAAAGTAGCAGTCACTAACCTACGTACTCCTGCCAAATAACTTTTTCATATCATTTTTCGTTTTCCCAGTAAGCTCTGTCCCGTTGAGTGTGGCCCACCCTGTATATAAGAGAGCAGTGCAGCATTTACCTATATGTATTGGCAAACATGCACAAATTAATGATAATTTTCTTACTGGAGATTTTATTGATGATAATATAAAAACATTATGTAATGAAGTAAATCATCAAACTTCATTACTATATAATTTAACGGAAAAGTGCTGTATAATAAATCTGAAGACATGTTGCAGGCAGTTCTATGTGAAGAATGTTGTTTTGTACAATTCTGCAGAGTTGTGTGAGAAAACTTTAAAAAAAGATGTCTGGCAAAGGGGGCGATGCTTTAGAATTACTGGTAGTAGATGTTATCAACTTTTTTACCTACAAGCTGCCAAAAAGAAAGTGCTTTTTAATCCAAAGCCATTTTCAAAGAAATATGTGGAACATGGTTTACATTATGAAAGACAAGGCAAGAACAGCTTACGAGAAGATTATGAATGTGAAGGTTTTGAAGTGTGGCCTACTGGTACCTGAATGTGAACCTTGGTTGGGGTATTCTCCTGATGGGGTAGTAGGGAACAAATTAATAGAAATTAAATGTCCTTATGAAGGTATCAATAATTCCATTAATAACCTGTTACCATTGTGTTCGTTTTAAACATTCAAAGATAACCGGTATTTCCTCCAGCGGAAACATTCCTATTATGCACAAATAATGCTAGGTATGTTATGGTAATTGCAAACAAAAACCAATGCGATTTTATTATTTATGCAAGCAAAGATGATACGTTTTCTGTAGAAACTATTAATTTAGATATTGATTTTGTGAAGTCGCTTATTGTAAATTTAAAAGAGAGGTATTTCAATAACTTTGTCATTCAAATGGTGAACATAAGTTTGTAAGTGCACAAACTACTAAAAAAGATTCATTTGCCACATCAAGAAGGCGCCACTCGTACTTTGATGAAAAAAATTTAAACATTTTTATCCGTTGATTGGATCTCTCAATAGGTACCCTGGCACTACCGATTTCTCTGTTGCGAAGAGCCTCCTCCTTTGAAAGTGAAACTTTCCTTCTTAAAAATGATGGCCTAATTACTTCAATTTGTTTTTCCGCACATATTGCGTCTATTAAAACCCTTTGTCCACCATTACTGCATCACCTGCTTCAAGTTGGTTTATGACACCGGACTGCTCAAAAATGGTTTTGTCTGAGGTCTGAGGTGTAACTCCCGTCATGTATTTTAAAGTCAACGTTGATTTGTAATGTGAATACAACTTGTCTGCACACTAAACACTTATTTTCGAATTGGAATTTCAATACAGTCCAAAACAATCCGCACATTGTTAAAGTTTTTAAAACATTGTCGGCATTCGTAGTAAAATTTCTTTTTTGACGGCTGCATGGCAATATGGCTTTTAAAATTTGAGCAAGTGTTGTTACCATATCCTTGAATATATTATTTCTGCATGTAGTTGCAGTAATGTTCCTGAATAAAACACTTAAAAATGAAAATGACAAGTTTTGTTTCATTTTAATTTGTGTTAATATTATCCGTTCACGAATTGAGAGTCTATGAACTCTTTTTATCTTTAATCACTAATTGAAGTTCCAAACACAACCAGTCTAACATCTCAAAAGATGGCAAACCCGTCAGTAAATTTAATTTTCTATTAGTGTTTATAATATTTATAAATCTACTTAAAATATCTCCACTTTTCACTTGCACTCCTGTATCATTAGTGCTTGGCCCACTTTGTAGAATTTTGGTATTCTCCGGAATGTCTAATACAGGAATAAGATCTTTCAATTGTAAAAGAGCAGCTGCGGCTGCATTCCTTTCATCATCTACAGGCAGTACCACTTCTTCCAAAGGGGCTTGCTTTTTGGTAAATTGAGTCGACGTTTGAGCTCTTCTGAGTGCTCTTTGAGCAACGAGTTCAGCAACCTTTTTTGGTGATTTTTGGGACCCTCTAAGAGGAATGTGTGAGACCGACGATGACTTGGCACGTCTTCAATAAAAAATATAATTTCAGTAGGTTAAATAATCGGAAACTATAACAGCTTGCTTACCTGGCAATATAAAGCTGTCTGAATTAAAATGAATTGAGAAAACTCTCATTGATGGGGTTACAGTTTTTCCCATTTTAAACATCCATGTCAGCCTCTTGTCCACATGTTACCAATTCTACATGAGTGTGGTAGTGGATTAAACATATAATCAATGATTAAACGTTGTATTGCATAGCACCGTGTTTTATCTAGTTAAAAAAAATCATTAGACTCTATTGAGTAGACGCTGTCTAAAACACATGTGCTTGTACAATAAATAACTAACGTATCTCAGATATCCAGCCAGATACATTTATTCATTAATTCCAATTACTGGAGTTAACAATAATATAAATAGTACACTAATAATTTAATTATATTTGAAAGAATAAATAAATTTGTGTAGGTTCTGAATTCTTACAGAAACTTTTAAATACCTAGAATAAAAATCATGTCCGTTACGTCGCATATTCAGATTTAATAATAATTCTCTTTATGTCGTTTATTTTACCTGTATTATGACTCAATTCAACTTGTGTATGTAGCAGAAAACTCTATTTAATTAAATGCAAATACTGCCTCTTGAAGCTTCAATATTGTTTTTTAAATTTATTTTTCAAAAGAAAAATCCCGAAGCACTTCTATTTCAGTACGGTACATACCTAGTATAAAATAAATATTGTTGTTTGAGTTTCACGCTCAAAATTTTTACATTAACAATGTAAATAAAATTCGTACGCTGCAGTAGACATTGTGATTACTTCGTGTAGTAGTGGAATGAGACAAAGCAGACAATATTGAAGAATTCGTAAATTGTTGATGTTGCATTCGTTCTTTGATGTGGTTAAGAAACAACATATATTACAACTTTTAAAATTGAAAGAGGCCGATGCGAAGAATTATTAAAAAGTACTACCTATAAATAAATTGTTTTTTAATTCTTTGCACTTTAGTCATCAGTTTGTGCACGAAGTACGCAAACTTTAAACGTACACAGGTGTAAGTTGTGCAACAATTTTCATGCACCTGCTAAGTTAATGGAGAAGGCGGTTGGAAAAATTGAATTCTACGTTTTTTGTCATACAGTTTCAATTCGTAGAAAAATTCCGTGAAAATGTTTTTATGGTTGCGGTTTTTGATTTATAGCGCAATTCAAGAATTTGTACCACAGAAACGAGAAAGACAAAACCAATCACTTCGTAGAGGAAGATTGAAATGTAAAGAACCTGTCACGTGACCTGCGCCGTGAACGAAAATGAAACGGACGAGTCTACTAGTCACATTAAGGGGAACAAGGAAGTGTATTTCGTAATTTCGTTTGTTGTTTATTCAAATTGTAACCTAATTCAATAAATGCATTTATAGTAAGGTATATTTTTATGATTTGCGTTGAAGAAGTGTTTCAAAATTTGATCTCGTTTCTAACACTTCCTCGATCAAACCCTACCTTACGTTTAAACAAATGTTTACGCCGCTACTGAATTGAAGGTCAAATTAATCGTTCGCGCAAACTGACTCACGTGACAGGTTCTTTACATTTCAATCTTCCTCTACTAAGGATACTAAAAGTAAATCGATCACAAGAAGTATTCTATATACATGATATTAAAAATGCATTTAAGAAATCAAAATAATATCGTAATACCTTTCTACCCAGTAACCCCTTTTTATAATCATTGTCTGAAAACATGGATTTTACTTTAATAAATAAAAACGCGTTTCGTGTAGAACTCCACGTCATCCTGCATACCAGTGGCGGCTCGTGGTCAATCATACTGGGAGGTCAAAAATTAATTCAAAAATAGACATACTTAAAAAATATAAATAACTCAAATGCACCGCAAAATTTTATACAATCTACAATTCTGTTCAAAATATAGCGATTTTTCGAAACATTCTCATTAAAATCTCTAAGGGATTTTCTGTAAGCATTGTCTAGCTGTGTACGAATATCAACATTTCCTACGGTTGCAAAATTTACTGAGCATTTCATGTGTTCTGCAGACGAAGCATGTTTTTTTATTTCCTCTTTTAAATATTTTAAATCTCTTACACCGATTTGCACTATAGCGAGTCTGACGAGTCTTTAGAAAATAATAAACAAACAAAACAGTAAAATACATTTGATACTTCACAACCACATATCCAGTTAGCTAAATCGTACATTACCTTGCGAAAGTTTCGATGAACATCTTTATTTTTGTCTTTGCTAGTTTGTCGTAAACTTAGTTCTGGCAAAGGACGACCATTTGCTTGAACTCAGCTAATTTTTGTAAAATTAAGTTTGTTAGCACTTTTAGTTGTTTAATTTTCTGCACTACCGACATTTTTGCACTACAGTGTTCAACGCATTGAGTGTTGAGTGTTTTGCTGCTTAAACATATTAGTTCAAAGTGGTAACGAATTAAAAATTTAAATAATTGCAACATATAAGGTAACTAAAGGTTTTGTAATTTAAACTTAAAAAAATAGTGAATAAGAACGATTGTTTAATTAAATAACAAATAATAACAAATATCGTACGGTGTAGATAAATTATTATCATTGAAAGAAGGTCGACTTGGTGATAGTAATTTACAATTCTTAAATATTTTATATATGCAAATATACAAACAGAGAACTGTACAAAAGGTTGCGTACATATTAAATAATGGCAGAGCTAAACGAAAAGTACTATGCTGGGTTTGCAATAAGTCTGCAGTTAAAAAGCGTGTTTATTGCGCTGATTGTAAGTTGTGGTCTCATGTAAGCTGTGCGGAAAGCAAAAATGCTGTGAGAGTGGTTCTTCTTCTCAAACTTTGGAGACTGAAGAGGTAAGCTCCATGAAAGCTCTCATTACTACTATAAACTCTTTGTCAGTAATGGTGAAGGATATGAAACAGACCATTAGTACTCTAGTTGATGAAAATAAAAACTACGTGATATGAAACAGACCATTATTAGTTGATGAAAATAAAAAACTACGTGAGGAAATAGAACAGTTAAAGGCGGAAAAGCAGACAAATACCACCATAACGCAGCGAATGCCAGAGGAAGAAATTTTCAGGAGATTGAAGACAGGTATGCTCGCTCCACTAATGTTATCGTTAGCAATCTACCTGAATCTCAAGGAGATAATATAGATGAAATTTATAAAGAGGATCGGAAAAAATTGTTTCCTTAATCACAAATACTGGCATAAATGAAAACGAGATTGTAAGATGTATAAGAATTGGTAAGGTCTCCATCATAAGCCTAGATTAGTAAAAATAATTTTTTCATCTCCCACACATGCTCGAGAAACTGTAATTAAATACAGGTCAAAGAATGGAGTTTTTGTAAACAGAGATTTAACTAGACTACAGCAAGATATTTCCTACAAAATCCGCAAGGAATACAAAATGAGGATCAATAATGGAGAGAAGGATATTGTAATGAAGTATATCAATGGAATACCAAAAATCATTAAAAAACATATAAAATTCCAACAGTCAAACTATGATACCCTTGACTTGAGCTATTTAGAACTTGATTTTATTTACCAAAATGTACGTGGACTAAATACTAAGCTAACTGAATTCTATTTAAACATTTGTGCAAATGATAGTGACGTCATATTAATTACCGAAACTTGGCTAAATGAAGGAGTATTAAGTAGTGAACTGTTTCCACCAAATTACAATATTTTTCGTTGTGATCGAGTTAGAGCCAGGGGTGGTGGTGTGCTTATAGGTGTTAGTGATAGGTATGTTGTAACGCAAATTGTTGTTACTATTCCTGTACTGGAAGTTGAAGCAGTTGCGGTAAAAATCAACATCAACGATAACATACTTCAATTGGTATTATTGTATATATACCACCAACTTCATTAAATGATGTATACTACCAACTCTTTGAGTACTTGGAAACAAAATTGATTTTTCCCAACCTACTATTGTAGTTGGCGATTTTAATATTACTGAGTACATAAACTGTATGAATGGTTCTGCTAATTCACGACTTTATGATATATTGTGCAATTTTCTGTCTTTTAATGATCTTAATCAGTGCAATTCAGTACTTAATCATAACAGACGGTTATTGGATCTAGTTTTACAAACAATATAGTAGATTATTTTACTAGAGTTAAAACAATATAATTGTTGAGCTTAAAAGTTTGCTGGCGAGGCGTCAGCCGAGACAGCAAATTGAGCAAAACAATTACATTTTTTAACTCCAAGTGAAATATATTATTATTTTTCTTCAAGCGTTTATTGCTAGTTTTGATGTGTTATTTCAAATTTTCGAGATTCTCGAGTGTTATAGTGACGTTTTATTCTGAACGAATGAAGTTGGTACTTTACTGTTACATTCATAATATGACATAACCGAGGTACCAACCTCTAAATAGTTGTGAAAACAAAATAACTGTTTTGCTTTTAATGTCTAGACAGTAAAAAGTTTTAGCGTCTGCCAGTAGTTCAATAATATGACGTTTTATTGTCGCTTGAAGAAAAACAATATTACTACTGTATCAAAACGAGAAATTCCACTAGTCCCGGAAGATCGACATCATCCATGTCTAAATGTAAATGTAAAATTCAGAATACAGCTGAAGCAACAATTTTATAAAAATTCCAGCCATCGGTCTTTTAATTTTCGTAAGGCAAATATGGTGGAATTATATCTGGCTTTACCATCTGTTGACTGGTCAGGAATTGAAAGTATAAAATGTGTGGAAAAAGCATGTAACTATTTCTATGATGCTCTATACTCTACACTTTCACACTATGTGCCTTTAAGAAATTCCAAGTCCAGACAGTGCAATTATCCTGTTTGGTTCTCCAGTACAGTGATTAGTATGATTAAAAGAAAAGATATTACTACAATAAATACAATAAAATAAGATCTGCATATTATTTTGATAAATTTAAGGAATTGCGACAATTAATTAAATACACTATAAGGAAAGACTACACTACTTTCATATCAAATACAGAAAGTGCTCTTAAAAGTGACCCTAAACAATTTTGGAGTTTTATTAATGCAAAAAGAGACAGAGTAGAATACCCGGTAGTATGATGTATGAGAATAACCTATTAACATTACCTCAAGATATAGTGGATGCGTTTAATCTTCACTTCTCCAAGGTGTCAAGGGATACTAACGATAGCGTTCATGCATGTGATGAATTGTGCAATAAATCGGGCAGATGCATGTTCTGTGACAAAAGTGTTGTCAATCGCTACTTCAAGAGGCAAAACTTCAAAACTTTTCTGTATTGCATTTCTTCAAGATTAGTGACACTGATATTGTAAAAGCTGTGAAAGGTTTAAAATCAAATTGTGTGGCTGGTCCTGATGAAATTCCGCGTTTATTGTCGCTGACTGTATTGAAAGCTTTTGTTACCACTACGGCACATATATAATCTAATTTTAGAATGTTCACTGTACCCTGAGATATGGAAATTATCTAGAATTTGTCCTGTTTTTAAGAGTGGTTCTAAAAGTGAAGTGTCGAATTATAGACCTATTGCAATTATATCGAATTTTGCTAAACTTTTGAAAGTATATTATCCAAGGTTATATATTCGCATGTAAGCAACCTTATATCTGTTAATCAACATGGCTTTGTCAAAGGTAAATCAACCACAACTAATTTAGTTGAATTCACACAGTATACCTCACAGGCACTAGATGACAGGAAACAAGTTGACATAATATATACAGACTTGACTAAGGCATTTGACAAAGTACAGCATTGTATTTTGTTAAGAAAGTTACAAGATTATGGTATATGTGACCGAATAGTATTTTTAGTTCAGTCTATTTTGATGAACAGACGCCAATATGTATTTTACAGTAGTCACGCTTCGGAAAAAGTTTGTTGTAACAGAGGGGTGGTTCAGGGTTCTAACCTAGGACCATTACTCTTTATTTTATTTCTAAATGATGTTTCTAACAATATTAACTGCCAACATTACGTTTATGCGGATGATTTGAAAATAGTAAATGTGATTAATTCTTCTGATGACTGTCTACACCTACAAGAGAGTATTGACCGATTTTCAAAATATTGTAAAACAAATTGGCTTGAATTAAATGTTAAAAAATGTAAAGTGATGACTATATCTAGAAAAATCAATAATGTTAACTTCTTTTACAATATAGATGGAGTAATATTAGATCGTTGTGAGCAAATTTGTGATCTTGGCGTAATTGTAGATAATAAGCTATCTTTTGTACATCACATTAGTAGTATTACAAAAGTGCTATGAAAATGCTTGGTTTCATAAAACGTAACACATCACAGTTTAATGATGTATTTTCAATTAAACTTTTGTATTATGCGTTTGTACGATCGAAGCTAGAATACTGTCATGTTGTTTGGAATCCTTCGAATGTAACTTACAGCTTAATGATTGATAGTGTTTCGCGGAAATTTTGTAAATATCTTTACTATAAGATGTATGGTCGATATCCAGTGATGCACTGTGATCAATATGATCTATTATGTAGGACAAATGAGAAATCGCTACTGTGTCGTCGAAATGTAGCGAGTTTAATTTTCCTGCAGAAGATACTTAATGGGTCAATTAGAAGCGTATCATTGCTTGATAATATAAACCTGGTTGTTCCAAGAGTTGATGGCAGGGTCTTTACTGTCTTTTATTATAGAATCTCAAACTCTTACCATCATTATAATTCTCCGCTTTTAAACTGTTTTAAGCTGTATAACCGAATTAGCTCTAAGTTTGATATTTACAATGATAATTTTAGTTCTAAGAAAATTAGAGAAGATTTAGTATTATGTTTTGCAGTTAATAGGATGTAGTTAAATAAGTTTTTCATTTTTCTAGTTTACGTTCCTATATGGACTTTATGTCTGTTGGAAGTTAATAAATTATTATTATTATTATTATTATTATTATTATTATTTTCTATTATAGCGCATGCACACGCGAATCAAAAATAGTATTTTCACAAAACAACACAACAACAGTAAAACATATCAATATAAATTTTAAATTGATTTAAAACACGCGAAAATCGAATCAAAAATCGAGCGTAGTTGTACACCCTATACGAAGTCAACGTAAACTGCGGGACCCGGCTCATGACCCAAAGTTGATTATTGTTTCGACGTTCGCGTTTATTCGGGCGCTGCACGTTTTCGAGTTTTCCGGCTAGATCTAATTCAATGAGGACAATTCGCACCGCCAGCCCAAGGTTGAAGAGGATGAATTACGAACGACGGCCGATAAATTTTAAGTTATTGTACTTGCGACTTAATTACCTATTTTAATAAAACACGTAATAATGAATATTTTTTTATATATTGTCAAAATTTTTGGGAGGTCATTGACCAAATGACCATATGGACAAGCCGCCACTGCTGCATACTAACAAACGTGTAAAAAAGTATAGAAAGTGTGAAACGACAACACATTTTGTTCGAAAAATAAAATAAACGTCCGAGAGGGTACGGAAAGTAAAAAAAAAAAGATATGATAATTCTAATTGAATGTCAATACTTAAGGGAGTGATTTTTGGCGCCATTTTAAGAAGAAAACTTCATATGAATGGACAGGGTGATAAAGTTTTCAAAAATAAATCAATTACAGTAGACGCCCGGTTATCCAGAATCGGGTTTCCAAAATTCGGATTATCCGAAACGAGTCACACAGTCCAGACTTCACCAATATGAATTTGATTCCGTAGTGATGCGTTGCAAAATGAACAACAAAGTCGAAAAGAGGAAGCGAAAAGTGATGACAATTGCCCAAAGCAAGCAGTTAAGAGTCTGGATAAAGGGGACTTACTGAAAAAAATTGCTGCGGATTATGGCGTAGATGTAAGTACTGTAGCAGAGTGGCGGAAAAATCTTGACAAAATAGAACAGTGGAGTAGCGTTTTAGCGTCTCCTGATGTTAAACAAAAATATTACAATAACTAGACAATAGCAATCTTGTAAGTTGTTTGAAAAAAATTAATCTCAAAGATGTTGTATAATGGAGTGCAGATGCATGGAAGCACGTTAAAAGGACTACGCTTCAAAAATCTTGGTTCGAAACTATTGAAAGCGATAAAAATGAAACATCTATTGAAGATCAACCTGCTGAAGAGAGTTTACATTGTAAGAATTGAAGGGTGTGAAAGTGTAACGTCGCAGGAAGTTGAAAGTTAGGTTACTGGTGATGACTTGAAAAATAATTAACAAATAATGAGCTCATTGAAATTTTGGACAGCCAGCAACAACAGAATGAAGAAATGGATAAAAATTTGGACGACGCAGATGTCGAGGCTTCCAGAATTTCCGACAGCGAGTGAATGAAGGCTCTTGAAAAATTTCTTGCCTATGTGGAACAACAGCCCAAGGAAATGCAACTGAAGTTTTACTTATTAAAGGTGGAGAGATTGCGGCCCGGAATAGAGGCAATATGTTGAAACAAACGCATATTATTTCTTTTTCAAATAAATCCTCTACTAGTTATTTCTAACAATTATATTATTAATTTATTTTAACTGGATGAATTCAGGAAAAAAATAATGCATCTCCGCATTATCCGAACTTTCAGTTATCCGAAATGGTATGGGTCCACATTTCGGATAATCGAGAGTCTATTGTAGTCTGTAATACCATTTTGGATATTTTAATGAAATTTGTCATACATGTACTATGTATAAAGAGGCATTTTTTAATGTACAACCTTTTTTTATTTTCACCAGTGACGTTCGTACAGAATTTGACCTGCCTATTTTGGCGGACATTGATAATACGCCATTGATTTCTCGTAAAATAAAAATTATTTTTTAAATTTCCAATCATTTAGGTTTTCACCTAAAAAATAAAATCGCTTTGTCTGTACGGTATTATTGTCATATTAACGAATTTGTTATGTTCATGCAGAGAAACGTTTTTGTTATTTTAAGCAAAAACCGTGCATCGGATTGAAAAACATCAAGAGATCAAATTTGCTTGGAAATGGTTGGGGATTTCAAAAATAATGTTTATTTAGGAGTAAAAAAAATGACGTACCATCAATGTCTGTCAAAATAAGCAGATCAAAATCCGAAGAAACGCCACTGGTGGAAATAAAAAAAATGTGGTACATTAAAAATGGCTCCTAAAACATACTACATGTACACCAAATATCATTAAAATGGTGTTAAAGATATTACTAATAATTGACTTATTTTTGAAAACTTTACCACCCTGTACCTCAAAAGTCAAGACGTTTAGTTTAGTTTTCTTTTTAAAATGGACCCAATAATCGCTCCCACAAGTATTGACATTCAATTAGAAAACACCCTGTATACTTAACTATTTTAGCAAAGTATAATCCTTAAGCGGACCGTACGGGTCTTTATATATGGAAAGTTCGGCTCGAAAAATACGAAAACAAAAAATTGCGTTTTAGAAAGAAGTAATTCAAATAAAAGTTATAGTAGATAATAAAATTTGCAAGATCTTTTCTGCCATAACTTTTGTATAATTAATCTCAGTAATTATTTATCGGATAAAAAAATAGTTTAATATTTAAAAACAACTTTTATTTGAAGAAAAACATGTAAAATTTATATTTTTTTATTCCAAGAATAGAAAAACTTATGTAGGTTAAGGTTAATTTTGGGTCGACAGATTAGGCCCACAATTTAGTCAAATCTGGGGTATTTTTATAACCGGAATCGTACGCTTTTGCGTCACTATTTGGGCAGCGCTTAGGATGTTTTGCTCCAAGGTCTTTTGCACCCCGTAATGGGTGCATTTTAAACTCACCGACAAACGAAAACCAAAATTCTTATAATCGTTTTCCACACTGAATTTTTTTTTAAAAATCTTCAAACCTACAAAAAATAATAAGCTGAAATTTGGCACACGTAAGTGTCTAATCATCACAATAATAAATTTCAGTCCATCGGTCAATTCGTAAAACGTAAAATACCTATAATTTTGTTTACAGTATTAAATGTTAAATCTGACAAAAATATTGTTTAAAAAAAAAAGCAGTAGTATACATTTTACGCCACTAAATGGAGAGAAACTGACCTTTGCGAGTACAGAGACTGGCAAAAACAGTTTCTGGCCACGTGATACAGACGATTTTTTTGTGCCGACAAATGGTCAAATTTGTTGAAACTTAAATTTTCAAACAATACTATACACCAAAACATTTTCGGTTAGTAATGCCATTTGGCAGCTGTCAACACGGTGCATTTTAGTATATATTAAAATACGTGTTTTTTCAATGTTTGCGTTTAAAAGACCTATAAAATCCTTCAAAATAAGATAAAACAGTACTGCAACGTATTATTTACGTATTCCAGCATGAGGATTGTACTGATTTCAGTGTCATGAGTATACTTAATGTGATATTGCCAACATTTAGTAACTTTTTTGCCGGTCGAGTCCATGAAAGGGGTTGTTTTTGGCTGCTTTCGAGTGATGCAAAATCAGTCATTATGGACGAAAAAAAAAACAAAAAAAAAAACAAAAACAAAAAAAAAAAAAAAAAAAAAAAAAAAGAAAACCACCTATTTTTTTTTTTTTTTTTTTTTTTTTTTTTTTTTTTTTTTTTTTTTTTTTTTTTTTTTTTTTTTTTACAAAATATTTACTTTCATTTCTTAATTCTAGATTTACATTTAGATATTGAAGCATACCATTTAATAGGTATAGGACACTTCACCCACTGGACACAACGCCCAACGCTAGACAAAACGGCTAACTTGAACGTATAGTCCACTTCTTTATTTGGACACAACGCCCAACTTGGACACATCGCCCACTTCTATACTTGGACACACCGCCCAACTTGTACACATCGCCCATTTTGTTATTTGGACACAATGTCCAACTTGGACAATCGCCCACTGACGTTTCAACGTTTGATTGCGGAAGTACGCTCTCACAGTATCTAACACGGACACATCGCCCACTTCTATACGTTTAGACCCACGCCCTACGTGGGCATATCGCCCACTTTGATTATTGGACACAACGCCCAACTTGGACACATCGTCCAATTCGTTATTTAGACATAACGCCCAACTTGGACACATCGCCCATTTCGATACTTGGACGCAACGCCCAACTTGGACATATCGCCCACTTTGTTATTCGGACACACCGCCTAACTTAAACACATCGCCTATCCACACTTAAATTGGACACAACACTACGCCTCGGGTATGAAACTCATCCGCGGCTTAAATGTTTTGTTTGCCTAATAGGACATATAACTATTGTAACTCGAGAAAAGTGTAAAATTTGCAACAAATTTACAAATCGTTATAAAATTAAAACCTTTTTCAAGTTTTTGTTTTTGTAATAAAGTAATATGAATTGCCTTTTCAATCTATATTGTGTCACGGTTAAATGTTTACAAAAAGATATCTACAATACGGTTTAAGATTTACTTGTGAAATTTTGATCAAATAATAGGAAGCGAGTGCATGTTGGACTATATCGTTTACATTTATCGCTTTTCTTTATCAGATAGACGAAGATAACTTTACTTACAACTTTAACGTCAGAGGTTCTTCACCATTTGCATGAATTTCGAATGTACATTCTAATAATGTGTGGTATTGTAAACTTACAAGATTTTCAGAAAAAGTTTAGAAACGCTTTTGTTGCAAATATTATTTGGGAAAAATATTTTTCGCCAAACTTCTTCCTTTTATGAGAAGTCAGATCATTGACAACTTTTGACGCAATTTTTATTATAATGATACGCGCCCATATACAGCAGTTGAGCTTTGCAGAAGTGTTTTGGGTAGAGTTTAAAGATTAAACACGATATTCTATCGTTTTAGGGGCTACTCTGTAAACTGCAGCTTTTTTGACATCTTATCTGGATTAGCTGGTAAAGTCTGTCCAGAAACGAAGCGAAATAATAAATCAACATGTTTAACAGATTCCAATGGCGTACCGATGTATTGATACTTTTTCGAAAAGGGGTTAAAAATGTAGAAGATATGTAACCTTTCATCATTAATTAATTATTTTGACACATTTCATATTATAAAATGTTCAAATTGACCTCCACCTACTTCCATGCAATGGTATAAACTACTGACTGTAATAAACTGAAATTTGACACATGGGTTTGTCTAAACATTTCGGTTTATTATAGTCACTAGTTTTGAGGTAATCTAAAAAATTAAATTTTTTTTTTAAGTTTACCACCCTATAACTTTTAACGAAGCTTTCCTGATAAAAACTTTATATGAAAAACCCAATTTAAAATTTTTATCAAATAATACGTGGGTTTATTTTTGGCCACCACTAGTGAATCACCTTGTTTATCAGAAATTGCTAATATCATTATCGATCACATTTTTAGGAATTTTAACTAATTAATTACTAATAATTGAACTAGAAAGTATGTACTGTATTTGGAATGACACTTTAATAGATTTAATGTTCTTAATGATATAATTAGGGGAGAAATATGGTATGTAATTATAACGATAGCCTAACTAATGATTATTGTCATATCATATCGGTATATCATAAGGTGTACTTACGCTGCAGTATTGAGTTTCATTGGAATGGCATCGAGTCCTGAATTTATTCCAAGAAAACGCGTGAAGAGATCTGCGCATTCTGCCAACGAAAAAACTATTGTGCTCAATGTGTACAATTATTTGAAATGCCATAATCCGTTGAAAACAGTTTAAGAGACAGTTGATATGTGTTCACATATGACTGGCATTGGAAAAACAACAATATTTCCAGTTTTGCGTAAAGACAAAGTTTCTGTGCGTGAGCCTAGTTTATCTCATGGAAAAAAAAAAATTGAAATACCCGAATATGTGAAAAGTACAATTAGAAGAATAGTGCATTCGTTTTATTTTAAAAAGAAATACCCACATTAAATAAAATTGTGTCAGTTGTGAAGAGGAAGAGGGTTTACCCAATTTAAGTAGAACAATGTTGTGGCAAGTTTTGCACGAATTGAATTTTTCATAGGAAAAAATGAATAGGAAATCAGCTCTCATTGATAAGGAAGAAATTGTATGTTGGAGAAGAAATTACCTACGAAATATCTCTAAATTACGTTCTGAAGGCAAGAAAATTTATTATTTAGACGAAACGTGGGTAAATGAAGGTTATACTGTGGGAAAAATGTGGCAAGACAAAAATGTAACCAGTGGATGACAGGCTTTTTAGAAGGATTATCTACAGGTTTAAGACCTCCTTCAGGAAAAGGGCGACGCTTAATTATTACGCATATAGGAAGTGACGAAGGCTTTGTAGAGGAGGTTTACTGCTATTTGAATCGAAAAATACCGGTGATTACCACGAGGATATGAATGGGGATGTTTTTGAGAATATTTTGAACAAATGTTAGATTTAATACCAAAGGGTTCCGTAATTGTTATGGACAATGCCACCTACCATTCTAGACAAATCGAACGTTTACCTACAACTTCCTGGAAAAAACACGTTATAATGAAATGGCTTTCCTCAAAAAATATTGCTTTCGAAAATGATATGGTAAAAAGAGAACTACTAAATCTAGTACAAGGTGTTAGAACAAAGTTTAAAAGATATGCAGACGAAATGGCAGCAAAACGTGATATTTTTGTTCTACGCTTACCGCCATACCATTTTGAATTAAACCCTATAGAATTAATATGGGCGCAGGTGAAGGGTGCAGTAGCGAGAAATAATACTACCTTTAAATTAAGTGACGTTCGACAACTTTAATTGACTGCTTTAAGTGATGTGACTGCGGAAAAATGGAAAAAGTGTATAGAACACGTAATGAAAGAGGAACAAAAATGTGGGAACTTGACAATTTGATAGAAGTTACTATAGAGCCTATTGTAATTTCAATACGGTCAAATAATACTTCTTCCAAAGAAACAGATGAATTTTCAGAATAACTGTATTTTAAAATTATATATTTATTATTTTCCTATAAATTTAGTTTGTTCTTGCTATATTTTATTATACCTTAAATTTTCAAACTCTATAAAATGGTTTCTAACAAACGATGTGTTTTATAATTACAATGATATGTTTAAAATTACTTTCAATAAAACACAATAAAACGCAATCGTAATTTTTTTTGTCAGCAAAACCCATGTACACGCCTATGATCTTTAGTTTAGACCTCAAGAACAGGCACGCCCCATTGTTAACGGATTAGAAGCTATTCATAAATAACTTACATTGTAACACTATAGTATGGAAGCGGTATATCCTAAAACTAGTTTTAAAATCTTTTATGTATTTCATACAAAATCGTGTACCGCTTATATGTAAAATAAATGAACTATTTTAATTTATTACTTCGCTTCGTTTCTGGACAGACTTATAGCAGGCTTAAATAACTTGGTTTCAAATATATTTTGTATAAAATCAATAGGTACTGAGATGAGTCAAGGCTCTGAAGGACATTACGTTGAAAGCAAAATCACTTTCAAAACATCACCTATGGGTTGAAGTGGAAACCGGTGGATGTGTCCATGTTATATACTGCGAGAGCGTTCTTCGTAATAAGCGTCGGTGGACGATGTGTCCAAATAACAAAGTAGGCGATGTGTCCAAACAACGAAGAGGGCGATATGTCATTGGACGTTGTTCTTGTTGGACGTTGTGTCCAGCACAACTAATTTTAAATTCAACCCAAGAAATACAAGAAAAATGTTTAAAGGGGTAATAATTTCCACTTCCATATTAAAAGTAGTAAAAGCAAGAATTTTAATCAAGTTAAATATCGAATACGAATTAAAACAAAAAGAATGTAATTGATAATAAAACAAGTATACAGTATAAAAGACTAAAAAAATTAAACTTCTGTAATGGATAAAAGTAAGTAAAAAAACCTTTATGTTAATAGCCAATCATTATGTCAGGTAATAGATTTTTTAAAAACGTCATCGCCTCTTACTCATCAACATGAACTACTATCAAAACAATATTTTTGCCCAACACTTAGTTGGTTTGTTAGAATGTAGTTTAACAAACGTAATTTCCTTTTCGTGTGTTTTACAATTTGCTTTAATTACAGTTACAAGTCGAAAACAGAAAAAAATGACGAGTAACATTTTTAATTACATACCACAACGTATGAGTAATAAAAAACTAAAATGAAATAATTTTTATAGTTAAGTCAATTTATCGACCGCGAAATTGCTTTCTTTTATGTATGAATTTGTCGCAATTGATGGTTATAAAGTTAATTTAACATTAAGCATATGTCTGCTAATATTTGGAAACGCAAGGTAGAATTTCACGACAGGTGCAAGGTGTAGAAACGCCCCTATGTTAACTTAAAGATACGTTAAACCTTGAATTGTGTTCGTAATTATAAGCTCCACGAGGTTTTGTTTTCAAATTCGTCATTTTTTCGAATCTAAGTGCGTTTTCGTCTGAACGAATGACGCAAAGTAATCCTTACAAATAATCACATTGATGCATTCTTAAGTAGCTTAATGCGAAAGGGTTCGATGGGAAAACAAAAACCAATTGTCGAGGAAACCTTTTGACGGTTAATGTGCTAGTATTTAGGATTGAACACAAAGTTCTAGTGTAAAAGTATTCGAATAACACAAAGAAATTTGTAATCCTTCGAGGTAGACTTTTCATTTTGCTTTTTCTAAAATAGTTGGAAGTACACAATTGCAAATAGTTCTAAAATATCTTAAATATATTTATTTACTGCTATTGAATGATTAGTTAAGTTTCATTATGCACATTTTGCCTGTCGTATACTTTTAATTTTTTTTGTCCAAGCTGTTACAACTAAATCTTCGTAATTTACATTCATGAACAGCTATAAACAAGGTATAACTTAAAACGCTTAATTGAATTCTTAGAAGGCTCATCCACAAGTTTATTACTGGGAATGATATGATAATATTCATATTTCTAATGGTTAATGATGATATAAGAACAAATAATTGAAAGTTCATGAAAAAAGGATGTTGTATACAGTATTTGTAAATACGTAATTGTACAAGCAAACTCTTTACACCAGCCATGTCAAACTCAAAGTCACTGGTGGGCCAAAAGCATGAAGACCATAGACTAGGTGGGCGGCAAAACCTAATCTTAAAGAAGACAAACTACTGAAAATCTTAACGAAAAAAAGTACTATTATGTTAGAAGTATATTTATTAAATTTCCAATAAAAGGACATTACAAAAACTTACAAACATTAACTTCTTTTGCCAGATATTTGACATCTTTTGTCTTTAATTAAGTTGTCTATTTGTGGCGTGAATTTATCGGCGGAAATAACTTTTAAAACTGCGTCCAAGTGTGCGTCCGTCAATCGCGATCTTGCGGGAGACTTGTTTCCTTTCATCAAAGAAAATAATTGTTCACACTTATAGGTACTTCCAAACATTGACAGGATTTTACAGGCAAGTTTTCTCATTTCTTGGTATTGAAAAGGCAAGTACTTATAAAATTCGAATGTACCAACACTATCAAATTTTTCTTTTAAATGGGTTTGACACTGAATCTCAATCACTTCCATCTGCAAGTGAGGGGAACTTTATCAATATCGATAATGAAAAGACCAGTAAATAAAGAAAAATTGTTTTCTTGGGACTTTAAATCCTGAAAACGCTTTTCAAATTCTGACAGAAGGCTTCCCATTTTCTCTGTATACATTTTGTATGATATTGGGCCACTTGTACTTTCCTGATACGCCTTACAAGTCGGAAAATGTGACAGATTATCCACCGCTAACTGGTTTTTCCACAGCATCATCTTACACTTGAAAGCTTTAACATGATCATGCATATCTGTTATAACTTGACGTGGTCCTTGCAATTTCGTATTTAAGTCCGACAAGTGTTTTGTGATGTCTACCATAAATGAAAGATCTTGTAAAAAAGGTACGTCGGATAATAAGCTGACATCTTGTTCTTTCACTTCCATGAAAAGGCGTATTTCTTCTTTGAGTTTCCAAAACCGATCGAGAACCATAGAACACGAAAGCCATCGCACTTCTGCATAATAAGGTAAACCAGTGTACTCACTTTCTAAATCACGTAAAACGCACAAAACTGTCGCTGATTCAAGCCACGTGACCTTATGAAGTTTATCATTTTTTCACTGACTTTAAAACGCTTTCCAACTTGATCACTTTTGAGCATAAAACTTCTGGTGGATTATGCAATGAACATGATGAAAATCTGGTTTGTTACTGCCCGTTTCTCTGATATTTGTTTGTAATACAGTTTTGACAAATCTAAATTGTACTTTTGCAGAAGTCCATAAACAGCATTGAAAATATCCTCCCCAGTTGTTGTATCATGCAATGGTACTAATTCCATCAATTCTTCATAAACGTTGATATCTCTATCAACAGCACGAAGAAAAACAGCGAGTTGCGCCACACCACACACATCTGTACTTTCGTCACAGGCAATAGAAAATGCAATGAAAGAGTCTGATTTTGTTTTTATCTGTTCGCTTATATTGGCAGCCAACTCGGTAACTCTTTTCAGCGACAGTATTCCGGGACAAGGATATATTTTGAAAAGCCTTCACGCTCCCGGACTTACAATTTCCGCGGCCTTTACAAGGCACTCTTTTATAAATTCACCTTCACAGCAAAAAAACTCTAATTCCCACTTTTCTTGAAAGATACGATGCTCATCTCCAAGTTTCCTCTTCCACTTGGTTTTGAAACAGACATGTTAAAAACTTTACCCGAAATAAATAACAATAAGTACTGTTACGTGTTTTAACAATAAGTACGCAACTAAACTCGCAATTCTATCGCAACTGACTGAACAACTGAACTGAATCGAGCGGTATTGGCTTATATACGGATTGTGATTTCTCGACAGTTCCTTCCAGAATGTTCAGGTAGCGTCATCTGTGTTCTCGCGCGATAGAACTTTCCGGAACAAGCCAGGCTTTTAGGTTGAGCGCGCATCTTAGTTCATCATCACAGTACTTTATTTTCGGTTTTAACAGGCTCGCGGGCCGCATTACATGGCTGTTTTCAAAAATTGATTCGGGGCCGCAGGAAAATGCTCAGGCGCATGCGGCCCGCATGTTTGACATGGCTGCTTTACACGATGGAATGAGGAATGTTCGAAAGTAATAAACAACAAAATGTTATAGTATTGTGACAAAAATCGTAGAAATAGGTAAGTTACAACATCACTTCAAGATGTTTCTATCATTAGGATAGAAAAACCAGGTGGTGAAGACACAATAGATCCAGCGATGGTAAAATGGATATACAAGGAAGGAATAAAGAAGTAGTTGGAAGTAATGAATGAAGAATGAATAATAAAAAAAATTAATCTGGTAGACGTGGTACCCACTGATTGCCTGTAGCTGTCTGATGTCGATAACCGTGGCGTGGTACTTAGTCGAAAAGGAAAGTCTTAATCGGCCACTCGAACACCCCAAAAAGGTATCCAGAACAAAACGCAGAGAAAATGTTATTGTTATTGGAAATCTTTTAACACATTTAAACTATTTGTGTAATTTTAATTAACGATTCACGCTAAATACCACCCCTTTAACAGCAGCAGGAACATAAAGAGAAAATGTCCGTCGTCGTTTTTAGAACTATAAATCCATATTTAATTTCAACCAATCGAAAATTCGCAAAATGCTCGCCAATTACGACTTTCGTCTCAACGTATTAATCGCGTAAATTTATATTCCGTGTAACATATTACTCACGACACACGTTTTACTCGGTTTATAAAAAAACCGTAACAGTTTTCTCTGTTGACATTTTATGAGTTACTTGTAATTTTCGCTACGTGTTAAGCGTTAACATGAATTGTGGCATTACAGCTATATTTCAGTTTTGGAAAAATAAAGGTACACATATAGGGGGAAAAGATGAAAAGAATTCTGTATAAATAAGTTCATTAAACTAGGAGATAGTCATAGCCAGACCTATGTACAGTAGAACCCCGGTTATCTGGGGTAACGGGGGTGAACACCCTCCTCGAATAACTGAAAACTCGGATAATCCGGATTTATTTTTTATTTATTAAAAAAATAAACACGAATGTACTTTATATGGTTTATTAACGGTTTTTTAACATGTAAATAAGTATGTATGTATACATAGTATGTATACATAGTATGTATTATAAAACATTGAAATAGTTATCTATGCTGCCATGTTTCTCCATCTGTTAAGAAGAAGCAAATCCGCTGAGATTGCCTCTGAATGTTGTTCGATATACCTCAGAGCTTTTTCCAGAGAAGCAAAACCTTCTTGATGGGAGATCTTAGTGGGAGGCTGTTCATCCACCGCTTCGTCGTCGTCATCATCTGATTTTTCGGATTCCTGAAAGGCATTCGTTAGTTCTTCAACACTCATTTCTTCTTCTAAATCATCTGCTGTAACCCATTCAACAACGTCTTGTCTTGTCACATTTTCGCAACCTTTAAAGTTTTGCATTAATTCAAATAAATTTTGTTCTTCTTCTTCTGTCTCGCTGTCAAAATTTGAAGATGACATTTCTCCACGGCTTCTCAATTTCAAAGCCAATTCACTTAATGGAATATCATCTTCACCGTCATAGTTCTCAATATCAATAACTTTTGAACAAGATTTTTTAATAGTGGAACCAAGTACAGAATCCCAAGCTTGGCTTACCCAGTACATAACATTTTTCAGTGTAATCTTTCTTATCGCACTGATAATATCCTCTTTCTTTTCTGTATATTCTAATACATGTTCAAGATATAAACGCCTATAATTTTTTTTAATGTTTTCGAGGACGCCTTGGTCCATTGGTTGCATTATGCTGGTTACATTTGGAGGCGAAAATTTTACAACAATGTTACCTACGTGAAGTTCTTCCCAGGATGAGAGGGAGCATTGTCCATTAACAACATTGCTTTAATTGGGAAACCGTTTCTCTTCAAAAATTTAGTCACAGATGGCACGAACTCTTCTTTAAACCAGTTAGTAAATAAGGTCGCATCCATCCAAGCGCTCTTCTGACTTTTGTAATAAACTGGTAGGGTTTTGGGTGAGATGTCTTTTAAAGCTCTTGGAGTGCTGCCTTGCCTATCACCATCAGAGGGAGTTTGTGTTTGCCAGATGCATTGGAACACGTCATTACGGTTACTCTTTCCTTACTTCGTTTGTGCCAAGGAGCTGATTTTCCTGTCTAGATGCCAGTGTTTTTGATGAAAGCATTTTATAATTCAAGCCAGTTTCATCACAGTTGTAAATTTGATTGTAGGTATACCCATTATCTTTGATTTGCTTTTTAAAGTCCTGCTTAAAGTTTTCAATTGAGACACATCAGCAGAAAGTTTTCTCTCCACATACGGTCAGCACACCGATTGGACGAACGCCGGTAATGTGGAATTGCAAACATTATCTTTGTGTAAAATGACCTGACAGAGGCACACCTTTTGATCTTTGGTTAAACCAATAAACTTGTTGCCTTTTTATTTTAATAAAACAAGACGAAGACTTTTTTAACCTATTTAGTACGGTTTCTCTTCCAATCTCAACGTACCTCTCCACTCCATAATCTTCCAACATTTAAAATTTTAATTGTCTCTTCTCTCAATTCTTCTGATGGTTTTAATTTTCTGAATAGGAGACTTCTTTTACCTTATTTTGTATTAAAACAAAAAAAAAAAAAAGTTCTTAACACACAACTAGATAACCAAAAGGCTCTCTCTAGGAACGCAATAACAACTAAATTTCCAATCTTAAAATAGTTTTAAATGGAAATACTATGTTAAAAGCTGGCTCGGTTAACACGGAGCTCGGATAATATACTGGACTACGGGGAATTCTAATATATGAAAAATTTATAATAATAAACAAAAAAAAATATTAATAATAAACAAAAATTAAAAAACACTAAGAATTGGGTCAAAACTTCCAGGTAACTATTAGGATACTAAACATTCTTTTTAGAAGATATAGAAAACATGAACTAAGAATGGCAACAGTTAACTAAACAGGTGATTGATTGTAATTCGCAATATCGTCATCGAAGTGATAAAAAAAAATCGAAACAATCGTGCTTGATTTGTTTAAGCCAAGTATTTCTTGCACAGTAGCAAACAGCACGAAAAGAACACCTAATAATACATTTGTCTTTATTATTGTTAGGTATAAAAAAAAATAATATTACAACAGAGAAATGTTTAAACCAAATATTAAATTAAAAAATAAAAGTTAAAAAAAAAAAAAAAGATAGAATTTAATTGCTTTGTTGGAATATACTTATACTAGTGTATATAAATTAAGATATAATCATCACATGTAAAAGGCGTAGTACTTATATACAATTTAACGTGGTTTATCCCGTTTTTAATTTTTATTTTTAAAATAAAAAAATATCAATTTACAAATTTCTTACAATATATTTAAAAAAAAAAAAAATTAATTGAGTCAATATTGAAGTGAACTTAAAAAAATTGTAAAACGAAATGTGTGATTTGGTGGAAAAAAAAAATTATTTTTAAAAAAAAAAAGTAAATTTTTTAAAATGTATTGGTGTAATGCACAAATATATATTAAATTGTATAAAATTTTTAAATAACTAAAAATTAACCACAAATAATAATAAAAAAATAGACAGTTTAATTTAGAAATTAGTATTCTTTCTTAAGCTTAAAACGATAGGGTGGTTACGCTAGTGTTGTTAGACTACTTTAGAGTTAACAGCTTATTTCTGTATGTTCTTGGTAATGTTCTTTAGACTTTCTATTCTTTTTTTTATTTATTTACTTGTTATTTTTTTTTTTATTTATTTATTTTAAGAGGCATAATACTTTGTCCCCAAACTTATACTATATAAATTTAAAAATTAATTTTAACTACTAAAATACATAAAAAAAATTAAAAAAAAAAAAAAAAAAAACAACAGCTAATGTAAAAATAAATAATTAAAAATACAAAAATAAAATTCCTAAAGAAAGGATGTTATTAAAAGAAAAACTAAAATAAGTTGGTGGAAGATGGTGCCAACAAAATAAAAATATTTATAAATAAAAAAATAAACAAAATAATAAAACAAAAAATAAATTACAAAAATTAACGATTGTCTTGTTTACCAAAAAAAAAAATTAAAAAATAAAAAAAATAAAATTAAGTAATTTTCTGTAGGATATATATATTCTATTTTTTTAGTAGGTATCTTCGCATATCAGAGAAATTCGAGCGTAGTCGCTATGGAAGTGCTGATTCATTCTAAAATTGTGATATAATATTATACAACAGAACCAAAAGGAGAGTATTTATTTATTACAAATTATTAGTAAAATATTCTAGTAATTGAATAACATGATGGTGTAGGTAGGTTAGTAGGGAGCAGTTTATTCTACCCGCGGTGTCGGCGGTAGTTTCGTTGCGGTTGTACTTCAAGAAGATATAGACGAAAAAAATTAATGTGAAGGGCTGGGGGTGGGAGGGAAAAAAAAACGAATTTAGAAAGGACCAAGTGCTACCGAATGAATCAGAGATTGGGTAGTGGGTGGGGGGTAAGTAGTTGGGGAGGGTTATTTTTTGGGTTTTTTAGGTGGTTCAGCCGATTAGACTGTTTTGTACAACCACCCGAATTCAAACAGCATTTGAAGTGGTTTCAGAAAGGGTTATAGCAATAACTGGACCTATTGGTTGGACAAAACGAATCGAATACTGTGCTTCGTTCGTTAGAGAAATAAAGATTTAGTATAGGATGCTAGTAAGTTGGGGTTGTTCGTTTCGGTTTAGGTTGGAAGAGGATTATTGAACGGGTCAATAAAAGTAATTTTCTTGGCATTGCGCTCGCTCTTACAAAAGAGACGTTATCGCCAGCGGAAGAGTGGGCAATGGCTGTACGGGGGTAATGTTAAGTGGGTCGGTGCGCACGATGTCTCTATTGACAATACAAATTTTATGCCGTGAGATAATGATTATCTCGGTGGCAAATTTGTCTTACATAATTGCCGGTTTCTTACAACATCGTTTGTGAACATTACTCCCAGATACTCGCATAGTTTTCCTTTACAACTTATTGGGTTTGTATTTCTTATATTTTCCTCACATTTTATCTTTATCTACACAAATAATCAAGAATTTGAATATACTGTGATGATAAACGCCTCCAATTTTGAAATTTTATTTTAATTGAAAATTTATTCCTTTTAAAAATGCGCTATCACACAAATTTAGGCTCTTATTATTAACTCAGGGTTATATTTAGAGAGCCAAAATGATTTAGTTCTCCTATTTTCAAATATTTCATATTAATAAAACTTTATTCCTTTCAGCTATTTAAAATAAAAGACACAACATCATCCCTCTAGCACTTAATAATAAACATTTATTTTAAATGAAAAATTTTATGCAGAAACTTTAATTCAAAACGCGCGCAGATTTAATTTCTATACGCCACGTGATGCGCGATATCGTTGAGTCGTGCGCTACAAACGTTACATGCAGTGACAATTTGTTTACAATTACTAACTAAACTAACTATAATAATAAGACCAACCTCGAACGTCAAGATCATGGGTAAGTGTAGTTCTTTGTTCATATCTTCCCCGTAGTCGATTCTGTTGGTTTTAGGTTATGTGGCCGCTGATTTCAATCCTGGAGCTCACACCGCTATGAGGATGCCGTCCAACGCCGCACCAGAATCTGCACGTTTAATTCACAGTCTTTACTTCTTAACCTTTGGTTTCCAATTCGATGCACTGTTTATTTCAATTGTTCAGGTGAGTCACCATACGATTTTTCACGTTTTATTTATTTAATTTTCGTGAAACACCACCTTGATTTAATTTAAACCGCGTCACTACTTTTGTTGATCGCATTATTTATTAATTATTGCACCTTTACTATGGTTCACTAAGCATCCGTGCTTAGCTTCTGTTCAAATTTTAATTTTTTCGACGTTCCTTTCGCGTCGATGAAATTTCGTGGGTTGTCGCCCCTTTATATAACCTTTTGAAATTATTTTAAATTAATTTGTTTTTAACTGACGTTAACGGCTATTTGAATAAAAGTGAGAGATAACGGTCGCTCAATAATGGTGCCGTCTCTTATCCTCGTCGTTGCAACTCCCTTAAAGCCGACAGAAAACTGTAATTAAATAATTAATTAGGTACATAAAATTAAATTAACTCCTTGGCGTTTCTAGGTAGATCCCTTTCCTTTTCCTTTCTTTTCCTAAATTTTAGGATATCCTCCTTTCATTCTACTGCTGATTTTTGAATTATTGCAAATTTTTTATTTTTATTTTAATCTTTCAATACCCTGTATCTCAGCAACTATGCCGTTTAAGTGTTCATGTTCCTATATCAAAGATCACCAGCTTACGAGACCTTCCTGGGGTACAGCGTTGTCGGTCGAATATAACAACACCCTGTATAATGAACCAAATCGAAGTTTACATTTATTTTTTTTTTGAATATTAAGGACATGCCCTCGCCAATCTCAAATACCACGTTATAGAGGAGACTTTCTTCTGTTTCGCCTATGCCGTCGTCTTTCTTAAATTGGCTTTTTTTATTTTAATGAACCGTAAAGTTAGCGTTGTATTACATATACAGGGTGTTGGTTTTTTCAACCGACAACACTCTACCCCAGAGAGGTCTCGTAAATTAGTGAATTTTGATATAGGAACATCAACCCTTAAACGGCTTAGTTGCTTAGATACAGGGTGTTGAAAGTTTAAAATAAAAATTAAAAATTTGCAATAAATCAAAAATGCCTTTAAAATAGTTTGTATTACTTCTTGAATAATTTACGCTTAACTTTTTTTCAAAATCCAATTAATAGTATGGATTGAAGCAAATTGTTTAGCAAAACGGCGACGAGCAAATTCCACTGCACATAATAATTTGGAATATGTCAGTACTTGCAGACTTCTTTAGAAGCAAATATCTTCAAGATCCTTCATTTTAGCACCATAAAAAGTTATTACTTTTTGACCAAAAATCAATAGAGAATTTAAAAAAAATAAGTAAAAATATTTCCTCAGGTGGCGTAAAAAGTAGGAGGGTAAAAGTTGGCACTAACCCTTACAGCGCTGCCACTGGTTAAATTTTTGAAAAAAATATGACTTTCTAGAAGAGCATATTGATCACCAAAATTGAAAAAAAATTTTAAAGGCATTTTTGATTTATTGCAAATTGCAAAAAAAGAGTCACAGTGTGACAATATGTTGTCGATATTTCCAACATTGCTTTATAAGTCTAATTGAGCTGGTTAAAGCACATAATACTTCAGGTTGGTTGTTCTTCGGGATTATTAAAAAAACTGGACGTCCGAGGAAGAGTGCGGAATAGAGAGAAGCACCAAGCGATTTAATATGTTCTGCCTAAGGTATGAGAATTAATGATTATTTTTATGTTTTAAACAGCAGATGGCGCAATTAATGATCATTGATAACACCCTCCTAGTTTATCCTTACTATGAGATGCTTCTTCCATGATATTCATGAGAAACTGATAAATAATAATGTTAATCAAACTCATCTCTGCATATAGGATAATTTATAGAAGCTATAACAAAATTATAGTACTTATAAAAAAAAACGTATTTCATCAATTCTGTGAATACTTAATTATTTAGTCGAATTGATTACATTCTGCATAATGAAATTCGTAAACGCGTTGGCATTACACGTAACGTAGTTTGTAGTTATACTGTTGCGGCGTATTTATTAATTGCTTCACGGTCTTAGATAAATTGTTGGCGTTTGTACATGTAACCAGTCAATGTGATTACTTATTTGTCAGGTAAATAAGAAGCTTGCGGTTTTCAGACGATTTAACAATATAAAAATGACAATACCATAATAGATAAAAAAAATCATTAAATCGAGAAAAAATATATAATTTGAAAAGTGCCTAAGGTGACTATTTAGTAACGTGTATAGTTAGAGCAGGTGACGCGTGGTCATCTTGAACCAAAAGAGGTGTTTCTGACTGGCGATGGCGTGCCTAGTTGTTAACGATAATGGGGCTCGGTCAGGTAGGTACATCGGCATAACAAAGAAATTGCTCCTAAGTGAAAATATTCTTTTGTAAAGCAAGTTTCTTGCTGGTTAATCTAATAAGAGTGCATAAATAAGATTTCTATTTATACGACCATACCCTCTATTTTAAAATGAAGAGCGTATTAATTTTTTTAAAATGCATTTTAAACGCTACTTAAAGAAAATTAAGCTAAATAAAAGTGATTACAACAGTAATTTATTACTCTATACATTGTTGGCGATGTGGGAATTGTAATTGAAATACAAAAACGAGCAAAAGAAAATACAATGTTTCGAAATAAGTTCATTTAATGCCGCAAATATAATGGCATTTAAGTTTGATGGTCGGTTTTCTATCACACATCTCGTCTCGTTCGCACCAGAAGTAGTTTACGAGTTCAAAAGAGATGGAAAAAAATGCAACGCTTCCTCGAAGATTTTGTAGTGGTCAATGTTGGTGCAAAAACCGACCACCCAAATTGAACATGCGAAGCTATACAAAATAAAAATGCAAGTTATAACTTCAAATTAAGAACTTGTATTGAACGGTCGTTCAAATAACACCGAGGTAATTTTTAGCTTAATTAATTCGAAAAAAAAAATACTTTTTTCTTATAACAGTGTATGTTACAAAATACCACGCAGAAAAGAATCTGTTCTGGTTTTGTACAGCTATTATTCAGACGTAGTTCCGTAAAAAATGCTTTTGTTATATCCTTCCCTAAACTTGAAAGTTTTATATATTACCTACAAAATAACATCATCAAATTACCACCATTATTTCTTGGAGATACGCATTATTTAGAACCCGTATTTCGCTTTTCTATTGTAGAGCTTCAGTAATAACGACTTCAGAGAAACAAAATTGAAGTAAAATACATGAACTTGCTTGGCATTCTGTGTTTATTCTACATATTCTACTTAAATTACATGTGCTATAAATTCAAAATATTAATTTCACAATTCATTCATGTAAAAATTGCGAAATTAATATTCGGAATTTATTACAATTATTATACATAATTCAAATTAAGATTAAGGCAGACGGAATTATACCCGGGGTTTTTTGATAGAATCTCTACGATTTAACCAACTCGGCCACGAAGCGGATACATAATTGCAGATCCATAAATAATTTTGTTAAAATACGCTTTAAATACATCATTATTGTCACATAATTATGTTTTAATTTATCCAGAATTGTATATATCTAAGTAGATTACACACTGAAGTGAAAATTATTTTAATTTAGCGAGAGGCGAAACCTCGAGGTGAACTAGATCTCGTGACACACGAATTCAACTTTTGCCGATTTTTTGTATACTTCACAATTAGCGATTTAAAATTAATAGTATGCCAGCGTTTATTTCTGCAAAATATTAATAATTATTTAATTACACAAAAGTTGCGAGTGCTTAGTAATTTTAACACCAAAAATGTCGTCTATCTCTCGTCTCGCACAAAAATTAATATTGAATTGAATATCAAATACCAAACCATGTAAAGGTTTTCGCGAGTAATACTCCTAAGAAGGGAAAGAATGTTATATTAACTATTTTGGCGATATTACTAAAGTTAGAAAATCGTCCTCCATGTGGTCTCCCGCGATTAAATTAATGGCATAAACCTAATCAGGCATATTTACCAATGAAAATAAGATTTTTTTTTAAACACCACCTTTTAAGTTTCTTCTGTAAAAGGTATTCTGGAGTGCCCAGAATAAATCGCTTTGTTTCTAGAACTCCGTTTGAGAACATCCAATTATCTTCTAGATTATTATCTTTCATACAGTGACCGGCAAAGAGTTTGCATCAAATGGGAATTTTTTTTGTAAATTATCCAAAAATTTCTTTTGGCAAATGAATTCAGCATATCGAATGACAAAAAAAAGCACTTTGACAAATGTCATGTGACCACTGTCATGGCGGAAAATTAAAAAAAAATCCCTTAAATATGTAAAAAGTGAGGTTAGATGACAAGATATTGAAAAATACCTAAGAAAAAAGTTGGTCAGAATTAGATTAGCAAATTTTCAAAAGAAAATAACGACTTCTCAAAAATATCAGTTTTTTGGCATTTTTCCGGAAATATTTTGGGTTTGATTTGCATAAAACACAATAAAACCAACAAATAAACTTCCAGTAATTTTTATTTATTAGTCTTCCAATGGACGGTAAAGAACAAAAACATTGTTTTTTAGGACAGACTTTGTTGCAAACTTTTGCCGGTCACTGTATATAAAAGCGTCATCATAAATTTAGGAATCAATTCGATGTTATTAGTCCTTATATTAAGTTGATGTAAATTGGAAAATGTACCAACAGATCATTTGTTTGTGTTGATCGAGAGTTCGTATTGAATGAATCGTTAGAATGATGTAGGTAGCAGATTCTTCTTGTAATTAAGGTAAGTTGACAAAATAACCCTATGGTCATAACTCCATTGCATGTATACTGGTTACCGATTTCGCTAAGCTGCACGAAACACGAGTATTAAACACCAATACCATCATTGGATTTCAACTAATAACTTACTCTTAGCATTTAAAGTTTTGCTTGGCAAGTTAATATGAAAAAACAAGGATTTCATTATACAGGGTGTTACAACGAAAACTCGACTCCACCCCATTATTGTTGAAAATAATGAGTTTTCAGAAAATGACAAAACTACACCAACTTCGGTTTGGACGGGTAGCAACTTTTACGTAAAGTATATCTTCCACACTTCACCCCTGTGCACGTGACAGCAAACCCCTTAAGAATGTTAAATGGGACGAGGGGTCAAGTGTCACATCACCTTAATGGTGTTTTTATTCTCTATACAGGGTTCCTTACTATTTATGAATTTGAAACTTTCAGGTTAAGAATAACCTATAACCTTCTTTTGTTCTAAAATATTTCCGATGTTGTACAACTTCCGGAATAACCTGAAATTGCCATCAACTTTCTTAAGTTTAATGAAACATCCTGTATATTATTGCATTTATGGATTCTACAAACGATTCTACGATACACTATGTTAGGTTATCCTATACCTATCGTCAACTGTTTTCGAGTGATTGTGATTTTTTAACGAATTTTGTGTTTTGTGGAGGGGTGTTTAATAGCCTATCTTTTGCTCTTCTTTAAACATAAAACCTCCATATCTTAAAATGAGCAAGTAAAACCAGAAGGGTTCACTAAATACATTTGTAGCCTATCGCAGGTTATACAGGGCGTCCAAAATTTGGTGGCAAAGCCGAAAAACTTCAAACTCAAGAAAGTCATTTTTTTCAAATCGAATACCATGTATATTTTTACATATTTACATTACTATTTAATTTACGCATCGATATGCTGTAAGTATCTCTATACCTGTCTTTAACGGTTTTGTCATTATTAAAGCTTTTTATCAAATATTAATTAAAACTGCACATTTAAAAGTAGGCTGTGAGTATGATCAAATAAACGAATGTTTCTCTGGTTGTCATTCTCATTAAAGCAAAAAGTCTATTTTATAAAATGGAAGCAGTTGAATATTCCAATCCTGATATTTTAATTTATTCTACATCCATGGCGAATGTGGAAAAATACTTAGCAGAAGTTGTAGAATATTTAATGAACGATATTCTAATCTATCGCCAATTACCAAAGGTAAATTTAGAAGAATGGAGTCATGTTTTTTAAATACAGAAAGTTTTACGGTAAAAAAAAACAACACAAAACCTATCGTTAAAGCAGAAGACAATGAAGTAAATGTGCTGGCTTATTTTCATGTTCATCTCCGGAGTTCGATAGTTGCAGCTTCTGCTGAATTAGGTATCTCTCCAATGTCGATTAAACGCATTCTAAAACATCATAGAATGCATCCCTACAAGTAAACATTAGTACAAGCCTTTCGCCCTGGGGACGAACAGAAAAGAGTTCATTATTTTGAAATTATTTTACTAATAGGTAATTCAAAAAGACGAACATTTTTATCTAAAGTTATTTGGAGCGATGAATCTAAGTTTAGTGAGGAAGGCGTTGTTAATGGACGAAATAATCATTTCTGGGCAGGGGAAAATCCTCACGTTTTCAGAAATCCAAATTTTTAAGACCGTTACAGTTTTAATGTGTTCTGTTGCCTTTTAAATAATTCCGTAATCTACGAAATTTAAGATGTCAATTTAAATGAACAGAAATACTTAAAACTTTTAAGAGTACAGTTTCTTCAAACATTACCTCCAAACATAAGACAAGACTGTTGGAATCAGATAGATGGTGCACCTGTCCACAATTAATACCAGAGAGATTTATCGGGAATTGACAGAAATGTTCAAAGACCGATGGTTTGGTTCAAATGGGCCTTGGAGTTAGCCTCCTCGATTCCCAGAATTGTCGCCACTAGATTTTTATCTTTGGGGGCGCATAAAATGTGAAATTTATAGTACACCTAGTGATAACAAGCAAGACCTACTAAATCGTGTGAGAATAGCCTTTCAGCGATTAGACCGAAAGAAAATAGGCAGAGAAACTATAAGGGAAATTGAACTAAAAATTATGAAGTGTCTTGAATAGAATGGGGGTCATATTGAACATTTATAGCATTCTTTAGTTAGTTTATCTATTATTTGTGGTTTTTTTCTCTTTGACTAAAATCATTTTTATTTGTTTATTGGGTTAATATCATTAAATTCGTTTTGTAAAATTACTGGTAACTGTTTGATCCGTTGTCATACTTTCAACACTATGCTTAGTTTTTAATTGCAGTTTTAATCCAAATTTGCCAATAAGAGTTAATAACGACAAAACGGCTAAAGATAAGTATACGGACAGCTATAGCATATCAATGCGTAAATTAAATCGTTATCTAAATATATAAAAATTTCGATTTGAAAAAAATGATTTTCTTGAGTTTGAAGTTTTTCGGCTTTGCCACTAAATTTTGGACGCCCTTTATAACGTGTGATAAGCTGCAAATGTATTTAGTGAACCCTTATGATTTTACTTGTTGTTTTTAAAATATGGAGGTTTTGTGTTTGTGAGCAAAAGACAGGCTATTAAACATCTCTCCCCAAAACACAAAATTTGTTAAAAAATCACAATAACTCTAAAACAGTGGACGATAGGTATAGGATAACCTAATACAGTGTATCGTAGAATCAATTGTAGAATCCCAAAACGCAATGATATACAGGGTGTTTCATTTAACATAAGAAAGTTAATGGCAATTTCCAGTTCTTCCGGAAGTTGTACAACATCGGAAATATTTTAGACCAAAAAAAGGCTACGGGTTAATCTTAACCTGAAAGTTTTAAATTCATATATATTAAGAAACCCTATAAACATCTAATGAACGGGTTCCGTGGTAGCCACCGTATTGCTTTTTGGTTTTGACTAATTTTCAATGAGAAATTTAACAAAAACTGTAGCTTGAAAATCTTTAGAGTTTTCAAATATGTTGAAAGCTTGAATTATTCTTCATTCTGTCCCATTTAACATTCGTAAGGGAGTTGCTGTCACGTGCACAAGGGTGATGTTTGGAGGATGCACTTCACGTAAAATTTCCTCCTCCAAGCAAAGTTGACGTACTTTTGGAATTTTTGAAAAGCTCATTACTTTCAACGATAATGGGGGGGTCAACTTTTCGTTGGAATAATTTTATAATGCAACTAGGTAGCCCCGCAAATTTCGTTTTGCCCAAAACACATTTTTTAATTGAATTAGTTTCGAGCATTAACAATCCCACCCGAAATCTGTTTTTTCGATCGTAAACTAGCTAATCAAAAAAACGCCACCGGTTGAGAGATTTTCGATTTCTCTTTTTTCCTAAACCTTCGCTTAGCAATTATGTCATTACGAACAAACACGTAAAATTGAAACATCCAATTTGGTTCGTCGTTTTTAAGTTTTAAGCATCCAAACAAACCACGATCCATTTTTGTATATAAAGATGTGTAATGTACAAATAGGCATACTGGCATGTTATTATAAAATCCGTAAAACAAAACACCGTAACAGTGGGAACATCTTAAAATCAGTTTTGACAATCACTTTTAAACTGCAACATAAACTGCCAAATATCAGTAAGTAACGGAGTGTTTACATTAATATGAAGTTTAAATCGACACTGGTGCCGAGAGAGGTTAGAAAGTGGTTATTTTCCGACTCATTACCAACTCATGCAGACACGGGTGTATTATATGCATTGTGTAGCAACAATGGAGAAATAAATGCCCAATCAGAAATCAAATATTATTATCTACGTCAACTAAGGCTCACAAATATGGTCAAACATTTTGGTTGACAGGTGATAATCAAAGAACAAATTAAAACGTAGTTTTAAATATTGAAAATCTGCACTATGTAAAGAAATTATTCCTTTTGAAGGCTTGTGGCCTGATAAAAAAAATTGTTTTTTTGTGATCTGAAGAGCCCGTTGCATTGACACGATACACCACCAGTGTTGTTTACTTAAAGGCCGATATTTCTCAACAAAGAAGAAATATGACGTGTAAAATTTTTTATCTCTATTCTTCGCACACAAAAAAATTAAAGAACTAAAACAAGTTACGGCCAATCTTATCAGAAAAGAAATATTGTCACAAATATACTCGTAACTGATGTCAGGTTATGAAAACGAGTGATGGGACATTGGTGATTTACCAAGACGTAGCTCTAAAGAAGGTTATTAGGTATCTTGAGTACTAATAGAACTTGAAGTTCAGCTGAAATTGGAAAGAGAGATCAGACATGGTCGCCTCTTATAACACAACGTGCGTTTAGTTAAAACTATTCTGTAAAGGTAACCCTTTAGACGTTTTAAGACTACATCTTACTCTTGAATCCTTTAGTAATATAACTTCTTGGGAGGATTTTATTTTGAAACTGGGTGGTAAACTTTACAATTGAGTAGAAAAATAAAAATGCGTTGAAATACTGTAGCTACTTCCGGTGATTTTGTAAACTTGCGTTCGAGCTAACCTGCACTGATGAACCTCAAATAAGGCGAAACATGTGTATGTGGGTGCCGTTCGAGATTCTGCAATTACCACTGACTAGTGTTTTATTTGGTTAGCAAGAATTTAAAATATTGCGTTAAAAATACGCTTATCTTTTTCGCAATGTTAAAAATTAATTCACAGCCGAATCTTACATACTACAGATTTCTACAAATATTACATTTTGCAATATTTATTATTACGTCACAATATATTAAAAACTTTGGGAACAATGATGTACCCATATCAGTATTATGGATGTTCTTTACAGCTGTGTTTACGTTTACACCAGTTAGTTTGAGGAAATACACTTAACTAATGAAATTACGATGGCATATATAACGAAATTTCAGGTATTTCATTTTCCATCACGTGATTCTCGTTGGTCATTCCAAAAAAACGTGGATGTATTTCTTCAACTAAATTACTATTGGCCGTTTGTACCACTACAACTTTAACTTAAGCAGCGCTTAAAAACAATCGTTGCGATGGTTTTAACAATTGTATCTAAGTTTTTAAGCTTTGCTTAAGTTTAAGTCGTGTTGGTGCAATCGACCATAAGTCAAGTAATTTTTAGGTATTGTTTTATTAAATACTAAATCGGTATTTAAACGATAATCAAAATCACAAAAATGAGATTCGTTTTAGACAAAATGGGTTTGTATAATATGCACACTCTGCCATGTCTCCATAACTGTCATTTTTTACATAAACATTCATAAAAGATGCGATTTCGCTCACTTCACGTCATTGTCGCACAGACCAATCATCATAATTTTTATGTACCAGTTATGTACTGACATTTGCCACATAGATGTCACATACAGAAATTATTCCAACTAGAACAAATACTACACTTTAATCGTAAACAGCAATTATTTTCGAAATTATCAACAAAACTAATTAAAATTCAGAAAACTCGTCAACAATACTAAAAACTACAACTGCAGACCGCGACTTTTAGGTATTAATCATTAATTTCGGCGGCGCACCCTCATATATATATTTAAAATGTATATCCTAAACAGGATAGCGAATCCTAAGTTTAAACGATAAGCTTGTGTAAGTAATTTATCAAAATATGGCATCGTTTTCTTTAGAATCATCTTTGGGAAAACTGTGCCTCGATGTTATGGCAGTTAACCTTCAGATAACGTGAATATGTAGCGTTGAAAAGGTACACTCATGAAATTTAAAACTTGGACACCACAATTTCTGTAAACAAAAGTTTGCACATTGTGAAGCGGGCTTAAGAGTATCAATTACAATTCCAACAGCAGGTAGTCTCAGCAGGAATTATCTTATCGAAGGACTGTAGAATGAATCATTACACTAAGCACGTTTTAGAAAATAGGTAATTTACGTTGCTTACTTATTTTTTTTCTTTAATGAATATATTTGAAGAAATCGTTAATTAAACTAGAAATAATTTTGATTTAAAAAACGTCTACAAGCAATAACTTTTAAATTAAATCAAAAAACTAAACATGGTTATTTGGGTTGACTGATTATTACTTATTTTTAAATAAATCTAACCTACTAATTATTGTAAGTTATTAAAAAAAAATCATTAAACTCTCTATTCATAATATTTAGTCCTTACAAAATGTATATTTTATGACGTTTCATTTTTTCTGTAGTTAATATAAAAAGTGAAAATAAAAACTAAGGCAATTCTTATTGTCAACGTATATATTTAGTTTTTGACAAGAATTTATTACATAATTATAATTAAGATACCAAGTTATAGTTTAAAATTAAATGAAAACTTTTTTTTAAATAAAGGTATTACTATATAAATAAATATAAGAAATCAATAATGGGTGTGACCTCCATTATTATTGATACATTCTTGGAGGCGTCTGCTCATTGACGCTATCAAGGTATCAATATAATTAATATTAATCGTTTCCCATGCGGTATCAATGGCTGCAATTAGTGCATTACGGTTTACTGGTATAAAATTTGGCCCTTGTTGTCTTCGGATAACAGCAAGTATTCGAGCCCAAACATTTTCGATAATGTTAAAATCTGGGCTTTTGCTGGCCAGGGTAACAGCTCCAAGTTACTTTCTCGTATCCAATAATAAAAATGTACCATACAAATAAATAAATAAATAACTGTTTTTGGAGGAAATGTGGCTTTTTATGTTGTACTATTTAATGCTCCACGCTTTGCCCAAGATTGCGGATCCTTCTCAAATTTGTTGTTTTGTAATATTCTTATTGTGGTTCGTTCTGGATATTACACATCTCGTCTTATCAACATGTCATTTATTGTTATTATACTGATGACTGAATTTAATCTTCTCGAAATGTAACTCACAATTAGCCAATAGTAACAATTACGAACTTCATTAAAACAACAAGTAAACATTCAAAATCGATTTTCCAGTTTGTACAGGTGACCCAATAAGACTGTTCCTCGGCCATATCTCGGGAACCGTTCGTCGTAGGACTTGGGTAAAAACAAAAATATTAGGTAAATCGGCCATGAAGAATCGCAGGAAAATATTTTCAAGTTTTAAAATGACCAAAGAGGGCGTAACTGCCATCTTAAATTTTTAAATTGCATTTTCTATAAATTTCGCATAATAAACAAAAAATTTTTTTCACATTTGTAAAGAGAACCAATTTATCTATCATTTTCGTAAAACAAAGGTTCAGTTATTTCAAAAACAAAGATGGCGGAGGGTGTTCAATTGTTTTTGCAATAACCTGCTTTAACTTCTTAACGGTTTGGCCGATTTGAACAAATTTGGTATAGTTGAAAGAGCATTCCTTAAGCAATAAGAATCAACCAAAATATAGTTAATTTAGTTGAATCCTTATCCGTCAGGGGGCTAGTTTTGACACCATGACCAAATTAAAAAAAAATCAAAAAAATCAAATGGAATGATATGACTTTTTCTTTATGATAAAGTAGCCAAATAACATCCAAATAAGCCAATAAAAACCATTTTTAAAATCTCGTTCTTAACCTCAAATATTGAGAAAATGGGCAAATTTTCTAAAACTATTAAAATTTAGCACAAAATGAATAAGATGTTAAAGAGACAATTGTGAGTCTAAATAGAATTAATTTAGGTATTATTTAAAAAAATATATATCATCAGAACATTCATGTTGCTCCAAAGGACTAAACGCATTTTGAACTTATTGTCACTTTAATATTACTCTCGTAATTCTAACCTTTAATTTAAAAATAAGCCTAAAAACCTAAATAGGTATACTATATCCGAATTCGAATATGTTAGACCATATATTTTGGAACCATTTACAAAGATTCTTTGTAAAATTTGATGCCCCAAATCTAGTACTTTGCGTAAAGTTTTAAGCTGTTTTTTTGCAATATGGTGTGTGGTCTTGGAAAAAGAAAGATAGGTAGGTAGTTCAGTTCATCTTTGCCAAAAAATATAATATATTTGAAAATTAAAAAGTATAAGGTATAACTTTTTAATCGCAATAATGAAAAACAAGGTAAGTCTTGGCTTGGTTTTAAAGTAAAGTAAAAGCACCCTACACTTTAGGCCTTGGAAAATTAAACAAATGGAACACGATGCATTATAAAATGACAGTCGTAATTTTGTAAATTATTTTGTTGTGTTTACATTCAGAAAGTGCAGTTTTTTGAATTTGTAATCTTTTTTAAAATGCCGATTTCTAACCAAGAAGCATTTAATATGTTGGCGATCTATTTTGAATGTTTTCAAAATGGGATTATCGCTGCTCGCACCTTCTATTTGCGCTATCTGAATCGACCGCGATACCATCGCCGCGTGTTTGTGCGTTTAGCCCAGCGCCTGTTAACAACGGGTAGCATCCGTAGACCTGTCATGAATCGGAGAAATAGGCAAAATAACGAACAAAATGTTATTAATATCCTGGCATCTATAGAAATCAATCCCCAAATTAGTACTAGAGAAATTTCTCGAGACTTGGGTATTCCTCAAAGTACGGTTCATCGCATTATTCAAACCCAGAGGTATGTAAGAGGTATACCTCTTTTTATAAAATTTAATCTATTTTACACTCAAATTATAAACCCCCATGTTTTTTACATTTTTTGCTATTTTAGGCTACACCCTACCATATCAACTTACACCAAGGCCTTACTCCTCGGATTTCGACCGAAGGATAGATTTTTGCCACTGGCTATTAAACATGGTAGCAGAAAATCCTCAATTTCTGTCAAATGTGTTGTGGACTGACGAAGCCACTTTCGGTAGTAATAGCAATTGAACTACAGTAATGCGCACGTTTGGGCCCGAAATAATCCGCGCTGGTTTGGAGAAGTCCAGCATCAAGGAAGATATAGTGTAAATGTTTGGTGTGGGATAATTGGCGGGCGGGTTGTTGGTCCGTTTATTTTGGACGAAGCATTAAATGGTCAAACATACCTACATTTCTTAGAAAATGTTCTTCCAATTTTAATGGATGATATTCCGCTGGACGTCCGCCAAAATATGTTTTTCCAGCATGATGGTTGTCCCGCCTATTATGCCCTTGCTGTTCGCCAGTATTTAGATGCCACCTTCCCTGACCGTTGGATCGGAAGAGGAAGCCTGTTCCCTTGGCCTCCAAGGCAAGTTTTTGTAATGTTATTCGCCGTAAAATTGCTTCAGTATTTAACACAAGAATCTTTGGATGTTGCATTTTGGAATGATTCTGTTTATAATTGCGCACATATTAAAACTTATTAAATATTTCAAGGTCTCCCGATTTAACCTGCCTTGATTTTTATCTCTGGGAAGAATTAATGATATAGTCTTAGCAACAAGGCCAACTTCCCGCGAGGATATGATTGCAAGAATCAGGAATGCCATCTTGAACATCCCAAGAGCTGAAATTGAGAATGCGGAGGCCATTTTGAACACCTGGGTCGCCATTAGATCCCTTTTTTTTCCTTGTATAGGTTTTATAAAAAACGGTTCTTTTTAGAACCACAGACCATTTCATAAAAAGAATTCCGTAAAGTAACTATATTATACCTACTAAAATCTTTGTAAATGGTTCCAAAATAGATGGTCTAACATATTCGAATTCGGATATAGTATACCTATTTAGGTTTTTAGGCTTACTTTTTAAATTAAAGGTTAAATTACGAGAGTAATATTAAAGTGACAATAAGTTCAAAATGCGTTTAGTCCCTTTGGAGCAACATGAATGTTCTGATGATATATATTTTTTTAAATAATACCTAAATGAATTCTATTTAGACTCACAATTGTCTCTTTAACATCTTATTCATTTTGTGCAAAATTTTAATAGTTTAGAAAATTTACCCATTTTCCCAATATTTGAGGTTAGGAACGAGATTTTAAAAAATGGTTTTCACTGGCCTATTTGGATGTTATTTGGCTACTTTATCATAAAGAAAAGTCATATCATTCCATTTGATTTTTTTTGATTTTTTTTTAATTTGGGTCATGGTGTCAAAACTAGTCCCCTGGCCGAGAAGGATTCAACTAAATTAACTATATTTTGGTTGATTCTTATTGCCTAAGGAATGCTTTTTTCAACGATATAAAATTTGTTAAAATCGGTCAAACCGTTAAGAAGTTAAAGCAGGTTATTGCAAAAACAATTGAACACCCCCGCCAATATTTGTTTTTGAAATAACTGAACTTTTGTTTTTACGAAAATGATAGATAAACTGGTTCTTTACAAATGTGAAAAAAATTTTTTGTTTATTATGCGAAATTTATAGAAAATGCAATTTAAAAATTTAAGATGGCAGTTACGCCCTCTGGTGGTCATTTTTAAAACTTGAAAATATTTACCTGCGATTCTTCATGGCCGATTTACCTAATACAGTAGAACCCCGATTATCCGTGCGCGGATTATCCGGGCTGCGGATTATCCGTGCTATGATTTCCCATCATCGAAATTGTGTTTTGAAGTTCTAACGAAATACCGTTACGTTACCGGAAATCACTCGACCAAAAACTCTCTATAAGGCGCGCTGCGAGAGAGACCAGAGAGACGCATAAAAACAATATCAATCGGTCGGGTAATCCCAGTGCTCGAACTCGGGGAATCACGCACTTTTGATCTGCCTCTGTGAAGTACAGAATATGTTTCAGGTTTAGTTTTTAGTTTACATATTTAATTGCGTGTTAAAGACGAGTGACTACACTGCTATAATCTTAACGCGTGCGTTTCTTTTCGAGTTCTCTTTTCTCTTGTATTGGTTTTTAAAATGGCAACAACCAGTGTTAAACGCAAAAGAAATGTTTTAACAATAGAACAAAAACTGGAGATTTTAAATAAACTTGATAAGGGCGAAAGTGTAGCAACATTATCACGAGTCTATGAAGTTGGCAAACAAACAATACGCGATATCAATAAAAACAAATTGAAACTACAAAATTTTATATCGCAGTCCGACTCTTTTAAAAACATTTCTACACGAAAATCATTGAAAGGATCAACTTTTCAACAACTCGATGAAGCACTTTCCATGTGGTTTTTGCAGAAAAGATCAGAGGGCGTAAATCAAAGACCTTTTAATGCATCCAGCGGTTGGTTGCATCGATTCAAAAAACGTCGAGGGATCCGTGAGCTTGCAATTCAAGGCGAAAAGCTCAGTGCCGACGGAGAAGCAATGGTAGAATTTTGCTATGAGCTGGAGACCATAATTACAAAAATAATCTACAACCTTCTCAAATTTATAACGCTGACGAAACAGGGTTATACTGGCGAGCAATGCCAACAAAGACTTTAGCTGCCAATAATGAGATGAGTGCACCGGGATATAAAAGAGTAAAGACCGAATAACAGTGTTGTGTTGTGCTAATGCGTCTGGTGGTCATAGACTAAAGCTGGCTGTGATTGGAAAGTCAAAAATCCTCGCGCTTTTAAAAACATGAAATTGCACAATCTTCCAGTTCACTATTATAACCAGCAAGCTGCTTGGATAACTTGTGATATATTTCAAGATTGGTTTCATAAAAAGTTCATTCCTGAGTTAAAGTCTTATTTGAAGCAGGAAAAGTTGCCACAAAGGCACTTCTTCTTCTGGATAATGCTCGTTCTCATCCCAATGAGGCAGTCCTAAGATCTGACGATGGAAACTTTTTGTTCTTTTTTCCCACCCAATGTCACTTCATTGCCCAACCAATGGATCAAGGTGTTATTGAGACAATGAAACGCCTCTACCGGAAAGAAGTTATGATGAATTTGTTGGATGAAGTTGATCTAATGAAGTTTTGGAAATCGTTTACGATCAAAGACGCAATTTTACAGTGGCAAATGCATGGAATGGAGTGAAAGAAACAAATTTCAAAAGAGCTTTTACAAAATAATGACGCTAGAGGATGAAAGCATCGTGGAATCTGAGGAGGAAGAAGCGACCATAACTGAATTAACTGCATTAGTGCGCAGCGCCGATGAGTTCAAAGAAGTTGACGAAACCGAAGTTGAAAGATGGATTCAGTGTGACAAAAATGAGCCAGGTTATCAACTCTTCAATGACGACGATATTGTCGTACAAGTTTTGAGTCAGCCCGGTACGTCACAACCTGATTCATCCGAAAATGATAGTCAAGACGAAGAAAATGATGGAACGGTATCAATCAAAAGAGTTTCTAACCGAGAGGCTGAAGAAGCTGCCAACGTTCTACTAGATTATTTTGAGCAACGAAAATTTTGGACCTTACCGACATTTTGAACTTGCGCAGAATACGTCAGACAATTAAAAAGATCGAACAATTTTAACACAGACCAAGGTGACTAACTTTTTTCAAACGCATAGCTACATAAAATACCATATCCGCTTTATTTAAACGCAAATTAACATTATGTACCTATGATGTAGAGTTTTTTATTTTTCTTATTTTGTGTAGTTTACTTTTTACCTTATGTAGAATTATATTTTTGTTCTGTTATCTTTTATGCAATATATACATATAAACTTAGTTTGAACTTATGGGATCTTTTTTCTGTCATATTTTGAGTACATATATGTATATACATAATATGTATGTACATAACATGTAATAAATTAATGTTCGGATTATCCGTGCTTTTCACTTATCCGTGCCTCGTCCGGTCCCGTGGAGCACGGATAATCGGGGTTCTACTGTATTTTTTTTACATCAAAGTCATACGACGAACGGTTCCCGAGATATGGCCGAGGAACAGTCTTATTGGGTCACCCGGTACAATACCGTAAACCAATTACAAAATAGTAAAAGCGTAAAAGTGTCAGTAGAATAAAAACACGGGCGGAACAATTTTTACTCTCAATTTAATACCAAAACTAAAATTTGCGTTGAATTACTCATACAAAAAACATTCATAAATTTCACAGTAAAAAGCAACTACCAGAAACATGATTATGAAAAAACTACATTTTTTCGATATTGCGAATACAACAATACCATAGTATCCAGGAATTAAATTAGGATAAATAAAAATGACCTTTACATTAACGGCGTGACACAGACGCCATCATAACCCCTGCATTTTTGAAACATTCTTCCGTACAAATAATTCCTCAAATGGAAATAATTTTATTATTATTTCGAAGAATACAAAAAAGTTAAGAACGCGAGTTTCAAGCACGTAACGGTTATTCCTTATTTTTAGAAAAGAAATTAAAACACGCCACAGCAACAAAATTCCTTTATATGCGACATAAACTGAATACTAAAAAATATGTGTACAAGTAAACGACACTAATATTCCCAAGAATATTTTTAGGTTTCCTGCAATAAAATGGCTATATAATTTTGAATTGGAGGTTAGATGTCACACAGAAGTGACTTGTGGCACCATTATAAAAATTTGACAAGCATTTAATCACCGCTCTCAGAATTCCTTAACAAGGCGGTGTTATACACCAAAAATAGACTTTTGAGGTATAGTTATATTCGACAAAAAAATTAAAAACATTCCAATAAAATTCGGTTTTTATTTAATTGAAGAATTTTATTGTTTCTTTTAACGCATTTGTTTAGTCCTGCACGTACGTTTTAATAAACATAAATTAACGTTGATTTTTAAGTAACTACTTCAGTAATCAATATTCATGTAATAATAAAGTAATACAAACATTCTTCAACGCATCATTACACAATTTGGTAAGGAGAATCTTTTATAAATGGTAACACAAGTAAGAAATATCCAGTTTCAAAAGAATTGCGTTTACGGAATTTTAAGGTTGATTAATTTGATTTTTAAAGTTTAGTTTTAACCCAATCAAGATATTTTATACTGTATAAATTAACTCTACGTTGAAAAATAAACGCAATTTTTTTATAATAGATTAAAATCTGAATTCGTTCCTTTTTTTAGCGTGTGTAGTATTTAGGTACGATGCAAAAATCGAATTTAAAACAGATGAACGTGTTGCACCAAACCTGGGGTTTTATAAATTAGCATTTCAAGTAGTTAAAAGAAAATCTTGTACACCATTCCTCTTGCTAATTACTATAGAAACCAAAAAAACTTGCATTCAATTTACTTGTTCAATTAAACTAAAAATGTTAACTGAACTGATTTTAATTGCAAATCCTTTTAAAAGTAATTATTGGATTTGTAAGTGCCTTCTTCGGTGTGTGTGGAATTTTTAAATACGAATATTAAACATTCTAAAATAGTCGTTGTAATTAGAGTTCTATAATTCTATCAATAACGTTATTTATTAATTTTGTTTAACCTAAATAAAGTGATGCGTCACAGAACTAAATATCTAAATGGTGATCTTTTTGCAAAACGAAATGGGCAACACTCACACTGTATACCAGTTAATTCACAGAAACCACTACTAGTATAACCAATGGTATACCTAACCCAACATTACAGTCTACATCTCAAGGTGGGGATAATTTAAATATTTCAAATTTTTTTTATTATTATTAAAAATTTGTAGGGTAGGTTACAGGGTTATTCACTATAAATTATCCACCCCTTATTATCGTTATTATTATAGAAAAAAAAGTTACACATGAAAGTTGTATGGTTCTAACTGAATTTTCTTAAAATGCCATCAATAGTTCAGTTACTAGCCGTTTACAGGGCGCAACAAAAATATGATGTATTTTTTTAATGTAACACCCTGTATATTATTATATTTTTGAAGAGATCTTTTTTAGTATAGTATAGTATGTTGTCTTTATATTGAGCCGCTATTGAGTTATTAATCGTAGAATATCACAGTTACTTAATATATAATATTGTCAAAATAAGCCATGTAAATGACAAATGTTGTGTTTGATAATTGATATTTCATTAATTAAATCACCAAAATCGTTTATAGTGAAGCAGTTGGCTGGAAATCCAAGCTTACTCTCGATGTCCTACCGGTGGTTTCATAAGTAACTGTGATATTCTACGATTAATACTCCATAACGGCTCAATAAAAAGACAACATATTATATTTTTGAAATCAGAAAAAAAAGATCTGTTCAAAAATATAATAATATACAGGGTGTTACATTAAAAAATACATCATATTTTAGTTGCACCCTGTAAACGAATAGTAACTGAACTATTGACAACATTTTAAGAAAATTCAGTTAGAACCCATACAACTTTCATGTATAACTTTTTTTCTACGAGCAATAATAACGATAATAAGAGGTGGGTAATTTATAGTGAATAACCCTGTACATCTAACATTTTCTTTATTATTCGCATTTAAATTTCTTCATTTCATTCACTGGATTTCTACGTTTCGCAAAGTTTGATGTATATGATGAAGTATTATGATTAATGAGATCAAACAAAATCTTTTGAAGATGTGAAAAACCTATTTGTATGTACAAAGACATTTGAATTATGAAAAATTTTCTCTTTGAAAGATTTACGCAACGCAACGCTGTAACATAACTAAATACCTGAAATCGGTATATGGGTTTCAAAAAGATTAATAACAACTTTTTCCAATAATTTTTCTCGATATCTCTAACGCAAACCAAAATATTGAGAATGGGCCCTACTTATCAATTCGTAGTAGATCAAATTTAAAGTTCAGATTGCGGCTTTGGTTGGCAACTTTTCACCATTCTTTCCTGATAAGCGAATTTTCTCTCCGTCCAGTAACACACATGTTCTTTAGGTCATCTTCCACGTCGTCTGTTAATCTTGCGCTTGGTCTGCATATCCTTTTCTTTCCACTCACTTCACCTAACATTTTCTTTGGCATGCGTCTCTCTCTCATTCTCATCAAATAACCCATCAATCTTACTTTACTCCTTGCGTTTTCACTATTCCAATTTTTGCAAATATAAAACATGGAAGGTGATCAGTACCTTACAGTACTCCATGATCAACAAGAAAACATGTTGTTCCTGAGAATCACCATTTTGTTTCCGGACCTGGTCATCAAGACCCTCCCGGATAATTAGGAAAAAATGTACAACACAATTTCACAAAATACAATCACATTACACGCTTAATTAATATTATTGCATGTGAATACTAGGGTGGGTAAGGGTTAGCATGTTTAGGTGGTTTTCCTAAACCTTGAAGTAAATGCTTTGCCAAGACGAACCAATCCACAATTGCACACGGTTTCGTCACCACACTGTACAGGTTTATACTGATCTTCTGGGGCACCATACATAACACTTACATCACAATACAATATTTAAAATGTACCATACGATTAAATAAATAAATAAATAAATAATTCCAATTTTTGTCCAGTTCGTTGTACAACTGTCTTATTTCTTGATTATTCTGCTTCTTTTATAATTGATGCTCGCAACACCGCTTAGAATTTGATGAAACACATCTATTCCCCGATATTAATCTTGCTTCTACTTCGTCCACTGTTCCTAGTATTTTTATAAACACATTTCCTAACTAGTTGAAGCTTCCTCAAATATGTTATTTCTTTTACTCGGTTGTCCTTATCTTTAAGTTTCTTTCTGTTTCGTATTTCTCATTACTACATACCAAATACTTTGCTTCTCCTCGATTATTATTAATCCCATTGTTCTTTTTGCGTTTTCTACTCTAACCATGACATCCTGCAATACTTTTTTGCTTCCTGCTATAATAGTGATGTCACGCGCGAATGCCAAACACTAGTGTTGTTTATGGTATATAAGCCCAGTCCTCTTTATTCCACTCTCCCTGATAATTTTCTCAAAGGCTATATTGAAAACAATCGCTGAGAGAGGATCCTTGTTTTGAACCTGTTTTAGTCCAGTGCATTTAGAAATTGACCCACCAATTTTGAATACATTTTTTTCTCTTCAGGGTTTTTCTCGGTGAGTTTAACCCTAAGTTTGCGCACCCCTAAAACCAACCCTTTCTCCGAACTTTTTCCGTTGTGCAGGTTTCTCCACGGCAAGTTTTGTACAAAACAGAACATTTCAAACTTGCTTTTCGACATCCACAAGCCCTGCTACAGTAGGTTGTGTATCCACAGGATACGATGTCCATAAGTTTGCGTGGTATCGGTTCGTATGTTCGAAGGAAATGCCCCGCTGCTCATTTTCACAACCGGACCTGAAATTATCGCGTTTACCTACTAAGAGCTCAGTAGCGAGGCAATTTTTCGGTCGGTGCAGAGATAAATGAACTTGGAACCAATGACAACCGATCAAGAACCGATATCACGTATACTTCTGGACAATGTATCCTGTGGTTGTACAACCAACTTTAACAGGACTTGTGGATGTCGAAAAGCAGGTTTCAAATATTCTGTTTTGTGCAAGATTTGCTGTGTAGAAACTCGATGACGAAGACGACAAAGTTGATGACAAACTTTCAACGATGGTACCTTTACGAAGATCAACCGCTTCATTGAAAAGAAAAGCAAGTCGATCACCTGTGATAAGTGAGAATGAAGGTGACGTTGGCTATCAATATCATGGCAGTATGAGAAATTCACTAAAGAAAAAGTGAAAACTGTGGAGTAGGCCTATCGGGAAAACCGCATGAAAAATAAACACGCCGTGAACTCAACCTCAAGGGTGGGGCGAAATTGAGTTCGGAAAAAGCAGAAAAAAATATGTTTATAAAGGTAAAACCCGTCGAAATATTAATTGTTTAAAAATAAACACAGTTCCGCGTTCAAAAAAGAAATTTCTTACTGTACCGATAAATTAATAGCAAATAGCAATATTGTAATTGAATAATATTTGGAAAGAATGAAGTGATCATTAAACCCATCAAAATTTTCATTTTTTAAATAAAAATCCACTCCAACAAAATTTTTATTGAACAAATAGACATATTTACACAATGTATGATTCATAACAATCGTTTATTTTAATAAATGAACACGGGACAAGTCGTATTGTGACAAAATGTAATGCGGAGCGAGAGCGCTATTCAGCGTGTTTCGAAATCCTGCGCAAAACATAGCAATAAAAAATAGTCGTTCTGTCGACTTTGAAGAGCAATAACTCTTTTCCCGTTAAACGCATAGTTTTTTGGTAGATAACATTTTTGAAAGTATAACTTAAAACCAATTCAAAGGCATCAAGTTTATGACTGTGCGATAATTAGAAAGCGAGATATAAAAATTCTAAAAAAAACACTAAATCCAAGATGGCGGAGAAAGGGTTGGCTTTAGGGGTGCGCAAATTTAGGATTAAACACACCGAGGAAAACCCTTTCAAATCAAGGGTAAGGTATAAAATGTATACAAAAATGGTGGGTCACTCCTATAAAAATTTCCTAAATGCACTGGACTTACAAACTTGATACAAATGTTAAAACCATGGTAATGATAGCTTTTAAGCATCGCTTAAGCACAGAATAAATAATACGCTACGCTCAGTAGCAAAACTCCTCGCCCTTTTTTGATGTTCTGAGGTCAAATTTGGGTGACCTTGACACTATAGTTTTGGTTAGTTTTAGGGATAATTTTAAATGATTTGAATAGTTTCTTGTAGGTTACACAACTTATATATCATGTTGTCACATAATAATATTTACTACTTGCACTACTTTAAATACAAACATTTACAATACAAAACTTTAGAAAGAATTTTCTGAATAGCCATTTTTTTGACATATAAGTTATACAGTTTAAAGAAAGGTTATCAAGTAAACCACCAAGCATTGGCTACTATAGCACTAAATTTTTGATCACGCATATAAGTACGAGTTTCGCTTCTGAAGCGTAGAGTATTATATATTCTGTGGCTTAAGTTTAAGTTGTGTTGGTGTATACAACCATGTAGTTTTCACAATCCATTTTTGTCTATTTCTTATATATCGGACATATTGCACTGAAGAAAGAATTATTTTAAATAAAAAAAATTGTATTTTTGAATCGAAAAATGATTTAAATTTATGGTAAATGTTTATGTTCAAATCAAACGCAAATTAGAGTGGAAAGTTAAATAAGCTTTCAAGAAACCGACCTAAAATTGGTTTCAGAAACCAATCAAAATATTTCATGTAAAAAAATATTTTCATTGCAATAAAGAATTTGTAGGCGGACAATAAAATAGAAATAGTGTTTGGCAAACTTATATCAGTTTGGTAAAGAAGTGTTAATACGGAAGTTAAATTAAATTCGTAGTGTACGTGACAAAAAGTGCATATTTGGTGGACGAGTAATAGTGGCGGGAAAAGATTAACTTAGCAATGCAGGTGTTCAATGAAAATTAATCCGAGTTCAAGAATACGTGATGAATGGAAATTTTTGATTGAAGTTATAAAGAACACTCTCATTTTGGTAGTTGAAGAGTCAACATGAAATTTGTAAATTACTCTTATTTCGGCAACCGAAGAGTCAATATGAATTGTATAAACAAAAGTTAACTCTTTTAAATAAACAATCACTGAATTAAAACTGTGAATTAAATAAAACATAAAAATTATTTTGAACTTTAAACCGTATTTGTGGTTATTTGGTTTTTTTGTGAACGGAATACTAAAAGTGACAAGAAGTAAAATAGAAATTAAAATCTTCGAATACACAAAGAAAAAGAATAAATCAGAAAAATTTACACCCAGCCGAAGACAAAGGAATAAAAGAAAAGGCTCATAACCAAACTTACAGCCAAAGTTTAGTTCAAATCTTTCGAAAACTGGTTGAGATATTGTAAAATGCTATTAAAACTTATGCATTGAAAATTAAAAAAAAAAACAAACGAAAGTAGAGTTATAACCTCTGAACAAGATTACATACAAGAAAAACAATTACATAGATGCATGAAAGTTTACCTAAACCCTATTATTTGATAAATTTAAATAACGTAGGAAGATCAGGCTACTAATCTTCATTATTACAATTTTGTCGAATATAAGGAGATATAAGATTTATTCGGTAGGTACTTTTAAAAGACCTTTAGAAAGATAGGGACAAGAACGGCTCTAAACAAAATTATCCATAAAATAATGTTTATCAACTTCACCATAAAAACATAACATTGACACTAAAACCGACGGTAAAAAGTTTTGAAAGTATTCTCATAAAACTGAAGTGAAATAAAGCGTGAAATAAAGATTTGGACGTGTACATATCTGCGAACGTCTGTGTGAACCTTTTTTTTAAGACTGAATAAAAACTAGAATTTTTCAGCCAACGTACGGAAAAATAATTCAAAATACTTTATCCAACCTACAAGTATACCAAAACTAATATTTGATTGTGGTACCGGCTGGTACTGGGACACCGTTTGAGTTTCTTCAGATTTATCATAGGCAATACAAATAATCATTTTCTATTTTTAGGGGCATTAAACAGTATGAAAAAATACCAGTTCATCGCATATTACTTTCGGTAAACTGGTTTCTGTAATTCAACAACTAAAAATTCTTTGTTGTTCTACTATATAATTAATATTTTAAATTAATCTTTTGTTTTTCCCACGCAGATTAACACTTTGGTTTTGAATGCTTGTAAAACAGAATATGATTATCAAAAATTGGAATATTAAAAGTTTGTAAGCACTTCTATTTAGAAACTGTTACTATACGTATTAATCATTGCGTATTCTTGCGTAAACATTCACAACAAAACAAAAGAATGTGAAAATCTAAAAATTCCAAAACCGTTTGAATTTACACGTACGTGAACTAAACGCATGAGATGTAATTAGACAGAAATTATACATTTAATCAAACCTGATGGTAATGTGGGCTTCCCTTTTAATTTCATCAACAAACCCATTAATAAGGAAGTCCACGAGTTAGATAATTTTTCAAAACTTAATTTATTACTCTACGGGGTGCTCATTGAAGCTAGTCAGGTGTTTGGAAACAATGAAAATTTAACAAAGTAGACCTAATTGGCGGAATTTCAAATAATAGTGTAGATAATCATGAACATCTTTTAATAACAAACTAATCAAATAATTCAACCGGTTGAATTTTAATAAGATCATTTGAAATTATAAAGGGAAAAAATTCAAATGTCGAAACTATTCAAACCGTATTTGAAAACCGAGGTTGTCGTCACTTTTGGCTTTTTATTTTTTTTTATCAGCTTCCGGGTTTATTTGTTTCACTTACATATAAAGAAATGTACTTCTTCCAAAATAATTTCTTCTTATACATCAGTTTGCACGAATTACATTTTGTTTTAAATTACATTTGAAATATGAATGCCCGGTACGTTTCAACAAATATTCTCAAATTTTAAGCTTTTTAAGAGATAAAAAAAAGACTAGTTTGCCCAAGAGTTCACCCGTTTAATGTATTTCTAGTTTGGTCTGTATAAAAGGTAAACCTTTTATCAATAGACAAAAAAAGTGGTCACTAGATTTAGCTTTTTAACGTGATGCCAATAATGAACCAACTGTTCCACAACCGGTATTTCGGTTTTTATTCATTACTAAAATTTAATGGCTTTAATCAATTTTATGTGTCAAAAACAACCCAGCTATTGTTATCACGTCAGAAACAAAGTGTGGCTGAAAAAATTAGTATTAAGAAATTAGTTGAAACCGTGTACAACGGTCATATTTGATATTGAATCACCCTGTAGACGTAGAGTATACGAATCTGAAATGATTGATATTATTCACTAAAAAAAAAATTTGAATGCTCATGTAACAACGCATTTATAATCATTGGTGAATTATATTTATTTAGTAACATCTGTGTGTTGTAAAACGGTCTAGTGACAAGGAAGAAATGAGTACAAATGTCAGTTTTATTGCATGCCGTAAATATTACGCACTACCTACATTTCCAAAGATTCTGTTAAACTGTAAACTTCCAAGAAACGTTACATTCCTGTTAAAGTAAAACTACCCTGCACCAGACATTCAATGATGACGAAGTATTCAAGGAAAAAATACTCAAGAAAATATAATCTAAAAGCAATAAATTAGAAGAATATCCAATGCACTGATTAACCGTACTTCCAGGTATTTAACTTTATTGAACGGTGACCAATGCAAAAAAAAACTTTTATTGTGTGAACAACGGTGGTGAATTATTAATTGCTGAATTATTTCAACATTTATGGGCCCCATTTTTTCTGCGTTGTAGTCACGATACAAACTTGATAACATTGGATTTTAGAAACTTAGTTTCAAATTAATTGTGTCATTTGTCAGTTAAATTGCCAAAATGTGTCTAATGTCACTGGTTTTTCAGATATTCGATCCGCTACGCTTCGCCCGTCATCATGGAACTACCTGATTGTTTCAAAATTTTCTTTGATTACCATCTTTAAATTTAGCTTTTACTCTTTACTAGTATTGTCTCGGTTATTGTGCATCTCACGAGAATCAACAATCTACAAAATATGTACATTTCTTGAATTACTGTTAGCATATTTTGGAATTGCAACGAAATTAATCTTAATAAGTTGATTTACAATATTGATACAGCTTTTAAGAGACCTTTATATACTTAAAAATACAGTCCTTTATTATTCAAAGACTTGAGGCTATAACATTAGAAATTTAAAACTTACTGTACCTACTTAGCGTGAATTAACGATCGATCAATAAGTAAACCATGAATAAGCAATGATTTAAGAATTAATGCTTACTTTCCGTTGGAAATAGTATACACATTGCAGTGATTGCAAAGGTCATTTTTTATTTATAAATGTAAAAGTACATATATTGTTAAGTACTAAGATATATTTATTTATTGTATGGTATGAAAGTATATCGATTGTTGGTGCGTACATGATGAAAAGAAGTGAAAGTGGAGAAGAGACGGTTTCGAGCAGTGAACAGTGATGGGTGTGTAGTTTAGACGGTATATAAAACTATGAATACAAAAATTTCCTCGTTAATAATTTGTTCGATTAATAATAAGACGCTTTGTGAGAGATGAAATTATAAACAATTTAAATGGTCTAAGAAGAAAACGTCAAGGCAATGAGTAAATGAAGAAGACATCGTGGAAATAACCAAGGTCAAAAAGCCACTGTTAAAAAGTCGTCGAAGGTCGCAAGTAACAAGTCACGCATAAATATTATCCACGTTAGTTTCAGTTTAAAGTAATTAAATCTGTGTATTGAAAAGAATACAATTGTAGCGGAGTTAGTAACTAGAATATACAGAGTGATCCAGGATTCACTAGAATAACTTCAGGTATATCGATAGAACTAACCGAAATAATGATAGTTTGTATTATAAACCATACTCCAAAAATGCTTCCGCTTGGAGTGAAATGGCGCAAAAGTATTTTTTGGTTTTCGTTTTATTGCTCGTAAGCCATTACAATTGGAGCGGCAGTTAATACATTGATTCGTATTTGTAATAAATATATTTGCGGCTGGAGGAATGAATTTCGAACACTCACTGTAAGTTTGTTGTTGTCGTTTAAAAAATAAATTTTTATTATTAAATGTTCGTCGTTCTTGCCATTAAAAACATGTCAATTTTCACTGTCACTTTGTATTGAGTCTTTTACATGATATGTCCGGAGTTTTGTGGAATATCTCAAAAACTAAGCGACATATCAAAAAAAATTAGTAAAAGGACGGGACGTATCAGAAGAATACTAATTAATCCAGTGGCGTGCAAAAAAAAGTACTACAAGTTTCCGTGAAGTTCAAACCCACAAAAACAACACCCTCTATAGCGAGTCTAATTTTTTTCACACATATCAGTTACGTTGCCCTTAACATTTAACCAAACACTTCGTGTTTAAATCCTCTGGCTCACTAGTAAAAAAATAAAAACCGAAAAATAATTCAAATTTTGGCCCCATTTTACTCCAAACGGAAGTTTTTTTTTGGAGTGTAGTTTATAATACAAACTATCATTATTTCGGTTAGTTCAATCAATACATGAAGTTATTCTAGTAAAACCTGAATTACCCTGTATAAAAGATTGTACGTTCGATATTATTTTATTTTATGGTATTAAAATTAAAACTACGCTTTTATTAATGAATCCAAGATTATGGGATAGTTTAATTAAAGAATAAATATTAAAAGAATCTCATGTTCAATATCAAATTTATTTTTATTTAACACTAAAATGCAATCGCCGCAATGTGTACCTTATCTACACTTTAATAGTTTTCAATATTTTCATGTCGACAGCCATTATCGTAGGTTTTGTAGGATTCAAAATCCGCTAGGAACATTAATGCTACTTGTAAAAATTCCTTAAATTGACAGTTGACAGTATTAATTTAATAATATTATAACAAAAAAATATTAACTAAAAGTGATACTGAGTCGACTTTGCATATAAACGTAAATGACCTTGGGCCGTTTTGAAACCACAAATTCATTGGCGTTCTTGAATTTTACAATAAATAAGTACGGAAAATGTTGCTTAGTACATGGACTTCCTGTCAAGATTTATATGCAAATGTTAGATTACCAACTTTTGAAGTCTGAAACTACCTAATTACAAGGATATCTTCACTAGGTAATTATTGTAAGATTGAAGAACGCCACTGAATTTGCAGTTTGAAAATGGTCGAACGTCAATGTACAAAATTGACACGTGTCGCTTCTTTACCATAGTTAATATTATTTGATAATAATGTTATGATATATAGGCGAGAGGTATTAACCACAAGAAATAATATTCCCAGTGCCTTTGATTGAATTAATTAAAAACATTTTTGGCTAAAAAAATTTGTTGGTTACACGTTCAGAAAATGTTTTGCTAGTGCGTGTGGTGTGGCGTAGCGTCACCCAAATAACTCTACCCATTATATTAAAGTCCAGAAACAGAATATACGAGTAACGATCCGAACTGTCAACAGAATTATTAATTATCGAGAAAAAATGTTGCACTTATCAGACTTTCAATCCCTCAACTTCGCAAATTTTTCCATCTTGCAATGTTCAGCGCGAGAACTTTTTTGCTTTGCGTCGAAAGCGAGGTTACAAGTGGTAATAATTTTGAATATAGCTATGCAGGGGGGCTATCATAACTGTCAACAGAATAATCATATACTACAAAAAATTTGTTCATATGAGACCATTGTTTAATGTTATATAGAGGTAACTAGCGGTTTATCAGAAGACTTTTAAAATTAACGCTCAAAACAGAAAAAAAACTCTTCGGAATAAGCGTATGTACCACCAGTAGCCAATATTCCGCATACTGCAGCTTCATTAATTCCTATGTTGCGTTTCGGTTTTGTAGTGGATTTTCTATGGCAAACATTAGACCCAAATAATAATATACTTAGCTGATTACGCAATTCTTTCGTAAGATGTAGCTTTCCATATATGCACACCTGGCTGTGTTCATACTGAAAATCTAGTAGCCACTAACACATAGCTAAAATCTACTATTCGGTTTCCTTCAAGTGGAAATCTATTTGCTAAGGCGTAGAACCAATTTCCACCTCTAATTGTTCAGTCATAATACTAAAAGATGGATAGACTTAACAAACTTGATCAAAAATATCAATTGGTATGTATCTATTTATTGTACTCCACAGGAGCAAAAAACGTGTGATTTGCCATACGTTCATTATTGGGCTATTTAACAAAATCATAAGTCTCTTTTACGACATAACGCACAGACAAATATTTACATCAGTTCTATTGAAGACTGCTCAAGTGTTTCATTACAGTTTTTCGTTTCTACCGGAATATCAAAGATTATCTTGGTCAAGGGTGGTTGTGGAATGTAAAACGTTAGTCTTACTGTAAATTTTTGAATATGTTTTGTTGTGTCAGAATCTGTCAAGTCATTGTGCTGAAATAAATAGGTATGAAATTTGTAGGTTATTGATGATGTCAGTGTGACGGTGACTTAATTATTTCAAACGTAAACTAAGACAAACGTTTTACATTCCACAACCACCCTTGACCAAGATAATTTTGGATATCCCGGTACTACTTCATGTAATTTTGGTGAAGTACGTTTTTTTATGACATTTGTTCACTCATAACAACCTCATCTTCCAAACCCAAAGGTTGAGACGATTCATTATTATTCGTCAACTCATTTGCAATATTTCTATAAACAATGATAGTTTTATACATTACTTATTAATGTAGAATTAGAACTTTTTATTTTGTTCAACATATCGCAGAATACGTTTCCTGGCCAAACGAGATATTCGTGAGAATTTAGGTCTGTTCCTTCACAGATTTATTAACTAAATTATTTACTTTCACCATTTAAAAAAAGCACTGTTTCATCACAATTTAAAGCACTCAGTTATTCATTATTATGAATTGTATTGAAGAAAATCAACAAATACAAAACCGGTAATATAGAGATAAAGTGCTAATCTAACAGGGAGGAAATATTATGGTTTTAACCAATGATTTCACGTGGTTAAACGGAACGTAGTTTTGGTATTCGGAGAAAATCTCCTAAAAATTACACCCATGTGAAGTTAGCCATAAATCCATCCATAAAAATTAATCTTACTGTTACGCTATGTAAATATTATCTATATTGAATTAAATGTTTATAAGTAGTAAAACGACAATAAATCAACACAAACAATGTTTATTTTAACATTTGTTTAAAAAAATTGTTTAAACAAATTTACAAAGTAAACTCATATCTATCGAATTTTAATAGTAGTGTTAGCGTGGATCAATTTTTAAAAAAATTTAGAAACAAATAGAATTTGTTATTATAAACAACATATTCAAGAATAAAAATGATAATATTTTTTAAAACGAAATTATTTGATCTTAAAGTTATGACTTTCCTTTACATTATACTACATACGCAGAGTACGTTCGAGGGTGGTTTTGAAAGTGTTCGCGTGGATCAATTTTTATGCAAATTTAACAATAATTAGTAATTATTATTATAAAACACATATTCAAGAATAAAAATGATAAAATTTTTTAAAACGAAATTATTTGATCTTAAAGTTATGACTATCCTTTACATTATACTACATACGCAGAGTACGTTCGAGGGTGGATTTGAAAGTGTTCGCGTGGATCAATTTTTATGCAAATTTAACAATAATTAGTAATTATTATTATAAAACACATATTCAAGAATAAAAATGATAAAATTTTTTAAAACGAAATTATTTGATTTTAAAGTTATGACTTTCCTTTACATTATACTACATACGCAGAGTACGTTCGAGGGTGGATTTGAAAGTGTTCGCGTGGATCAATTTTTATGCAAATTTAACAATAATTAGTAATTATTATTATAAAACACATATTCAAGAATAAAAATGATAAAATTTTTTAAAACGAAATTATTTGATTTTAAAGTTATGAATTTCCTTTACATTATACTACATACGCAGAGTACGTTCGAGGGTGGATTTGAAAGTGTTCGCGTGGATCAATTTTTATGCAAATTTAGCAATAATTAGTAATTATTATTATAAAACACATATTCAAGAATAAAAATGATAAAATTTTTTAAAACGAAATTATTTGATCTTAAAGTTATGACTATCCTTTACATTATACTACATACGCAGAGTACGTTCGAGGGTGGATTTGAAAGTGTTCGCGTGGATCAATTTTTATGCAAATTTAACAATAATTAGTAATTATTATTATAAAACACATATTCAAGAATAAAAATGATAAAATTTTTAAAACGAAATTATTTGATTTTAAAGTTATGACTATCCTTTACATTATACTACATACGCAGAGTACGTTCGAGGGTGGATTTGAAAGTGTTCGCGTGGATCAATTTTTATGCAAATTTAACAATAATTAGTAATTATTATTATAAAACACATATTCAAGAATAAAAATGATAAAATTTTTCAAAACGAAATTATTTGATTTTAAAGTTATGACTATCCTTTACATTATACTACATACGCAGAGTACGTTCGAGGGTGGATTTGAAAGTGTTCGCGTGGATCAATTTTTATGCAAATTTAACAATAATTAGTAATTATTATTATAAAACACATATTCAAGAATAAAAATGATAAAATTTTTTAAAACGAAATTATTTGATTTTAAAGTTATGAATTTCCTTTACATTATACTACATACGCAGAGTACGTTCGAGGGTGGATTTGAAAGTGTTCGCGTGGATCAATTTTTATGCAAATTTAACAATAATTAGTAATTATTATTATAAAACACATATTCAAGAATAAAATGATAAAATTTTTAAAACGAAATTATTTGATTTTAAAGTTATGACTATCCTTTACATTATACTACATACGCAGAGTACGGTCGAGGGTGGATTTGAAAGTGTTCGCGTGGATCAGTTTTTATGCAAATTTAGCAATAATTAGTAATTATTTATATTGATTTATTTGTATGTACCCACTACCTATAATGTAAAAATACCATACAAAATGGTAGGGTGTAGACTTACTAATTAACACTAACGTTCAAGCGTTAGAACACCAATACCATAAATGTTGTTGAAGGAATTCTTTTTTGTATTTTTATTTTTTGGTTTTTTTATTTTTTTTTTGTATGTACCCACTACCTATAATGTAAAAATACCATACAAAATGGTAGGGTGTAGACTTACTAATTAACACTAACGTTCAAGCGTTAGAACACCAATACCATAAATGTTGTTGAAGGAATTCTTTTTGTATTTTTATTTTTTGGTTTTTTTTGTTTTTTTTTGTATGTACCCACTACCTATAATGTAAAAATACCTTACAAAATGGTAGGGTGTAGACTTACTAATTAACACTAACGTTCAAGCGTTAGAACACCAATACCATAAATGTTGTTGAAGGAATTCTTTTTTGTATTTTTATTTTTTGGTTTTTTGTTTTTTTTTTGTATGTACCCACTACCTATAATGTAAAAATACCTTACAAAATGGTAGGGTGTAGACATTCTAATAAACAACAACGTTAGTACACGAATACCATGATTATTCTTATAAATGTATCTTAATCATTATTATAGTATTTTTTATATATTTCATATTTTTTTTTTTTTTTGTTTGGACATACTTCGCAAATATAATTTAACGGTAAACCATTTCTCGAATCACAAATTTTGTGAATCCAGCGTTGGCAAACTGTACACATAACATCTCCTTGAAATTCTCCACAATACAAACATCGGTTGAAATCAATAGAATGTTGTAGAAGCTGTTTTTTTAGGTATAGTCGGTATTCTAGCGGTTTCAAATCGTCTTCAAACTTCAACTTTTTGATTATTGTTTCGGCATAATAGAGAATATACACACCACAATTAAAAAATCATCTTGCATAGGATAATTTATATCATTTTGAAGTTTAAAATCTGCGTTTCCGTTAGAATATATCTTCAGTAATGGTAATAATTGTGACAAATACAATTTACCTTTTCTTTCATTTTTGAAAGCGGGTCAAAAATGAAGCCGTTAATTTTTTCACATTTACGTGCATTAACATCCAATGTTTGTGCGAATATATGGGAAAAATTAATGAATCATTTTCAGCAACATTTTTAAATTTATTTTCGTCCAATTCTTTCTGAAAAAGTGCTTCAACCTCATATACCATAAATGCTTTTGTATTACTGTTAAATGTTAAAATTTTTAAATAGAAATCTATTAAAAATTATCCAACCACATAAATGTACTATCTGAATGAATATTTAAGGCATTTATGCTCGTATAATACAGTTTTTCTTTTTCAAATTTTGCTACTACGTAGTCTTTCGATAATTGTTTTAATGTAATGTCTTTTGAACCTATATACTCAAGCTTTTCCATGGGTTCTTTTTTTTTGGACAAAGTAGCAAGCTTCCTTAAAGTTTGTTGTTTAAAGTAGGAATGTTTTTTCTTAATTGTCTTACTCCACAATTCTTGTTCTACATTTTCCCTCTTACGTTTTGAAGCACACCGTTCTGATTTGATATCGTATTTTAATTCTCTGTGTAAAGATATAACATATTCCCTAATTTTTCTTATAAACCGGGAACATTTTTGTCGTAACTTTTCATGTAAAATATTTGTTTTACAAGTCCGAACCAATTCTCGACAAGGGCATTGGAACTTCGTTCATTGTTTTCATTGCATATACAAGTCCACAGCGGTAAATACGGAACATAGTGCTTTAATATAAAAATTGAAAATTTATCATTGAAGTAAGGATTTCTTTTTATCCCCCGTTGTTTTTACGGAAACTTGTACTTTATTGAAAATTTGATTAAAATATTGAAAAATTTATTATCATCTAGAGATGACTGATTTTCGGTGTTTAAATCAAATTCTTTATTATTAACTTCGGCGTTTTCATCTGAACACTTATATACTATTAACGATATTAGGTCTTGCTGATATCCTAACAATTTTTCATCTTCGTACTTACAAAGAGTTAGATAAAATAAACTTTCTATAATATATTTAATATTATCGAACTTACTTTCATTAAAAGAGAGCCTAATACTTCTTTCATGAATATTTTAATTTTCTTCTCTTTGTAATGTGCGTTTACTGTATTCGCCATCAATTTGAACATGTGCGCACAACACAGCCTTAGTAATATAAATTTGGATATATCTACAGTATCATTAAAAATATTATCAAATAGTATATTACAGTATGCGTGAATGTTCAAACCGTTCCATGATTCAGACACCGCTTTCAAAAGTGCCATGCTAAAATCTGTCGTTACCGAACTAAATAATGGCCATTTCATGTTATTTTTTATTGAATAAAATTTAAATGTTAACAACCACGCTGATATAGTACCCGTATCGTGACGAACTGAAACCATTTCACAAATAGGCAAGACGCGGCCTATCGAATCCCTAATTACTCCCGCGTAATATAAAACCCTTTTCGAATTAGCACTTGGTTTTCGAACTACTGTACCGGTTGCATCAAGATGTATTTTTGGCAATGTCGAATTTAATTTATTTCGTGTTACGAAGTTCAGCTGCTCTTTGCTAAATATGTAAACTATTAATGGTTGTGACACTGTATGTATGTAATGGCCATTCTCCCGTTGCATTAAAATGAGATCATAAACGTCATCTAGAGCTCGATCATTCCTTGACAATGCTTCGGTTCTAATTCTTCTGTACACACTACCTGATTTAATGCTTCCTAGACTTTTAGTTGCTACTAAATGTTTAATGCTAGATTGAATGTCTTCTTTTCTAATATTTAAAGCCGTATTTGTTTTTAATCGATTTCCTAACATTACCCGTTCAACACCTCTTACTTGCGCTGTCAACTGTGTTTCATGAAAGAAGTTCAATGAAGTACTAAATACGTCAACTTTCATTTCGTTATTAACATGGAACCTACATACTAATTTAAATTTTTGCAATTTAGATGACTGCAATAACCATAAACTACTATATTCTTTTTTAAATAATTGCAAGTTCTAATGTTAAATATGCAAGTAGTATTCACCAATTCGAATTTTTTTTTGAACATGTTATTTGATATGTTGCTTGCGAAACTTTTCCTGTCAAGATCAAAAATTTTATAGGATTCATCTTTCGAGAACACAAATGATCCTTCTAAAATATGATATGTTTTCTTATTCTTGCAACTTAAACTTAAGGGGTATGAATTTTTAGTACTAACGGGTAATATTTCCTGCGCTGCGGATCTATAAATATTTTGTTGCACTCCACAATCAATAGTATTAGAAATTGTAGTTACATCTAAAGTCGCATTGTGACTCTGACTACTACACAATTCAATGTCAGAATCAATAAATTTTGGAGATATCACTTCTACTACCTCTGAATTTTCGGTTTTGGTACATTCAGCTTTTACCTCAGATATCATACTACTTACTTCGATACTGTCACTAAATTCGATACTATCACTAAATTCATACTGCGGGGTATTTACTATAGACGAAATTGATTCCTCATCCGTAAGTGGACGAATCAGACCAAATAATTTTTGCGAATTCCTTTTATGTACGTAATTAACTTTAACTTATTGATAGCATTATCAGAGTTGAACAAAACCAAAGACGCTTCTTTTATAAGCGGATGATTATATTTAAAACATCTTATTTGTCTAACAGGTATGTTACGTTCGTTAAAAAATTTGATAAAGCAATAATAATGTTATTTTGTTCTGCCATTATTAACTTTGAATGAACTTACGAAAGTATTATTTGCACAAGAAAGTCACAAATCTTTAATTATACACTACACTATTAAATAGTAAAGATACACGATTATATTTAATATATATGAATGAATATAGCACTAAGAAATAACAAATTTTTGATGATTTGAAAAAGACTAAACTAGTAATCACGTTACCCCTAAAGGATGAAGCAACAGTGACAAAATTTGTGATTTCGAGTGTTTCTTGAAAAAGAAAGGGCAAGAAATTAAACAAAAACAAAAGAAATCCTTCTTCTTGGCTATTGCTACGACTCATTAGTTAATGCGATTTACTTAGATTTAACAATTTCACTTCGAATTATCTTTTCTTTGTAGTATAGCTTTGTTATGCTAATTAGGACTATGGCTAATTAGTAAAACAATAAGCAACTAATCCTGAATCTATTCAAGCAGTTTGTCGGTAATTACGTAGAAATTTTTGTAGTTTACACAAAAATACTCATTGCAAAATTTGCATAAAAACTGATCCACGCAAACACTTTCAAATCCACCCTCGAACGTACTCTGCGTATGTAGTATAATGTAAAGGATAGTCATAACTTTAAGATCAAATAATTTCGTTTTAAAAAATTTTATCATTTTTATTCTTGAATATGTGTTTTATAATAATAATTACTAATTATTGCTAAATTTGCATAAAAATTGATCCACGCGAACACTTCAAATCCACCCTCGAACGTACTCTGCGTATGTAGTCTAATGTAAAGGATAGTCATAACTTTAAGATCAAATAATTTCGTTTTAAAAATTTTATCATTTTTATTCTTGAATATGTGTTTTATAATAATAATTACTAATTATTGCTAAATTTGCATAAAATTGATCCACGCGAACACTTTCAAATCCACCCTCGAACGTACTCTGCGTATGTAGTATAATGTAAAGGATAGTCATAACTTTAAAATCAAATAATTTCGTTTTAAAAAATTTTATCATTTTTATTCTTGAATATGTGTTTTATAATAATAATTACTAATTATTGTTAAATTTGCATAAAAATTGATCCACGCGAACACTTTCAAATCCACCCTCGAACGTACTCTGCGTATGTAGTATAATGTAAAGGATAGTCATAACTTTAAAATCAAATAATTTCGTTTTAAAAATTTTATCATTTTTATTCTTGAATATGTGTTTTATAATAATAATTACTAATTATTGTTAAATTTGCATAAAAATTGATCCACGCGAACACTTCAAATCCACCCTCGAACGTACTCTGCGTATGTAGTCTAATGTAAAGGATAGTCATAACTTTAAGATCAAATAATTTCGTTTTAAAAATTTTATCATTTTTATTCTTGAATATGTGTTTTATAATAATAATTACTAATTATTGTTAAATTTGCATAAAATTGATCCACGCGAACACTTTCAAATCCACCCTCGAACGTACTCTGCGTATGTAGTATAATGTAAAGGATAGTCATAACTTTAAAATCAAATAATTTCGTTTTAAAAATTTTATCATTTTTATTCTTGAATATGTGTTTTATAATAATAATTACTAATTATTGTTAAATTTGCATAAAAATTGATCCACGCGAACACTTTCAAATCCACCCTCGAACGTACTCTGCGTATGTAGTATAATGTAAAGGATAGTCATAACTTTAAAATCAAATAATTTCGTTTTAAAAAATTTTATCATTTTTATTCTTGAATATGTGTTTTATAATAATAATTACTAATTATTGTTAAATTTGCATAAAATTGATCCACGCGAACACTTTCAAATCCACCCTCGAACGTACTCTGCGTATGTAGTATAATGTAAAGGATAGTCATAACTTTAAAATCAAATAATTTCGTTTTAAAAATTTTATCATTTTTATTCTTGAATATGTGTTTTATAATAATAATTACTAATTATTGTTAAATTTGCATAAAAATTGATCCACGCGAACACTTTCAAATCCACCCTCGAACGTACTCTGCGTATGTAGTATAATGTAAAGGATAGTCATAACTTTAAAATCAAATAATTTCGTTTTAAAAATTTTATCATTTTTATTCTTGAATATGTGTTTTATAATAATAATTACTAATTATTGTTAAATTTGCATAAAAATTGATCCACGCGAACACTTTCAAATCCACCCTCGAACGTACTCTGCGTATGTAGTATAATGTAAAGGATAGTCATAACTTTAAGATCAAATAATTTCGTTTTAAAAATTTTATCATTTTTATTCTTGAATATGTGTTTTATAATAATAATTACTAATTATTGTTAAATTTGCATAAAATTGATCCACGCGAACACTTTCAAAACCACCCTCGAACGTACTCTGCGTATGTAGTATAATGTAAAGGAAAGTCATAACTTTAAAATCAAATAATTTCGTTTTAAAAAATTTTATCATTTTTATTCTTGAATATGTGTTTTATAATAATAATTACTAATTATTGTTAAATTTGCATAAAATTGATCCACGCGAACACTTTCAAATCCACCCTCGAACGTACTCTGCGTATGTAGTATAATGTAAAGGATAGTCATAACTTTAAGATCAAATAATTTCGTTTTAAAAATTTTATCATTTTTATTCTTGAATATGTGTTTTATAATAATAATTACTAATTATTGCTAAATTTGCATAAAAATTGATCCACGCGAACACTTTCAAAACCACCCTCGAACGTACTCTGCGTATGTAGTATAATGTAAAGGAAAGTCATAACTTTAAGATCAAATAATTTCGTTTTAAAAATATTATCATTTTTATTCTTGAATATGTTGTTTATAATAACAAATTCTATTTGTTTCTAAATTTTTAAAAATTGATCCACGCTAACACTACTATTAAAATTCGATAGATATGAGTTTACTTTGTAAATTTGTTTAAACAATTTTTTTAAACAAATGTTAAAATAAACATTGTTTGTGTTGATTTATTGTCGTTTTACTACTTATAAACATTTAATTCAATATAGATAATATTTACATAGCGTAACAGTAAGATTAATTTTTATGGATGGATTTATGGCTAACTTCACATGGGTAAAAATTACAGGCACCAGTTGACGACATTTTTTACTACGATTTACATTACTCTTATGGGCAATAATAAACGTTCATTAATAACAGTTGCGTTTTACTATTAGAATATTCTCAAAAGGCTTACGTCGCCTAGATAACAATATCTCAAACAAGGTACAAGCACCAACAAATCGAACCACTGGTTTTATCTCAATTACAATAAGAAATTTGTCACTCACAACGTCGACTATTTGTTTATTTTTTAAACAAATTGAGAACTTTTATGCGCTTAATTATTAACAGCCATGTTAATAAAAGATTGATTTATACTTGGTATAAATTTAAAGGTAAACCATTACGTTTTAACTAACGTTACGCTTTATGGTAAAATAACATGTAAGTTTGCCCCCTTAACTATGTATTTTATTGTGCAGGTTTGTATTTTTAGTGCATAGCTATAATCATTCGTTTCAAAATTAGCCAAATGTGTAAGAAGAACTTACCACAATTGAGCAAAACTAATCTAAAACTAATCAAACAAGGTTTGTTACAATCAGAATTTGTTCATAATATAACCAATACGTCCTCATTAAAAAAATATCCTGCATTTAAATAAGAAAAATTTAAATAAAGCTATAAATTTAAGGAAGTATTTCAAAGAGTTAAATATTAACATTTCTCATAAGGAGATAGAGACATCTTTAGAGATTGTTTAATGAATAAGTATTTTGAAAAAGAATGATATCAGTTTATACAATTTTTTGAAAGAAATATTGTTATTGGCGACTTTGTACATTGGTTTTCTAAAAAATGTTTCTTGATAAATAAATTAATTCATCAATTAATCGCACCAAGGGCGATTTATTAACAATTATTTTAATCGCTACCATAAAAACGTATAGTATGTATTCAAAATCAGATATTGTCCAGAAATATTGAATTTTGGGCTATTGTTTACTCACCGACGGGTTTTTATAAAAATACAAAATAAAAAATTATATGGTTAGAATCGCTTCGTTCTGTTTAGAATAGTTGTACTAAGTTTTAAAATCCGTTTTAATAAACAAAAATTACTACTAAATTTGTAAGTTTGAACAAAACACAAAAAATAAAAATATGAATTATTAGGAACAAATCGGTAACAAAGCTTGGTGTTTGCAAACAAGAGGGTAAACCCTGGTACCGAAGATAAACTCGAAAATCGCAGCCGGCTTTGTATAACCGACAAGTCCTTATTACGGCGAAGCTATTCTAAAGCCAAAAATTCAAATAAACTTATTTAACACTATGAAATTTTGCTAACTTTATAATATAAATGTAATTTTACCTTAATGAGTTTTAGGCATTAATCCTTTATCGCACAAATTAACTGCTGTTCACACAGCACACTATTAAAACCGAATCGAAAATAAAACTAAACACAAGCACAAAAGTATTTCAAAAACCGCACTCGAATCACTTTAATAAAACGTCTAATTCACTTGAATTTCTTGCAAGCGTAAAATAACACACCAAACAACAAGCGAAACGCTGAACTGAAAGGGAGTCCGAACCAAACCGACTAAGATTACGAGTTCAACAGGTGGCCATGTTATAAGTATTGGGGGGAGTAGGCAATTTTCAATCTTTTCCCAGACTGTTTTGTCTAATGCAGCTTTTTTAGAAACGGATTGTTCGCGTAATAAGAAAGAATTAACACAATCATTTTAATTAGCTGTGGTAATTACGAACCTCTTTTGATCAAAGTCGGTATAAAATTGGTTTTTATTTGCTTATTCTTTTGAATTTAGACGCTGCCTGTATGATTGCAACATAAAATAACATCAGGATGAGTGGTGGTTACTTGCAGTTTGCAGTTTCGTTGCAAGGGGCGGTTTTGTGGCGCCAGATCGTTTCAAACGAAGCCCTAAAGAATGGCTCTGTTCGTTGCTGCAGATTGTTTAAGTCCTTACTAAACAGATAAACGAAATATACCGGATGCAAGTACCTGAAATAAATAATAATATCGTATTGAGAGATTGGTGTGATGATTTAGAACACATATGGTATAGAGGTACATCATTTTTAAAAATATTTTTTAATACAGGGTGGCACAAACTTCTGACATCGGAGGATAACTTAGTTAATAAAAAAGATATAACTTTCAAAATTTATCACATTTAGTGCAGTTACTGATTGTACATTTTAAAAATATTTTCGATTATACAAGGTGTTCCAAAAACTAACTTTTTTAAACAGAACACACCATATTTTCTTTAAGTTTCAAAAAGATCTCATCAAGAGCTTTAAACATGTCAAAATATTGTAAAGTAACTTAAATAGTATATTATACACTAAGGTAGAGAAGAGTGCTATTATAATAACCTTCTCTACCGTGGTGTATATACAGTTTTTTCCATTACTAACAAATTACCATAATATGTTTTAGTTATTAATCTATATTTATGTATGTACAAATATAATTCCGTTTTTTTTAAAGATCAACGTACCTATGCTTTGTCATAAAGTAAAAGTAAAAACAATTGAGTTACCTTGTTTCTTTACGATTCTTGTAAAATTTGTTACTTTTATATATAAAATTGATTAAAATGAACGAAGAAAATATTGAAAATGAACAATGTACTCCACCAGAAATGAGAGAGGTAGCAGAAAAAGTTAGTGAACAGTTGTTACCAGAAAAATCTAAAGGTTTGTACTTAAAGACTTATGTAGCTTTCAAAGACTGGTGTACAGCCAAGAAAACTGCAAACACTTCAGAAAATATTTTATTAGTGTATTTTCAACAACAAGCACAAACTAAAAAGGCATCGAGTTTATGGCCAATATATTCCATGCTCAAATCAATTATTTCTATAAAAGAAAATATTGATATTTCTAAATATTTTAAATTACAAGCATTTTTGAAGAAGAAAAATTCCAATTATATTCCCAAGAAATCGTTGGTATTTACGAAACCAGAAATTGAAAAATTCTTAAATGACGCATCAGATGAGACGTTTTTATCTACTAAGGTAATTTACAATAAATTAGAATTGAGTTGTTAAATTTACTATTCATTACTACAGGTTGTGTTAGTAATTGCTGTAGCTGGAGCTTGCAGAACTGATGAATTGTGTAATATGCGAGTGAAAGATTTTGATTTCCGTGATGATATTATAATTATCAATATTCCAACCAGTAAAAATGGTGCCGCTAGAAAATTTGTTATTTTAGAACCACATTGGGTTGATGTTGTCAAAAAATACGTTAAAAACAGACCTACTCCAGATCTAGAAAAATTTTTCATTAGTTATCGTGGTAATAAACCTATACGCCAACATATTGGTCATAATACGATTAGTAAAATGCCAAAACTTATTGCACAATTTTGAAAATTACCTGATGTAAACAAATATACCGGGCATTCATTCAGGCGCACTTCAGCTACGATTTTAGCAGAAAGTGGTGGAGATTTATTAACCCTTAAGCAGCATGGAGGGTGGAAGTCCTCGACAGTAGCTGAAGGATATATACAGGAATCACTAGCAAATAAAAAAAGAATTGCTGGAATGGTGCAGAGTGCAGTAAATAGTACAACTCTACCAGCTCTCAACATGAGTATCCCGGACCATCCAACAGGTCAGTTGCTGCAATTCCGACACAAGTTATTCCCGATTTACTAATTCCTGACGTACTTATCCCAAACAGAGAAATTCATACTTCGATCCGAATACTGTATCAATACCTCAGTTCGATGTTCCAGGACCATCCTACAGTTCAGTTCCTGTGGTCCCTACCAATGTTATACCTGATGTACTAATTCAGAATAAGGAAAATAATATACCAGTGGAAAGTTTAACAAGTACTGCTACAATGAAAGTGGTTAATGTGACTTATAATAACTGTACCATTAATTACTATGTTAAAGATAACAATTAATTTAGGTTAGGCTTTTCGTGTTGTATTTCTGTTTATTTTTTTGTTGTGTAAGTTAGATTTAGATGTATTTATTCGAATCCATATACTTTTGTTTTGTACTGTGAAGTATAGTTGGTTGCCTAAATTTACATTCGTTTAATTCACTAATTAAATACATATTTTTATTTTATAATCTAGTTTGCCTTGACTATCAACAATTGAACAATTCATTGTTGACCTAGGTCAACAATAAATTTATCGTTAGAGGCGTCTGGCAGGAGGTAAAGAAAAACAATTTCTCGATTTAACTACCGGGCAATAATGATCATTTCTAAAGTTAGTAATGGAAAAATAATTTAACATGTGTTTCTATTAACATGTTACTTCCATGTCATTAGATGTGTTTAGTATTCATTACTTTTATTAACGGACACTTTACAGGGCGAAGCAAAATGCCAAAAACCAAGGAATGTCTCAAAATTTTCTGAATGAATCACCCTAGATGTTTTGGCAGGGATTGTTACTACAATTAATTAGCTTTTAAACGATATAGTATATGTAAGGTATAACTTAAGGGAAACGGTAAATAGTATTTTATGAAACCCTAAAAACATTGTATTTTACGTGCAACTTTAAGGTATCTTATTTTTTTTCCATATACAGGCACTTCTTAAATACAAAACCAGTGACCTGGTCAGAAATTTTTTAAAATAATTTTTATTGCTTATTTATCAAACTTAATTTTTTTTATATGGGAGCTATATGTAATTTGTTTGTTATTAGATTTCTTATTTTTCGTAGAATAAAAAAATGTAGCATATGTCATGGTTTTGTTTGAAAAAAGTTAGTAAAAAGAAACAATTGTTTTGTAAAAAAATATGTAGGGTGCAGGAAGGAATTATATATTTTTACTCCAATTCCAATTGTAATACTTTCATAATATATATTTCTTGTTCTATGGAGCCAAAGCCAAAGCTAATACCTATATTTTCTTTCATACACAATGTGCAATTTCAAAATTGAGCTAACGTTGCTTTTTTTAATGTTAAAACTCAATACTTTAGTAACGCAGTTTTAATCTCGATTTTAACATTAAACATTTAAATTAAAGTAACGACAAAAATTGAACAAAAAAATAATTTTACAGCAGATGCTCAAACTGATGTCCTTGTGCTTGAATGCACAGTCTACATCGCTTTAAAGTACCCCTTGTAGCATTCAAAATTTTCACAGCATTTAAGCTTCGGAAGTCATCTCTGACAACATTCTCTAGTTAAATGCGGTTTTGAAATAAGTTGCCATAAACTTTGGTTTTAATGATGCCCCAAATAGAAAAGTCTAATATAGTCAGATCCGGAGATCTTGGTGGCCAAAAGACATGTCCTCTATTTCCAATCCAGTTTTGGCCGAATAAATTATTTAAATATCACATTGGCGTGCCATGCTGAGGAGCTCCATTGTGCTGCATTGTGCTTGTAGGCGCAAAATGTCCAAATAAATGTCTCATGTCAGAGATCTGTAATAGATATAAGGGCCAATCAGTCTACCCCTGAAAACTCAAACCCACACATTAAATGCAAAATGGCCCTGTCGACGCTGTTCTACACAGTTATGTGTGAATTAGCCTCTGCCCATGAGTAATCGTTGTACCGATTATGAATTCCTGAACTGTCTATGCGTGCTTCATCGCTCCAAATTATATTTTCAGGAAACCTTAAGTTTTGTTGTGCCTGATGGAGAAGCCATTCACAAAATTCAAGTCTCCTAGCAGGATCACCTTCTTGCTGATGGTGTATCCTCCTGACCCTATAAGGTTTGTAGCCATGCTTTTCATAGTTACCACGACTCTTCGCTGCGAAACGCCAAGATTCCTGGCAATTTTTCTAGTAGAATTTAGGGCTGATCCAAAACTTCACAAATTATATTTAATTCTTCAATATTTCTATTTTCTTTACGGTACTCCTTTGGTCTAGGTTTATTGACAGAACTATAATTTATTACATACGAATCTACTTTCCTAAACATCTTCAACGATTGCTGCCGTCTTTCAGGAAAATTAGCAAAATATGTTTCACTGGCTACTCTGGCATTTTCATTAGCATAAAAATAGCACTTGATCATGTCACATTTTTCGTAATTTTGTATTTCATCGTAATATTTAATTTTCAAATGACAAATTTAATGCAAGAAAAAACACTGTCAAATTACTTTTCCAACGTTATTTTGGTTTCTTACGCTTACTAGATAAATGACTTATTTTTATGTGATTTTATAGTCATGACGCTCTACTGATATTAAATCTGACGCATAGATTTGAAATTCGACTTAATGTGTTGTGTTATATAAGTCGCTATTATAGTGACTTAAATACAGGGTTTCTCAAGGGAGCGGTTCGTTAGAAGTTTACGTGGATAACAAAACTTAGAATTCTGAATTTTTGGACTTACGGGTTTTCCAGATACTCTACCATTTTAAATTATTTTCAAGGTCACGCCACTTCCGGTTATGCCGGAAGTCGGCATTAATTTTCTTATTTTAAATATAACACCCTGTATATTATTTGATGGACGGATGGAGAATTTATTTATGTATCATTTTGCTATAACATTCCCTATACCTATTTCTTACGGTTTTCTTGGTAATCCATATTTTCAATTAAAAAAATTAACATTACTGAAACGGTAGAAATTTAATAATTGGAACATGAAAACAAAACAGGAACATTAAAAAATTTGGAACATGAATGAAATTAAATTACATAAAAAAACAAAAACACATAAAAACTTGGAACACAATGATATAAAATGCTTAGTGAATATAAACGGAAGCATTACCATAAATGTTCTACATGGCCACCATTTTCGTTCAAACATTGAAGAAGTCTGTCATGTACTCCTCGCGAACCTCCTGATTTCGTCTGGACTTATGTTATTAAATGCGTCTTGAACGCGATTCAACAAATCCTCTCTAGTTTGAACATGCCTAGCGTACACTATTTCTTTTATACGGTCCCATAGGTAAAAATCCATCCAAGGGCGTCAAATCTGGTGATCTGGGTGGCCATCTCCAAGGTCCCTGTGGGCCACTCCACCGATCTTCAAACATCAAGGTCGACTGTTGGTATACAGCTATAGTGGAATGTGCTGGAGCACTATCAAGCTGATACCAAATGTTTGCTCTGTCACACGGAGGTAGATTATTTAGTAAATTATTAAAAAATCTTCTGAGTATCCTCAGATATCTATTTCCATTCAAATTTTCATTGTACACTAGATATGCCACTCTATTGTCCATAACTAAACAAAAAACATTAAAACCAAAGTGGTTCTGATGATTATGTTCCCTTATGACATGAGGATTAGCTTGTGCCCAATAGTGATTATTTCTGCGATTTATAATTCCTTCCCTGGTGAACTTTGCTTCATCAGTCCAAATAATCTTAAAAAGGAATCTCGGAATTTCGGTAATTTTTAACCACATGAATTAGCAAAAGTCGACTAGGTTAGCCTCATCACCAATATGTAATCCGTGTACAGTTATTTCAGAAAAAGGATGCATTTTATGTTTTCTTAGTATTCTCTGTATTGATGCTCTTGAAATACCCAAATCTAGAGCTGCTGATGTGGTTGAACTTCGTGGATAAGCTTGAAAATAAGCCAATACATTTACCTCGTTATCTTCATTATCTAATACTGGCTTTAGGTGATTTCGAATTGTCCTTACGCTCCCAGTTGCATTAAACCGAGCTTCAATTCTTGCGAATTTTCGGGGAGTCATTGGTGGCAGGTTCGGATATTGTTCGTTAAATAATCTGCATGTTCGCCTAATAATTCGTCCACATTCACCATGAATATAAAACAAATGTAACAAATTATTATTGGAATAATCCACATTATTTTCCATTATAAACTGTATTACTTGAGATAATTAACAAAAATACTTCAATTGTAAGTTTGTGTCTCAAAAATCGGTAAATCAGATCAATACTTTAACATAAAATCAACATCTACAAAAACTGTCAAAATCAAGGCCTACTAGATATGACTTTTGGAGTATTAGAGAATTTTGATAAAAAATATGGATTACCAAGATAACCGTAAGAAATAGGTAAGTATAGGGAATGTTATAGCGAAATAATACATAAATAAAATCTCCATCCGCCCATCGAATAATATACAGGGTTATATACTTAAAATAAGAAAGTTAATGTCGACTTCTGGTATAACCGGAAGTGACGTGACCTTGAAAATAATTTAATATGAAAGAGTATCTGAAAAAACCCTTAAGTCTAAAAATTCAGAATTCTAAGTTTTTCCTATCCACGTAAACTTCTAACGAACCCTGTATATAATAACGCACTTGTGCCATAAATAACTATTTTCTTTGTGCTTAGATATCCTGTGTCATAACTGTAAATTATTAACAAGTGATATTGTCCATATCTAACTGTGAAAATTTAGGTATTAGCTTTGGCGTTGGCTTCATAGAACAAAAAATATGTATCATGAAGGAAACACATTAATTAATAAAGATTTCCAAAACGTCGCTAATAGTCGAATACCACAATAAGTTGTTTTTTATTTTAACCGAACTCCTAAAAGAAGGATTACTTAAAATACAACCAAGAAAAAGAAGTTTTACAATTGGATTAGAAAGAAAATAAAAATATAGGTATAATACCTTCCTGCACCCTAAAAATTTTTTCAAACAAAACCATGACATATGCTACATTTTTTAATATACAAAAAATAAGAAATCTAATGACCAACAAATTACATATGGCTCCCATATCAAAACAATTTAATTTGATGATAAGCAATAAAAATTATTTTAAGAAAATTTCTGACTACGCCACTGGTTTTGTATTTAAAAAGTGCATAATGCGCAAGCAGATTTCAAAAATTTTTATAAATAAAAAGTTTAGTAGTTTTCGTTTTGGACCAAATGTGAAAAACGCCCTATATCTTTTTTATTTATTAACACTAACCTGACTCACTCTGTACAACCCCCAAATTTTTAAATGGGAAGTATCTGCTTCTGATACATCATTTGAAAGATCTCTTCATTTTCTACTCAAAATGTTATCGTTTTTAAGTTTATTGTAAAATACCGTTCAATACATTCAAAAAACTAAAATACATAATAAAAATTATATTGTTACAAAATAATTGTACAGTTCGTTTTATTTTTATATTTGTAGGAAATAACTTTAGTAACACCCTATGCAAAGGATTATTTGTGTAGTATCATATATAACAGACTTGCACAGAGATAATGTGTATTATGAGAGGTTAGAGATTAAGAAATTATGGTGTTATGGCGGCAATAAATTATTAAAATTACACACAAATATCAATGATTATTTCTTGTTCAAGTCCGAAATTCTTTATGAATGAGCAGTTTTTCCTTATTTTTAAATATCGATTTGTATAATGATTTCATAGAAACGTACGGGCGTTATTTTCTCAAGCTTTAGTTTTGCTAAGGCTAAACCCACATGTATTTCTGACACCATTTTGTAGATATAATAGTAATTAAATTAAACTGAACCTTCTTGAAGGGTCTTTTGCGACCCGATTTTTAGTTTATTTTTTCTTCTTATTACCATATCATTTTATTAATAAAAAGTTTCTAATGGTCATATTCACCGTAGTTTGCCTTAAGCGACGATTTAGTAAGCGTCTCTTAAATTCAAAGCCAGGTTGAAATTGAGATGTAATGCACTGCTGATAGTCAAACTTTGTTAATCCTGAAATAGATTTGACAACGTCGAAAGTTTGAGATTAACGGCGTAAAAATTCTAACCTATAAAACTGGTATTAAGTGTTGTGTTTAATACAGTTTCTGTTTAATATTAAAGTTTTATAATGAGGTAGATCTCAAAAAAGAGTCCCAAATTTTACTAGTTCTAGCACTATTTCTGAAGATAATAGCAAATAAATATGCTAATATTGTAGTAAACAAAAAACAGATCAGGTATCTTCTTTAGAAAAGGAAAAAGTCTGGAATTCAGTAGAGAAAGATTTTAATATAAATTTTCCAGGACCGCACTGCAGGCTAACTGGATCCCTTAAAAGGAAGGTGAATGTAAAAAAAGGAACAAACCACTTTTTACTGGGGTTGACTAACAAATAAAAGATAATAAAAATCACGAACAATACACTTAAAACTGTAAAGTCACAATTATTTATTTTTTTATAAAAGATTAATTCATATAACAAAGTCATATGACGTCAATACTTAATTAAAATTATACAACAAACAACAAAAAATTGTCAAACTAGCCTAGAAATAAATATCATAAAAAAAATTTTTTTGTATATCACTTACAAATAACAAATCTAAAGCTTAAAATTCGGTATAATATTGTTTGTGCATAAATGAGTATTAAATTTTTTGATGAGTCTAATGCAATAAAAATTATAAGCTATTTTATTTAATTATAGTTGGGAGGTACGAATTGAAAATTACAAAAAACGAAGAGAAAACTTATGTGCCAGAATCAAATGGTTGTTAAGATGATAGATGTACGTTTAGGACACATTTCTAAAGATTTAAATTTGAACTTAATACAAATATATTGGAATCATATAAGATCTTTCACCACATTAGATTTAGATGAGTTTTCTAATATAATAGCCTTTCTTATAGAATCAAGTTTTTTGTTTGTCAAAATCAATTTTACACACAAAAATTTGGCACAACAATGGGTAATCCTTTGTCACCCATTTTAGCTGAAATCACTATGCACGATCTGATCACATATGTTTCACAGATTTCGATTATCAAGAAATTTTCATTTACTCTTATGTTGATGATATTATAACTTGTATTCCGTCCAATAAAATAGATAATATGCTCAATCTTTTTAATAGTTACAATCCACATCTACAATTTACCACTGAATTGGAAAAAAATAATAAAATACCATTCTTAGATATCTTGATCATTACAGACCATATTAACCACAAACTTAAATTTGACTGGTATACAAAAACGATAACATCTAACAGAACTATCAATTATTTGTCACATCATCCTTCAAACCAAAAAATCAACATTATAAAAAACATGAAACATAAAATTACTACTGTTTGGAGTCAAGAATTTATTAACAAAAACATAACAATAATTAAAAAAATACTTACAAATAACAATTATCCAATCTCATTAATGAATAGAATTTTATACAACAATCACAATACTCTTTTTAATAGTACTTCAACCATTAACACCAGTCTTGTTCAATATCAAAAATTAATTAATGTACCAGGACTCACTAACAAATTAAATAACATTTTAAGCAATGATAACTACAAAATCGCTCTATATAATCAAAACACTATCTACAATAAATTTTATACAAAATTGAAAGATAAAATTCTAATATGGACAAACCCTTTGTAATCTACAAAATTGACTGTAATAATTGTTTTGGATGTTATATTGGTCAGACCAAACAAAACTTAAAAAAAAGAATTAACAACTATAAGTATGATTGTCAAAATATTAATAAATTTCCCAATAACCAATCTATCACATCTCTAACGGAACATCATAAAGACAGCGGCCATTTATTCAATTTTGATAACCCCTCCATTCTAGATGTGGAATGTAATTATTATAAGAGACTTATTTCAGCAATGATCTACATCAACAAATACACCAATAATATCAACTTCAAAACTGACACACACACACACTCTGAGTTCTATATACAAATTACTAATAAATGAAATCATCAAATAACATAATCTACTACTTTTCACAACAAATAAATAACGATTGGGATCTAATGTTACCTTAAAACAACTTATAATACCTATCATTATAACTAAATGATTATATTTTATCTAAAAACTATGATAATTTACTATTTTAGAACTAATTAAATCCACCCACCACCATACCATTAATTAAGAACATTCAATACATTTTTACACTGTTATGTTAATGTTGATACCAAATTACATAAAAAAAGAATGTGTCCTAAACGTACATCTATCATCTTAACACCCATTTAATTCTGGCACGTAAGTTTTCTCTTCGTTTTTTGTAATTTTCAATTCGTTCCTCCCATTAAATCCTCCCATTAAATAAAATAATTTATAATTTTTATTGCATTAACCCATTAGTGCATAAAGTTTATCTGTGCTAATTTTAAAATAAAAAACAAATAAATCTTTTATTTTTAATCAAAATCAAAAGATAATTTAACAAAAAAAATTTTTTGTTTGACAAATGTGCCCGTTTTAACGGACACTATGCATACAGTTCCGATAATAAAGTTTATTTAAAGAAAACTAAAAACTATTTTGTATGATATATTTTAAAACACTGCTTTGGATGGAGTGCACAGTTGCATTTTTCACATATGAAATGTGCTTTTTTACCACAAAGTTTGCATCTGCGTTCGGTTTCGTTGTACACTATCAGATGGTTCAGTTCATCGTAACGTATATTCTCGCTAGGTGGTCGGACCAACTTTCCTCTTGATGATGGGGTCCCGTATGTTGTTAGTAAATCCTACACCTTCTGAAGATCAAAAGACTTGACGCTAAATTATCATTTTGTCGAATCTTCCTCATAAGAAGCCAAGCGTTTGAAATACAAACATCTAACAAATAGACAAAAATAGGCCACCACCATTTTCTCTGTCTCATTCGGGTGCGATAAGTTGCTACTGCTTGGTCCATTTTGTCTACTCCTCCCATTCCCCTGTTGTAATGGGCTATCGGTTTTGGTTGGACAACAGCAATCTTAGCCCTACTGTCGCGCGAATATCTGTTACAGGTTCCTTCTTCAACTGGATCATAATTAGTTATGCATGTAACTGTTTTATTATCTTTCCACCTCATTAGTGATATTTTATTATCAGTATCTGTTCGATAATCATAGCTACCCCGTGGCTTTTTATCCATTGTTTTGACATCAGTTAGAGGACATTTGCTAGTTCGTGAATCTTGAATGGTTCCTGTTGCACAATACCCTTTTTCTGAAAGATGTTTGAAAAGATCACTCGATGAAAAATAATTATCAAAAAATCTTGAATCCTTTATGAGGAGGAATTTTTGCTGCACTGATAAGTGAAACCACCGTATCACCTCCTATGCCAAAAACTTTGTTGTCATTATTACCTTTTCCAGTGTATATATCAAAAGCTAGCAAGTACCCAAAACTCGTGCAACAAGCCCAATTTTGAAACCGAACCTTATCGGCTTTCCTCTAATATACTGCTTAGCATAATGCTTTCCATAATAGGGTATCATGTTTCATCTATAGATATATTTTCGTCACATCCACCGTGGAGTTTAAATTTTTCATTTAGGTGTGTTATCAGTGGCCTTAGCTTGAATAAGCGATCTGTATTATCATGCTTACTATTATCATTTAGGTGAAAGTTTCGTAGAATTTCTTCAATCCTGTTTAGCCGAATACTGTTTTGTAATACAACAGGTATATCTGGAGAATTCGACCAAAAAGTCTTTTATTTGGATATTTGGAATATCCAGAAAACAATAGAGCTCCAATAAAAACGTTCATTTCGTCCAGTGTCACATTCAAAATTTTATTTTTCTGTCCGGCATATAAATTGGTTTGCTCTATGAAGTGTTGTAGCGTAGTATCAGTGAAAAATAATTTAAAAAATCAAGAGGTGTTTTACATGCCTTTGCTGCTTCTGATGGAGGAACTTCTTCGCAGTTTACATTCATACTGAATGATGGTTTACTGTGTGACCAGGTATAATTTGTTTTACTCTTCTTTTGATTTACCTTTTTTTGGGGTTGACTCTTGCTTGTTTCGATAGGGCTCTTCGTCACTGGAATCCCAATGGGAACAAGAGGGTGTAGGTTCTTCAGCCGTAGCTTTAGCAGTCTTTCTTGTTTCGACTTCACAAGTAGTTTTAAGCATTTTCGGACCGAGGCAATTGAGATCTGCAACATGTTCGTCGTCACTCAAATCCTCGTCCATATCGGTATCATTGCCATCTTCTGGAGGAATGGCATATATATCAAGTGGAGCATCAATATCATTTTCGTCTAACGCTTGTAGAAGTTCTTCAAGAGACAATCTGCAAGAGCATTACGTAGTTACTAAAACACATCTAACCGCACCGCATAGTGGCCGTTATAACGGACGTCACATATAAACAAGTATAAACAAATTAATTGTTATTATTAGACAAATTAGTCAGCACAGTTAATTGCGTAAACCATAAACTTTTAAAAATATGATATTTATAATATTGCAAAAAATATTTTAGACAGAAAAATTTATTTATAACTTACCCGTTACCCCTGCGGGTGTAAAGTGATGGGTCCATTTTGACGAAAATCGTTCTCTAATTACACATAAATCGTAATAAAGGCATACACTATTTTTTTTGTATTCAAACACATATCAGAGTAAACACTCGTGCAACTGTATATTTGTAGGTTATGTTTATTAAAGCGCACGCTACCGTTAAATGAGCGTCCGTTTAAACGGACCATACGCACTAATGGGTTAAACTCATCAAAAAATTTAATACTTATTTATGCACAAACAATATTATGCTGAATTTTAAGCTTTAGATTTATTATTTGTAAGGGATAAAAAAAATTTTTTTTTTTGATATTTATTTCTAGGCTAATTTGATAATTTTTGTTGTTTGTTATATAATTTTAATTAAGTTTTGACGTCATATGACTTTGTTATATGAATTAATCTTTTATAAAAAATAAATAATTGTGACTTTTTATAGTTTATTGTTCGTGATTTTCATTATCTTTTATTTGTTAGTCAACCCCAGTAAAAAATGGTTTGTTCCTTTTTTACATTCACTTTGTTTTAAGGGATCCAGTTAGCCTGCAGTACGGTCCTGGAAAATTGATATTAAAATCTTTCTCTACTGAATTCCACACTTTTTCCTTTTCTAAAGAAGATATGTTTTTTTGTTTACTACAATATTAGCATATTTATTTGCTATTACCTGCAGCAATAGTGCTTTTTCGAACTAGTAAAATTTGGGACTTTTTTTGAGATCTACATCATTATAAAACTTTAATATTAAACAGAAACTGTATTAAACACAACACTTAATACCAGTTTTATAGGTTAGAATTTTTACGCCGTTAATCACAAACTTTCGACGTTGTCAAATCTATTTCATTTCATAATAAAATAAATAATTGTGACTTTTTACAGTTTTAAGTGTATTGTTCGTGATTTTCATTATCTTTAATTTGTTAGTCAACCCCAGTAAAAAGTGGTTTGTTCCTTTTTTTACATTCACCTTAATTTAAAGGATTCAGTTAGCCTGCAGTACGGTCCTGGAAAATTTATTTTAAAAATTTTTACGGAAGGAAAATCTCTTCAGTACAGATTTTAGTGCTTCTTTCAATAATACAACATACAAAAATTCTGCAAGTCTGAAAAAATGCTATGAAAAGTCGTAAAAAGAACTTAGAAAATCAATGGCAGATAAACGAAAACAAGTATTATTGACAGGTGGAGGACCACCTCCGACAACGAAAACGGATAATACAGAGGACATATTATTATCAATAATTCCCAATTATACTGGAAAATAGGAAAGATGAAGAAGTTTTTGAATTTGACATTTAAATGGATGTCAAAAATGATGTAGAACATACTCAAGAAGGAACACAGGTATATATACACACATACCTATTTTAGCAAGGTTTTAAATAAGATATGACATAATGCATCATATATTAGTCTGATATATTATTTATTCTATTAATTAACCTATAACATTTAAACTGTAATTTTTAGACTCATAATGTTATTGCTTCATCGTCACATACCGTGTGTCCCAGGGAGAACGCAACATAGGATTTTTATTAAGGCAAAATATAGAACGGATCTACTTGTGCTATGATATTTTTCACCGTCGCGATACGACGTGCGTTGTAAGTGTCAGTTGAAGTAAGAAAGAGAGAGCGGTTTGTGTGTGACAATTGTTATGTCTACCACAACTGTAATATTCCTTTTGACATTTCTCAACCTAAATATTTATTATTTTGTTTTTTGCGAAAATTGTAATTGTTTAGTCGCTTTGATGTGATCGCTTTCTCAAGTAAGTACAACGAATTCTTTTACATAATTACGCATAATTATTTTCGTAAATTAATTTTAGGTTATAAACAAAAGTACATTATAAAGAATATTAAGCTGATTTAAGATGCTGTTATATCAATATGATTAAAAGTGCCTATGAAAGTATAATTATGTAAACGGATTCAGGTTTCATTTTTATACAGCATGTTAAGAACTTCACGATATAAGACCGATACCAGGAACGACAGTTTCATAGGCAAGGAATATTATTATTTTAGTACCTACCTAAAAAGTGATTTAACTTGGAATATTATTTGCAGGAGTCGTACAAGCTAAATGTAGGTAAACAAAAATGTTGTGATTATTTGAGAATGCCATATTGTTAACAGCTTTGAATGTTTGAATTTCGGTTTGAACTCACAAAAAGAATAAGGTTTGTATTTTAAATTATTTTCTTTGTTTCATATTCTAAATTTCAGATCATAAATTTAAATCTCTGCAAATGTACACATGAGATCTATGCACACAATCGCCAAACCTTTGTAAAATGAATTTAAATTATGTTTATTAATAAAATTAATTTTTTTTTAAAGTCGTGTAAAATTCTTTTTGTGATTTTGATGGTCCTGAAAAGGACCGTTTTGATTTTGGTAGGTGTGCAGAAGTGAAAGCTACATTTTATTTAAGCCAGCAACTGCTTATATTAAATGCTCGAACTGCTGTCCATTTACTGCTAAACAATGCTCTAATCGATTATAAAAATTGCGTTGCACATTAGAGATTACGTTTGCCGGAACATTAAAGCAAACTTCTACAATTCTGTCCTTTAATGACTCGACAGTGATGTGTGGTCGATCTGAATACACTTTAGAGGCAATGTATGACCATAAGAAAAAGTTATTAGGAGACAAATCTGGTGATCTCGGTGGCCGCAATTTCACCACCTCTTCCAATCAAGTTCTGGGCAACGCATCATTTAAGAGGCCTTTTACCAGATTAGCACTATGAGCTGGACACCCATCGTTGCTGATACCAAACAACAGTATCCTCTTCAGCAACTTCGTGCAATGCTGGTAGCACATGCTCAATTAATAGGTCACGGTACTTAACAGCAGTAAGTGTACCCTCAATAAAAAAAGGACCTATTACGGTATTGAAAATATCCCAGCCCAAACATTTACTGATTGGGGATATTGGGTGTGAGCTGGTATAAACAGATGAGGGTTTTCTGTGCTCCAAAAACGGTAATTTTGAATGTTTGGTGTTCCATTTAATGTAAAAGTGCATTCATCAGTAAAACACAGATTTTTAATAAAGTTATCGTCATTATTAGATTTTTCCATTAAAATTTCACAAAATTCTTGTCTTTTTCAGCATCCGTTCTGAAAAGCTCTTGATGTTGAGAATAATGGTAGGACTTATACTTGTGTTTCTTTAGTTTTCTATGTACACGACTTTTACTTAGACCGCAGTCAACACTTAGTTGTCGAACACTTATGATCGGATTATGCTGAACTGCTGCTAGTACTTCAATCTCGTCGTCGTTGTTGTTAGGCCTGTCAAGCTGCACCAGCTTTGGCCGCTTGTGAACACTGCCAATATTTTCAAAGGTTTGAAATACTCGCATGACTGTACTTAGCACTTGAATCGGTCGATCTTGAAAAGTGCAGCAAATAATGCTGAACAGTTTCTATAGCTTTCACCACTGCATACCCATTTAACCATTTGAACTTTTTCAGCAGTTGTATACACAGTCATTATTGCAGAAAGTTATTAAAGTAGCGCTAATAATTCAAATTTAAGTTGGTTGCTGCAACTTTAGAGCAATCAAAATGACACATACCGACGTCGCGTCGCATCGGTTGAAAATTTCAAAGCACTAGTAGACCCATTCTATATTGTGACTTAATAAAAGTCCTATGTTGCGTTCTCCGTGGGACACACGGTATATCTGAAGACCCAGAAACCGCTAGTGCTGAAAATTGTGGGCTTAAATGTAAGCAAGCTTAAGGTGTTTCTACGCTGCAGTGCATACCAAATAGTCGAGTTGAGCGAGCTTAAGTTTTAAGCTTGGCTTAAAGGTATACGGAGAATACGGCCATAAATCTAAGGAATTTTGCAGTAATTAGTGAAGTTTAAAAAATACTTGTTACCTTGGTTACAGAATGCTGTTTCTATTTATTTTGTTGACGTAAGTATGGCAGTAGGTCAACATCAATACGCTAAATTTTACGAGTTTATCGTTTATGCATGCAGGTGACCAGCTTATTCTAAAACTCGAAAATGACGTCATTTCGGTGCTGAAATAGGCTTATTCTATAAACGCAAAGTGGAAAAATATCTACACAATTACATCACCAAAAAATTTCTGTGAAGAACTCTCCCTTTAGGATTTCAAGTACATATTCGAAACATGTATAGATCGATACAGCATACTTTGAATAAAAATTGTTAATTTTTTTCAAAAGTTTCACCACAATTATGTAACGAATTAAATTGTCCATAAAAATGTAGTTTGTACAGTAACAGAAAAATAAGTACAGTCGACAAAAGTAAAAAAAAACTTAAAACTTATCTAGTAGATAGGTCAACGAAGTATTAATTTAGTCATTTTTTTTTTAAATTTTTGTGTAGATTTTGCAAAAATAAATACCTTTATTATTTTAATAGAAAATGAGTTCCTAAAAATTCAACTTACGAGATATTTCCCAACGACTACGGTTTTATAAAATAGCTTTCAAAGTTATGCAATTTGTTTTCTTCGCGAAAAATTTTCTTTCATCAGAGGGAACTTTAACAACGTTACTCGATTTTTAATTTCTGTTGAAATAAAAATATTCTTCTTAACATTACTACTGTGATTAGTTTCATATAATTTTTCAAATTTAATTATTTTTTAACCTTCCTTTTTATCGTAGATACTTATCTATTTTACATACCTAACTTAAAAATGGTTTCCTTTAGTTGCTAATGTGAATCGTTCTCCTTTTCTATTTTTGCTTTGCATAATTATTCTACTTCATTTCCTATTATTGTATTTCGCATATCTATCCTGCTTCCTTTTCTTCTCGAGACACTTTTTATTTAAATATGCAATATATGCAAATTTAATGCAAATGTCCATATCCGTAGAATAATTGCGCAAATTATCGTGTATCATATACCAAAATCGTCATTTTTGTTTCTTGGTTACCTGTTTCCATTCTTTTCAAGTACGGGAATACATTTTTGTTGTGATTCTACATTTGCGAATTAATATAAATTTCCGGTAGATCTGAAACAGAATAGAAACTTAGAGTTTATTTTTACATATTCTTTCAACAACAGTTAATGCAATAGTCCCTACTAAAGGTAATTAAATTTAATTTATAATTCTGTTTATATTTCGTTCAGTAATTTTAGTTTAAAAAAAAATAATGCAAAATTTAGTTCAAGTTAAACAATGTTTACATTTCATATAAAATAATACTTCAAATAAAACATCGATATTATAGTTTATTTTTCACATCACATAATATTTTTAAAAAATGACGACTATGATCCAACTCAAAAAAGTCACAGGTTTCTTGTTATTATGTATGTAGAGAGATGTTAATCTTGTAGTTTGGTGTTCAACAAAAAGATAATGAATGTTTTCGTCATTGCATACTGGGTGGTTCAAAGTTCTGGTGTCGGACGATTGCGCAGTTATGGTGGAAGATAAAGTTTTCAAAATTTTGTGAAAGTAATATTCTGAAAATATTATTGACTGTATAGAGTTGATTTTTTTGAACATTTGAACATCCTGTATTGAATTGCAAATTTGTATTTTCCCACGTTTAAGAGCTTTTCAAAAGTATATCGTCTTACTAGGGTATACATTTGGGTAATATTGTGAAGTTCTTAGGTTTTTTAGAAAATAGGTTAGATTAAATTAAATGAAATTAAAGAATATCTCAAAATTTTTAAATTTAACACCCTATATATTGTACTGTCATTTGTTAGCGGTTACACTAGGCTTTCAAACGATATAAGGTTTGTATAGTCAATTTCATTAATCATATAATAATTGTTTGTCGTTTATTTTTGTGTTTAAAAATTTCTGTTATCAAATTTAAGACTAAATTATTCTCATTCCGGTGTACAGATATAATAAAAATTTTAATAGGAATCGAACACAAGGGTGTTCAAACGACACCTTTTCTAATTAAAGCTAATATTGGGAATATTTTTGGAAAAATGTACAAACACAAACACTTTTCTCAAACGTGAAATTTTCATGTTGTTAAGAAATCCCTTATGTAGTGAGGTTCACCTGTAATAAAGCTGTTAACTACCGTTAATGTAAATGACGAATTTATTTTTTTTTTACCTATACCGATTTTGCTTATTTTAGACCAAATGAATTAAGCTTATATTTTTTGCGCTACAATTTTAAATTTATTCGACGAACTACAATGAGATTTAAATAAAAGTGAATTTGTAATAGGTAATTAAAGAATACAACAACGTGTTTGTCGTTTAAACGTTTGTAATACATCGATGTACTGTTTTAAACACCAACAAGTATTAAAATCAATTTAACATTATAATTACACTTACAAGTGCGTATTCAAATATTGGGTTTCTCCGCCACAATCGGCCATACTAGTAAGGTGCGCTGGGCGAGTGCGCGAGTTTCACGAAAGCCCAAAAAATTCCCGGAGTGAAGTTTCTGTATACGTTTACTTTTCTGTGATTCCACTGTCATTGAATACTTAAATGTCATCCAAGAAACAAATATTTAGAAAAGTTACCATTAACTTTTCTTGGAATTCACACAGCTTTACAAGACCTACAGTGTACCGTCTAAGAACCTTTTTTCACACGATGCGTTTAGCAGCAGAATTTCTTCCCCCTTCAACATCAGCAACAATGAAACAATTGAGTATGAAAAGTTGGTCACCTGTAGAAGCTTCATTCCTGTATATTTTTAGTAATTTATTTATAATACATTAAAAAAAAATTAAACCCTGAACTTGTAACGTTCGAAGTGTAAACGCTCCTCCTGTGTACACACTTCCTTAACCCAATTTCACGGGCATAACTTTGTATTGGTTTCCGGCGTTGATAACTCGAAATTTTCCAACGTTTCCGGAAAGGTTGTCCTGAATCAACCGTTCACGAGGGAGAAGATAAACCCTCATCTGAGAATTTCCTCGCTTTATGGGGTAATCAGGCTGATGGTAATACATATGATACCGCATAAAGTCGGATTTTAAAATTTACTAAAAGATTGTGCTCCACGTGAACCGTTCAATAAGCACGTCCTGCATTCTTCAGCTAGGGGACGCTTTGCGTCAGGTATACGATTGCCCTCTGGGGTTATCTTTTGCTAACATCCCTATGTTTATTCTAGAAAGGGTGGTTTATGTCTCCTTATTAAGAATACATTTTCTTCCGGTTGTTTCTTCGTCAACTGTACGGCTATTGCGGGTCTACTCATGTCTTTTGGAGGCGCTGTGCCGAAATAGCTACCCACGAATACTCCGTCAGATTCGCAGACTACGGTGGAGGCTCGTTCAGAAACCGTTAGTAATATTGAGAGCAAGAGTAACACTCCTACTGCTGCGTGGAAGGTCAGAGGTTTTAATATCTTTTAATTGCGCGTGAACCTGCAGTCGACCTATCACTCAAGTAGAAGTCACCCTTGACCAACTATCAGGCGCGAACGTATAAAATTTATTGCGGATTATTTGTCGCTCGAATGTGTAATTGCATAATAATACCTGGAACGTTAACTAGTCATAGATAAGAGTATTTAACTCTACGTGGTGTATAAGTCGTGTAAGAATTTAAACCTCAATTGTAATTAAGCCGAACGCATTTAGTTCCATTGATCCTTCCGGTACGAGCTCGTTCCAAGTTAGGCCCAAATCGTTTAAACTTCGCGGTGACTGAATTAGTCTTAAAACTTCCCTTACACGTCTTCTTAAATTCATGTAATCTGTAACGTTACTCAGTACTATAAATTGACATACATTCTAGGTTAAGTTCACCATAGGCGTAGCTTCAGTACGCGAAATATCAATTGCATATACGAGACAGTGGCGTAGCAGTGGTAAATATTTGGGTAATTCTCTTTACTTTAACTTGTAATTCTGTGTAGCTCTAGTCATTTTCGTGTTACCTAAATGTTTAATGCTGTCGTTACCCGTTTTAGCTCGTGTGTATTCGTATTATATCTGGTGTCTATTAAATGCTGTGACCTATCACAAATTCGTTTGTGTATTAAGGGTGAATAGAATTTTATGTAAAGGTTTCTCTTCTGACTTTATGTCGAATTCTTTCGTGATTTGTTTCCTTTTTCTGTATATTCTGCTGAGGACAGTTAGCTGCTGACTTTTGGTTCTGGGTCAGATTCTTCTCTACAGCGTTACTCGCACCTGGCGCCCTACCTTTTTAATTTTTTTCTATAGGTTCTAGGAATAACGTTGATCTTCCTAACCCACACCCTACTCTCCACTGAGAGGCATACTTTCCTAACAACCGACCGTAACAAACTGTTTTATATTTTCATAAATGAATCGAATGCAGTTAATTTCATCGAAATCGATTTGTAGTAACCTAAGCACAAAGTAAATACTTCCTTTACTGGAGTAGATAAAGATAAATTTATGCGAAACAAAACCCGTTGCACGTCATTACTTGAAAAATACATATTGCCAAACTTAATTTAAATTAAGTCAATTTACAAGCATTCATGTTCCAAGTGAAAACTTGATTTTTTCAGTTAACAGCAATTTACAATTTTGTCGAATCATTTGTGTCATAAATTCTAAGTATGTTACGGTTTATTTGTAAAAAACTAAACAAGATATCAGTGTTAGAAAACCTTGCCAGCAGCTCCTCTTAGTCGGGAGTGATTGTGGGTTTATTTAGAATCGTTAGAACTAAGGCTTCTACACTGTACAAAAATTTATAAGGCGACCCTAAGTATTGCATATAAGGGATCTTCTAGAGCCACTAGAAACTCGTAGACACAAGAAACAAACCGTACGTTGGTAGAAATATATAATTATAGCGACTAAACTTCAAACACAACGAACATAGAAATACATAGACACACAAATATATAATATGGTTTAGAGTTAATAGCAATATTCAGTTACAAAGTAATAATAACTCAAGAAAGCGAGTTAAGAAACGAGTAATAATTTGAGGCACAAGCCCCCAAATAGGTTAGCTGTCGTATTGTACTATGAAATTTTGACAGTCTTAGCACCGATCGTTCCATGAAAACGATCACCAATTTCGCTTGACAAATATTGTTATGAATGTACTTGAAAACAAATTACGTGAGGTACGGGACCTTGACCGATTATCCAAATAGTTTCAAAGCGCAACATGATTAACCAATACTTTAAAAAATCTTTCTAGTTTACAAAGACTCTTTACACGGCGCAAAGGTAGGTTGTTAAATTCATAGCCGTAGTACGGGTACATAAAGCGCAACAAAAATAATGAATAACATGCATAAAAAGAATTAACCTAGCTTGTACATTGTTGATAACAGTTGCTAGGGTGCTCACAATAAACCAGATAACAGTATTATCTTATGTGGTGTCCTTGACAACAAAAGAGGCTCTAATGTAGGTTTAAATTTCAACGCTGGCGACCTTTACTTATAATATCAGACCTAATTCTTAAAAAAAAGTAAAAGTGTACTCACACCTCACACACGAACAGTAGGTGAAAACTTATTCCTTGGTTGTACGGAATAATTTTACTTCAGTTTATACTAGATAATTAGCACATGTCTAGCTGTTCGAATTTCAGATGCTGTTCAATGTACACCTTTCACAGACGGGTCACCAAATAGAAAAGAAAGTAGGTCTTTTCCGACCGGCTAATAAAGAGAAATTTTCGGAGCCGGCATTCTCAAATCAACAAAATCTCCAGAAAAATTCACAACACAAAATTCGTCCCCATCGCATAAGCGTAAACACGATTGTCTATACTCTAGGGAGATTTTGGGTCACGAAACAATTTTTAATTTCGAATTTTTATTTGTTCGTAAAATAATACCGTCACAAGTAAAGCAACTTTGTCGACAGATATGTGAGCAGTTATTTCATTGATTTTTCGATTAATATCGCCAACTAAGAGTTGGCATAAAGACAATCTTAAATTGCCTGCTGTTAATCTCGCAAGAGATTGTACAAATAACAAACAAACATAGAGATTCTTAAGGAGTAGAAAACTTGAATGTAAGTTCACTATTGTACAATATGCGCGGCTGTCGACTTATAACCCAACCGTGTGTACATGACTTGGAACTAATAAGATGTTGCGACTTCTAGTGTAGCTCGTGCTAACGTAGCATGTCTGAAAAGTAATCTGTACTATAGCAACTTTGTCGACATATATGTAAATCGATTCTTCGATTATTATAGTCAAATAAGCTTTGGCATAAAAACAATCTCAAATCGCCTGTTGCAAATCCGTAAGAGATTGTACAATAACAAACAAACACCGAGAAACACTCGACATATGTTTCGTCCTTTCGTATACCTATGAAAAGTACCACTGTTCATATACATCGCATCATCTGTCTCTAAAATTTTAACCTAAAACATATATTGCAACTTTTTGAGAAAAGTGTTAAACTTAACTCAACTTGAAAATGCCATCCACTTTGAATGACAATTTCAATTCACTTAAAGTACCTACAGTAAATTGAACTAAAAGTTAATTCTTTGTACCAGAAAGTCTCTCTAAAATACATGATTTTTTTGCCTTAGTTTAATATTGCATAGTTCCATTTAATATTAATAAAACACTTATTTTCTTTTAATTGTTAAGGTATCAATTTGTACATTTAGATAAAACATGGATATTTCAGAATGAGACACTTAGTCAATCATGACAAGCGTCCTATAAAAGTACTTTTGGAGATCGAAAAAGGTATGTGTTTTCTATTGTAGAAGGTAATGAGTAAACTTGTAGGTACTTATAGGTATAACGAGTGTTATATAAAACTGGACTGGGAAGGCCATGGAATTGAATTGATTTAATAATTTTTTCAGTGTACACAAAAACTACAACAAAAAAAAACCGTGGTGCCGTAGGAAATCTGCAATAAAACGTGATATAAATATAACCTAAAAATTGACAAAAAGAATGTTTTTCTTTAATTCTAACCTAAACTTTGTATTAGCGGACTACTTTGTTAAAAAGAACTACCAAATGTTACGATACATTCTAAGACCTACCCAGCCCAGTTTTTTATTTGAATACCAATTGTATGATTTGTTCAAATAAAAACAACAAATTAGAATGTAAGGTACCTAATACTGCAATCCTGTACTTATAAATTGTAAAATCAGAGGATAGTATCTGATGAGCTGATTGTAGCGCAAAGTTTTACAGATGGGTATTATTTGTAATTCTCTGTTAACTTTTTTTAAGGTTAGACGAATTCTGTCTGTAAGAATTTACGAAATACGATAAGTACTTACGAGAATCTGTAGCTTACAGCAACATACACATAATTACATTTTTTACGCTACAATCTTATGGCACCACAGATCACCTTACGATCGTTACGATTAGCCCACAAAATTGCATGCTAAAAAATATTAATTTCGGTCAATTTTTTAGGTTATGTTTGTATAAAGTTATACATACAACTAGAAATACATCATCTCCCCGGAATGCATAAGGCCCAGATGATTCTATATTTCATATGAACTTCCCGAAGTTGCCGATAGGTGGCAATACGTGTTACATTACTATAATATTTTCACACCTAACACTCAATTTAAAACTAAAGATTAATTCAAACAAACTGAATAGTATTTCCTAGTAATATTTATACAAATGAAATATTAAAAACTTAAAAAAATCTATTTTTAAATTATTGCGTTGTTCCGTCGTGTGGTAACATTATTTCGCGATATTCAATCAATGGTGAAACCGGAAAGCCAAACCATTACGCCATCTATCGGTGACTGAAGGAAACACTAACACGTATAGAAGCTACTGCTTGTATCTATGGGATGTTATGCATTTCGGGGAGATGATGTATTTCTGATACAAAGGTTTTGAATTTGTATGAAGAATCTATACCAAGGAGAGACTTAGTACGGGAAACCATTTTTTTATTAAAATCAACCATATTTTCTTGTTGAGTTGTTTGTTGTTATTTCTCTAATCGAATGCATCATTGAATGTTAAAAAAAATTAAAGTTTAAAAAATATTATAATTATAATTAAATGATTGATCACTTAACCACCACAGCTTGTAATCACAGCCAATTTAATTAATTTACCAAAAAAAAATATTTTATTTAAAAGAGCTCAAATAGACAATATACAGAAGAAGAAACACTATGTTCGAATAACTTATTTCATTATAAAATAAATTATCCCATTCTCCTCAACTTTTTGAAACTTTGAATCACTGTCTAAGCTTGCGTTTAAAAAAAAAAACTGATATTAATGTTGATTATTTGAAAATAATAATCTTAAATAAAGGAAGAATTTCAATGTAGGCAAAACAAATGCACATAAGCCTTTGTTAAAAATTCTGCTATACTAAATTTAATTTTTTCTCTTTATTTTTTTTAATCTTGTTATTGGCAAATGAAGTGAAATTGATTTATCAAGAAGTATACTAAACAGTAATATAAACTTAGCTCATAACACTATTCATTAGTTTGCTATGATATAAAAAAACAAGTTGTTCTTCGAACGTATTTCTGTACGGCTTCCTTTAAAGAAAATCTACTCCTCACATTCAAATAAGGCACTGTTAAAAAACATCTTAATTACAGAAAAAAATTCTGATAATTTCATTCGTTAAAAAAGTCTGAATCAATTTCGTCTTAGGTATCTTATTACATAATGTTCGATTTTATTTTCACAAATTTAAAACTAATTACTTAAAAAATTTTGATTTAGAATCTAAATTACAGAGATAAATCCGAAAATAATTTCTCACACAAATAACTATAATACAATAACAAATAAATGACAAAGAAACGAAACAATTAATAGAAGGGATTATGTATTTTTAAATGTCTAAATACTTCTGACTTTCTTTTAAACAACTATATGTAATTAACGTGTAATGTAATAAAGTTATGTAATGTTAAATTACCGAGAAGCCGAATTTAGTTTTTGATATCAAATTACTAGTGCATATCGTTTACGTAACATTTTTTACAAATATATTGTTATAAAATGTATTGTCCAACTATAATATCTGTAATTTGAGTACTTAAAAAGTTTCGAATTTACAAAACAACTCTTTTTTCAATTTAGTTGAGAAATTATAAGAGAATTACACGGTACTACAGAATACTTGGGTAATAGAATACTAGTTATAGTAGCAGTTCATATAATTAATTATTGAACGATATTTCAATCGCTGATGATAGTTCTAAGATGTTACTAACTACAATTTACATAAGGCATAACTTAGTATTTTCATTTTATAATGGATAAAAATCGAAAGTGGGTTAACAAGCATGTTTTTTTTTAAGACGTTAAACTGGTTTAAAACAAAGAGGTCTGATTAAAACAGAAGATAATTATCCACATCTTATAAATAAATTTAATGGGTTGAGATTACCTTTGAATTTTACAATTTCAACCCATTAAGTTTCGTTTAGTAACCCCATCTCCACTTTTCTATTAAAATTTTGCACTTTCTATACGCTCTTAAAAGTTTATTTTATTTTTCGTGCAAAAAGTTTTTATGGCGCTGTAATTTGTTGTACTAATACTTAATAGAATGGGGTAAAAACTGCAAATAAACAATATTTATGTAAACAAATACTTGATTCTGACACCTCGTGCTATTGTAACACGTCTCCAACAATTGTTACAATAACTCCAATAAAAGATATTAAAACAAAATTCTTAGCTAATAAATACTGATATAAATAGTATGATAGTAACTGCTTTTGTTAACTAAATTGTCCATTTTATAATTTAATTACCAGGCAATAATTCATTCAAAATTCTCAATCTTATTTTAAAATCCAAAATAATTTTAATCTTCAGAATTTATGTTTTTACATTTTAGAGTTAGCAGATTATAATTAAACTAAAATATTTTTTGTCCGAATGCCGGACGGTCCTGTTTTTGTTTCAACAATATCTTCAAGAATATTAAGTATAAAAAAGTTTTTATATAAAAGTTACTATACATTATGTTATACATGTACAACTTTTATTTGGACTATTTTATTATTTTTATTTTAATGATGCGACGTTTATTTAATCACATACTTAAGAATATTAATTACACAAAAGCATTTTCTTTTTACTTTTTCTCTTACATGACTATTAGCAACGGGTGATGTAAAGTTTTGCACAAAAAAACTGATTTGACTGTTCTTGCCCTGGGTCTCATTTTATTAGAAAAACTGTTTTTATTAATTTATAGAATAGTACTCTTAATTGATTCAATATATTATTACAATTCTTATTTGATTTATCGTTATTTTTTTCTTTTGTTAGTCTTATTAATTTGCCTTTATTTTAATTTCTATTTTCTAGGCTTCTAGGAATTTAAATTCATTTTTATCATCTATTTTTGTATTAGTTTTGATTTTTATACTTTAACTAGTAACCTAACCCATTTGAAAATGGGCCTAATCTAGACAAACCTGAAATTAAAGACGTGAGGTCACTGCTTCAGGCCAGAGGTCAAAGGTCAGGTCAACTTGGGACCTATCTTAAAACATTCCCCTTGACATCCTGAACACTTTGATATATAACATGCCTATATTTCCGCTCCAGGTCAGAGGTCAAAGGTCAGGTCAACTTGTGACCCCGCCTAAGATCAGCGCCTGGACTTCCTGAACAATTTGACGTATCAATCTCCGAAATCGGTTTAGCCGTTTCGTAGGAGAAGACGAACATACAGACAGACAGACAGACAGACAAACATTCAGACAAACCGGAATACGATTTTATGTGTATAGACTATTAACCAAGCCCATTTGAAAATTGGGCCTAATCTAGACAAACCTGAAATTAAAGACGTTAGGTCACTGTCCCAGGTCAGAGGTCAAAGGTCAGGTCAACTTGTTCCCCTTGACATCCTGAACACTTTGATATATAACATGCCTATGTTTCCCTGGATTTAATATGAGGTCACCGCTCCAGGTCAGAGGTCAAAGGTTAGGAATCTACTTGTTCACCTGACATCCTAAACACTTTGATATATAACATGCCTATGTTTCCTGGATTTAATATGATGTGTCACCGCTCTAAGTCAGAGGTCAAAGTTCAGGTCAACTTGTGACCCCGCCTAAGATCAGCGCCTGGACCTCCTGAACAATTTGACCTATCAATCTCCGAACTCGGTTCAGCCGTTTCGGAGGAAAAGACAAACATACAGACAGACAGAGAGACAAACAAACCGGGTCACGATTGTATGTGTATAGATTACGTATCATTCTTATTAGAGATATTTTACGCCACGTTATCCCTACTGCGGCTACACAATAACAGAAAATTAACGAGAAACAATGATAGAGAGATTATACCTTCATACTGCGGCTGCGCAGTAAAATAATATTAACTGAAAGCGTTAATAACCGATAACGTATTCTCTTATTGCAGTGATATGAACGTTACGCTAATAAGCGAAACGTTTATGTCAACTAATAGGGAATAAGGGAATGTACAAACTGTGATTCTGGATACGATTAATGTTTTTCGTTAATTTTATGTTACTGTGCTTCTTTACCATTTATTTTGTTTGTCTCATACTTCTTTAATTAAAATAAATCATTTGAATTGATTTCATCTTTTTTTTTAATTTCTTATTTGCTTTCATCTGCATATGAAAAAAAATTTGATGATGTCATATCTTTTTTTAACAGACCCTATATATTTTAGGGTCACATGGTATACTTTTTCTACAATTACCCAATCAGTTTTTTTTCATCCAGTTCTTTATTTCTTCTAATATACCCCATCTTATCTTTTTTTATTTCCAATTTCTGCCACCCATTTCCGCGTAACATACACTTTTTTCTATCGTTCTACATCAGTAATTACTTTATTTTTAAGCATCCCTCCTCATAACCCCTTTTCGCCGTACTTCTTCACGTGTCTATCTATGCTTATTTCTTCTTATTATTCTTCTTCGACACTCTCCTACCACTTTCTTGTGTAAACCCCTTTTTAAAACGTTTCTCTTTTTTATCTTTTTTTTTTTTTTTTTTGTTCTTTTACCTCCTTTTAGATTCATAAATTATAGTGTTTTTGTTTCTTTTTGTTTTTTTTTTTTTTTTTTTTTAGATCCCTTTTTTTTTTTTTTTTTTCTTTTTTTTTTTTTTTTTTTCTTTTTTTTTTGTTCCCTTTTTTTTTGTATTTTTTTTTTTTTTTTTTTTCTTTTTTTTTTTATTTTTATTTTTTTTCTTTTCCTTTTTTTTTTTTTTTTTTTTTTTTTTTTTTTTTTTTTATTTTTTTTTTTTTTTTTTTTTTTTTTTTTTTTTTGTTGGTTTTGGTTTTTGTTTTTTTTTTTTTTTTTTCTTTTTTTTTTCTCCTTTTTTTTTTTGTTTTATTTTTTTTTTTTTTTTTTTTTTTTCGCTTTCTGTTTTTTTTTTTTTTGAGTTTTTTTTTTTTTTTTTTTTTTTAATTTTTTTAAACTCAAATTTTTTTCATTTTTTTTTTTTGATCTTTTTCTCTTTTACCTTTGTCGTTTTTTTTTTTTATTGTTAATTGTATTTTTTTTAATTTTTTTTTTTTTTTTTTTTTTTTTTTTTTTTTTTTTTTTTTATTTTTTTTTTTTTTTTTTTTTTTTTTTTTTTATTTTTTTTTTCATTATTTTTTTTTTATTTTTTTTTTGTGTTTGTTTTTTTTCATTTTTTTTTTTTTTTTTTGATGATTTTAATTTTTTTTTTTTTTATTTTTTTTTTAGAAAAAAAAAATTTAGATTTTTTTTATCTTTTTATTTGAGTTAAGTTTGATTTTTTTTTTTTATTTAAAATTTTTATTTTTTTATTTTTTTTTCTTTCTTCCATTTTTTTTTTTTTTTTTTTTTTTTTTTTTTTTTTCTATTATACAAAAGAGTATTTTTTTTTTTTTTTTTTTTATTTGGTGGTTGGTTAATTTTTTTGTTTTTTTTTTTTTTTTTTTATAAAGAATTTTTTTGTTTTAGTAATTGTTGTAAGAAAAAATAAATAAAATTATATATTTGATAAAAAATTTGGAAATTTCGGCTGTAACTATTTAACATAAAAAAATAAAATAAAACAATCCGTACAATGTACAAGGTGTCCACGTAAGATGCCCTACTACCTTATCTCGAAAACCGCAGGGTTTAGAAAAAGTTTTAAATACAAAAGTTGTCGGGGATCACGTAATTTTTTTTAAATATTCTAGTGTCCCGCATACAGGGTGGTCCACAAAAGTGGCGGCAAAAAACATTTTCTTAAATGGAACACCTTATATTTTATTACAATTCCAGATTCTATGAAGAATTGTAAGATTTTTTGTTATTACATGTTTTTCGAAAAATACTATATTTCTTTAGTTATTGCCATTTAAAGAAAAAATTAAAAAAATATGGATTTTTTGAATTTATTGAAAAAGTAACTTGTCATTAATTAAATTTCTTGAAAATTTGGGTGGTTATTAATAGTAACCTACTCTATTTCGATGCAGCTTCGTTTTTCGGAAATTTTATAAAGGGTGCAAAAACAAATGTCCAAAATTTCCACATTTCGATCGCATTAAACTCGCTAATTCTTAATGAAACATCCAGTATTTCTTTTTATGGTCGGATTCTCCATTTGATTCTCTATCAAATGGTATATGCATGTTATATACCTAAAACTAACAGATATTGCATAATCACGTTATTTCTAAATCAACAACATTTCACTGGCATTTCTTTATAATACCGTATCCATGTATTGTTTAATCTAGTAGGCCTTTTGTTTCCAAATAAACAATTGATTTTTTAACTTGACAGCCAATATCACAGGCGACTATTTTTAGTTTTGTTGTTGCATTTAGTTGTTCTTGCTTCAAAGTAATCAAGTAAATAAGTTTAGTAAGTAAAGATTTTTTGAATCTCTGAGTCAATAAGTATGAAATATTCTATTGAAGAACGCCTGAAGCTATACGAATGCTACATTCGTAACAACAATAGCCCTGAACTAGCTCTTAGAGAATACAGAGGACTTTATCTAGGCAGACGTGTGCCATGTAAAAAATATTTGGAAGAATCATCCGTGATCTACAGGGCGGTTTCGTAATCAACAACAAAAGAGCTAGAGCAAAACCGGTTCTTAATGAGGAAAATCAGTTGCAAGTTCTCCTGTATTACGAAGAAAATAATGAAAATTCTCAACGCGATGGAGAACGCGATATAGAAATTAGCAAAACCAGTATACAAAGAATATTATCTATTAATGAATACCATAGCTATAAATTTCTCCCCGTTCAGGAATTGTCTGAGAATGATTTCATAAACAGAGAAGTTTATTGCATGGAGCTGTTAGAGAGACATTTCGAAAATGGCATTTTGGAAAAAATTTTATTCACCGATGAAGCTACCTTCCGCACAAGCGGAATGTTTAACAGAAAAAATACACATTATTACTCCAGATTTAACGAACGTAAAATAAAACCTATCAAAAAGCAGGGACATCAAAGTGTAAATGTGTGGTGCGGAATTCTAAAAGATAGAATTATTGGCCCAATATTCTATCAGCGAAATTTAAACGGCCAGAGGTATTTGGAGCTCCTGATCAATGAAATTCAACCTCGTATTGCTAATTTACCAGAAGATCTGCGTGAAGGATTGGTGATTCAACAAGACAGCGCTCCTTACCACACTACCAGGGCTGTTTTGGATTGGTTAAATGCAAATTTCCCAATGCTCATTGGAAGAGGTGGAACAATAGATTGGCCTCCTCGAAGTCCTGACTTGACACCACTGGATTTCTTTCTATGGGGACATCTCAAGTCTATTGTATATAAGAATCGTTCCAATAATATTGAGGACCTAAAAAATAAAATTCGAGAAGCGATTATTACTACGAATCAGACCAATGCTGTTTCAAACTCAGTTAAAAACCTTCAACAAAGATATACTATTTGTATTGCTAAAAGAGGTGGATATGTTGAAAATGAATTATAATTAAGTTAACACAATCATTGTTGTTCAAATATAATTAAGTTATTACAACGATTTTATTATAGAAATGCCAGTGAAATGTTGTTGATTTAGAAATAACGTGATTATGAAATATCTGTTAGTTTTAGGTATATAACATACATATACCATTTGATAGAGAATCAAATGGAGAATCCGACCATAAAAAGAAATACTGGGTGTTCCATTAAGAATTAGCGAGTTTAATGTGATCGAAATGTGGAAATTTTGGACATTTGTTTTTTACACCCTTTATAAAATTTCCGAAAAATGAAGCTGCATCGAAATAGAGTAGGTTACTACTAATAACCACACAAATTTTCAAGCAATTTAATTAATGACAAGTTACTTTTTAATAAATTCAAAAATCCATATTTTTCAATTTTTTTCTTTAAATGGTAATAACTAAAAAAATATAGTTTTTTTCGAAAAACATGTAATAACAAAAGAGTCTTACAATTCTTCGTAGAATCTGGAATTGTAATAAAATATAAGGTGTTCCATTTAAGAAAATGTTTTTTTTGTCGCCACGTTTTTGTAGACCACCCTGTATGCGGGAAACTAGAATATTTAAAAAATTTACGTGATCCCCGACAACTTTGTATTTAAAACTTTTTTCTAAACCCTGCGGTTTTCGAGATAAGGTAGTAGGGCATCTTACGTGGACCACCTTGTACCAGGGTCCGGCACATCGAGCGTGCATTAAAAGTATATGGAGAACTAATTTGATTCATTTTTCTGAAAATAGTGCTGCGCCTGTTTTCGACATCACTGAACTCAGACAAAATATTTTCGTTCATACAGCACTTCCAGTTGTATTGGAAGTAGCTGTCCAACTTTCTCTTATTTCAAATAATGCGCCTAAACTATTCTGGTACAAACCAGCTGATGCATTTTAAATGCGGTAATCAACACAAGAGAAACGACATCAAATTTAGTAAGTACTTTATTTATTTTTTAAATTTACATTTGCTTGCTATTATAATTATCATATATCATATCTAGTTGCCACGGCACAGCATCTTCTCCGGAAAAATATTCTGCGTGGATATCTCGATGAATATGATCTGGTGTAGTCACGACTCCCTAAATTAACTTACAAATTAACTAAACTATTTATTAGGGTAGTCTGTGTTCTCCAAGAACCTGGTATGGTGCGCCGCGTATTAAGATCTTCAGTATCAAGGGATCCAGTAAGTGTATACAGGGTTTTTAAACTTAAGTCGGTACTATTGCTAACTTTGTTATTATTAGAGCTACAGGGACGGTTAAATGGTCAAACTAGTAGCATTTGTTTCTCTCATCACTATGGTGAAAACAGAATAAACATCGAACATCGCGTTCGCGGAGTTATGTCAAATTGTCCCATTTTTGAAATGGGACACCTTGTATACAATATTCTCAATCGATAGAAAATTGAATACTGAATAAAAAGTGTCGTATTATTTTTTATCCTAAAGTCAAAAATGACACTTAAACACCATGTAAGTATACTCTAAATGTACCTCAACTTTTTGCATTTGAGCAACCTTGTATCTTCTACAATTTTAAAGAACCCCATGCTGTTCATACTCATCTTGGACACAAGTGTGTAAGTCAAGAATGTTAACATTTTAAAATCTGTGATGACCAAAATATTCTGAAACAAAAAAAGTGCGTGAAGATTTTTACAGAATAAAAATATTTAAATATCGAGGTATATGAGGATAATAAAATGGTTTTTGATTTCATCCTGTATATAAAATACGGCAAAATATATCAAAACCCGGTTTTGAGCAGCAGAAAAAAGATCTTACCAATTGTCTACTACTTTTCTAATAGGAAAGGTTCTTTCCATAAGGAAAAATAAATCCCCATGTGCTAACCATGTGCCCATTTCGTATCTTCCATAACCGTAGTTTCTTAAAGGACCTTGCATTTTTTCTTCAGTAATTCTCAATTTTTCATAATTCTGCTTCTGGCTCCTGTCCATCTTCAAACATTTTTTGTCTTGCTTTATTTCTAACCAAACTTTTCATCGAACCAGCCAATCGTTTATTTTTCTTTCTCGTTTTGCTTTTCACTTGGTCTCCTGCAACGATCTTTCTCTTACCATTCACTTTTTTCTACTTCTACTTCACTTTTGGCAATTAAAACGTTCTCTTCCTGTCTTAGTCTCTATTCGGATCTGTTTTTGAGTTCTGTGTTACATAGTTATTATATACTTTTGTTATGCGCTCATAGTATATTGTTTGTCTATAAATGCTCTAAAGATAGACAAAGAAATGCTTACAAAATTACTTCAAAAATGTTAAAATAAACAAAAAACAAGGGTTTATGGCAGAACTCTACATCGCTCCAATAAGCAAAAATAAAGTTGCGTTTTAGGTAAAAATGGTTCAAACAAAAGCTATAGACAATAGAATTAACAACAACTGTTCTCCCTTAACTTTTTTTGTAAACTTGATATTGGTGGAAATATTGTTACAACAATTAGTGTCACGTGATTGATATATCTCAGTAATTACTTATTGGATAAAAAAAAAAATTTAACAAAAATTGCTATAATTTAATTATAAACAACTTTCATTTGAAGCAAAAATATGTAAAAATGAATATTTTTCTTAATATTTAAAAAATTCTAAAAATCTGTGTTGGTTAACGGCCCTAGCTAATACGTAACTGAACGAAGTAATACTTGA
>JALBCR010001484.1:0-271627 GCA_030710515.1 Abscondita cerata | reverse complement strand
GGAAGTTACGTATTGCTAGTGTTTAAGAATGCAAGAAAAAATGATGTCCCTATTAGCATCATTTGGGCGGGAAATTTTCAAATAAAAAAACGAAGTAAATTATAATTTTACTCTTCTTTGTGCGTAAAATTTGGTTGGCACTATCTTCTTGTTTTCCGCAATTTTCTCTCTCAATAATAAATATATATGAACTGAAAACTACTGAAAATAATTAGGGAACAGCACAAACGTTCCGTTTGTTGTTCGGATTGTGGAAATCATAAAAGATCGTTTGTCGTTCTGTTTGACTTTCGGTTCGTTGTTATGTTTGTTGCTCGGTTTGTTGTTCAGGTGTGTACGAAGCTTTACAACTTAAGCAACAATTTTTGGCGAATAAAGATTAGTTTGTGATGTAATATTAGAAACACAAATTTATATCATATCAAATTTATGACAACTTAAAACCAAGAACGTGTATGTTATTGCTAAGAAATTATTAAGGAAAAAGCGCAATTGCAGTGTAAATATTTATAATTAGATATTTTCGAAAGTTTATAAGTCCTCTATTGTAATCTTAATACTTAAAAGAAAATCCTGTCCATTAGCATTATAAGGAAATGGCTTTTACTTTATGAATAAGTTTCAATAACAATAGAATATCCTTGCTTGTTTAATTTACTTCCTTTGAGTCATATTGCTCTAAGGGTTGTTACATTGGTCATTAGAAGTATGTAATAAATAAACAATTACCTACTGTTTGAGAAGGGTAGTGTGAACCAATAAATAAAGTAAGAAATGTAAATTCCATTTTAGTTTAAAATTTCGTGTTGTGAAAATGCCACCTCATCTCGGTGCTGATTTGAAAGCGCGGATTGTTTCGGAATTAGCGGCGGGCCGTAGCGTGCGTGAAATTTCACGTATGTTAGATATACCAAAAGCACCGTAGGGCATTACCGAGTAAAATGGAATCTTGAACACACTTTGAAAGAGCCATCGGAAGTGGTAGACCTAAAGTATCTACACGTGCTCAAGATCTCGAGTTGTTTCATTACGTAACAGAACAACCATTTGCTACATACCCAGGGCTATAGCAGATACACATTTTCCCGGATGCCGTATAACTGCACAAAAAGATTAAAGGAGATGGGAATAAAGAAGTATAATGCTGCTGCGAAAGAAGTTCTCAGTGACGAAAATATGAGACGTCGTCTGAATTTGCAAGGCGATATGTGAACGAACCTTGGAATTTTGGAATCGAGTGATTTTAGCGACGAAAAACGTTCAATAGCCGCAACGATGGACCACTAAAAGTTTTTAGAATGGAAGGAACTCGTTACGAAAATAATCACATATGTCCTAAAAACGAAGTGGTTATTTTTCTGTGAATGTGTGGGGTTGGGTTAGCGCGCGGGGTCCAGGAGTTTGTTGGGCTATCGATGGACGTCTTGATTCTGCTGCGTATTTAGATATTTTGAAACTATTATGAAACCTTCAGTCGAAGTGTTTTATCCAGACGAAGATTATATTTTCCAACAAGTAAGTATTCTTATTTCACTATACTTTCTCCAAAAATAGTTCGGGATCTGTTGAATTAACATTTTCATAATGTATTTTTGTTGTTAAAGGACAACGCCCCTATTCATACTTCGCGGGTTGTGCGCAATTGGATACGAGAAAATAACTTGGAGCTGTTACCCTGGCCAGCAAAAAGCCCAGATTTTAACATTATCGAAAATGTTTGGGCTCGAATACTTGCTGTTATCCGAAGACAACAAGGGCCAAATTTTATACCAGTAAACCGTAATGCACTAATTGCAGCCATTGATACCGCATGGGAAACGATTAATATTAATTATATTGATACCTTGATAGCGTCAATGAGCAGACGCCTCCAAGAATGTATCAATAATAATGGAGGTCACACCCATTATTGATTTCTTATATTTATTTATATAGTAATACCTTTATTTAAAAAAAGTTTTCATTTAATTTTAAACTATAACTTGGTATCTTAATTATAATTATGTAATAAATTCTTGTCAAAAACTAAATATATACGTTGACAATAAGAATTGCCTTAGTTTTTATTTTCACTTTTTATATTAACTACAGAAAAAATGAAACGTCATAAAATATACATTTTGTAAGGACTAAATATTATGAATAGAGAGTTTAATGATTTTTTTAATAACTTACAATAATTAGTAGGTTAGATTTATTTAAAAATAAGTAATAATCAGTCAACCCAAATAACCATGTTTAGTTTTTGATTTAATTTAAAAGTTATTGCTTGTAGACGTTTTTAAATCAAAATTATTTCTAATTTTATTTTGTAAACATTTCCTAAACAAAATTTTGATTCGATAATTAATCGAGCTATGGTGTTTAATTAGCGATACCTTCAAATATATTCTTTAAAGAAAAAATTAAGTAAGCAACGTAAATTACCTATTTTCTAAAACGTGCTTAGTGTAATGATTCATTCTACAGTCCTTCTATAAGATAACCCCTGCTGAGACTACCTGCTGTTAGAATTGTAAATGATACCCTTAAGCCCGCTTCACAATGTGCAAACTTTTGTTTACAGAAATTGTGGTGTCCAAGTTTTAAATTTCATGAGTGTACAAAGTTAAAAAAAAAAAAAAATAAAAATAAAAAAAAAAAAAAAGAAAAAATTTAAAAAGAAAGAAATAGTTGTCAGTAATTGCTTATTGAATTGAAAAAAACATAAGCAACTATAATTGTAAATTATAAAATTACAAACAACTTTTATTTAAAAAAATTATAAAATGAGTATTTTGTAAATATTACAAGAATAGACGTCTATGCAGGTTGATTGTAAATTCAGGGCCACTTGATTTACTCTTTTATTATCCATGATAGACAAAAAAGATGATTAAGGAAAATTTTACAAGCATATGTATTAGTATTTTCTAAACTTTGCACAAAAATGGTGGACTTTCGGTTTAAGAGGAAACATATCAAGTATATTTTTTTATTTTATTAACGAATAATGGATCCATTTAATGTATTGAATTATTAATTTAAAATATACCCTATGTCGCCAACACTTCAATACTTCTATTTTTAAATTGTTTATTTTAAATTACTTTTAAAATCGAAACCGGTTACAATTTAAAAAAATAGAAGTATTGGCTGACATAAATATATTTCATTAATTATATTTTTTGCAATCATGTGAATATTTTTTAGGCTAAAGTGATTCTTTGATAAATTTTGTTTAAAAACTATGGTACAAGAATAGCGCTAAAGTTGCTAATAAATTGTTCTTAAAGACTATTAACAATCGTTGTGACCGTTGTATATTAGTTTTCACAGCCTCCTAAGATTAATTGTACCAATCAAAAGCACTTTTAGATTTTGAATAATAACATGTAAATTTAACTAATTTAGTAGCGATCAAAGCCATACTTATGTTATAGTTTTTGACAGAATTTATCAAAGAATCAATTTAGCTTTAAAAATTACTACATGATTCATTTAAAAAATTATTGATATCATTTCCGCTAAACCGGAAGTCAAACTATTTTGTGCAAAGTTTTGAAAATACCCCCTTGTATACTGTAAAATATTTTTTAATAAACTTTTGTCTATCATGAATAATAAAAAGTAAATCAAGTGGCCCTGAATTTACAATCAACCCATATAGTCTTTTGATTCTTTACAATACTGCAGATATAAAGTTTAGATTTTGGACAAATGCGTCCAATCGAAAGGATTGCTATTGACTAACATAAATTATTTCACTCATGGAATGTTTTAGAAAAAGATTAATGTTACACATTTTTTCTTTAAGTATGGTTTGTAAATTAATTATTCCAACTTTTATTTAAAACTATGTTTTAATTCGGTAAATAATTACCGGAGGTGAAATAATGATACGACACTAAGTGTTTTAAAGAATCTTTTTCATTTAAAATTTTTATTATAAAACTCACCCTTTTTTCGAGCATTTCAACTTACAGTCTTTAAACGGAGAAAGCTCTGACACTTCATACCCGCGCTTTGGTCGATCTATACAGTTCCAGTATGTTACACATTTATTTTTTCCAAAGGTCGAAATTTTAAACTGTTTTCACGGTACTTTCTGAACTTCCAATGTAAATAATAAATTATGTAACATTTGTAGAAAAAAGTTATTCAAATGTTTTTTTCGTACAACGCTAATATTTTTTTTGTTCTATTTATCAAAAAGCCCCACACTTTCTATAAGGCACAGTTTGTACAAGTTTATTAGCATGGGGATGATGTAAAGATCGAAACAGTTGTTTTAACTGCATACACCGATTTAAAAAATTGTTTATAATTACGAAGTAGTGTCTTCTATATGCTTTTGAAATTGGAAGAAATATTGTATACTATTCCTTTTTATAAATCTATATGAATATAGGTGATTGTGTGTCTGTCTGTCTGTCTGTCTGTTTGTCTGTTACTATGGACGCCCAACGGGAGCATTCCTCAGGAGTGAAAATTGACTTTACGTCACCAAAATTTTATGAAGAGTAACATAAGGTGAGATTATATCCTTCAAGGCCTGTAGAGGGAAAACTACAAGCAAAACTAAGCTTACATGGGCTTGCGTAACCCGGACAATAACGGACATCAATTCAAAATAAGGACTACACTCAATACATCACGTGACTAGTGGAACTACAAAAGCAGTTCTAGATGTTTCTGGGTTGCAATATTGATGGTTAGTTATTGTTATTATTAAACCAATGACGTCTAATTTTACCTTTAATATTTTAATTAAAAATTTGGACTCAATAAGGTCCTTTGACTTTTGTATTTTGATTTTTGATTTTTGTTGCTTACTTAATAAAACTAAACGTAGCAAATTATTAAATACATTGTGATTATATTGTAATAAACGATTTAGTATGAATAATATTTTGGCGTCAAACTAAATTGCATCGGTTCTGACATCAATTACCTACCAATTTAAAATATTTTTTTTGTATTTGACCGACATAAACAATATTCTGCTCAAAACCTGCTAAACAAATCTGTTGTTGAGTTTTAAGTTGTGTCACACATCTCTACTGGGTGTTAATTAATGTTTTTTATTTAGTTACCTTTGCAGTATACAGTGTGTTAATACTAAGTTGTAACACCCAAAAACGGCGGCTACATCTTATTAGAACAACAAACTATTTTAGTTGAAATTTTTGATTTGGAGTCACAGTTCCAGTAATTAATGACGTTCTTTAGTTTTTTACAAAATATCGTCAAAATTCTTTATCTTAAGGAAAATTAAAAAGTATACCCTTTGGGTTCTCAAAACATATTGCAGTGATTGTACAAGGTCATATTTTTAATGTATACATGTAAATATATAATCTTTAGTAGCAAGATATTAGAGGTTCAAAGTATAAGAAAATATATCAATTATTGTGCGTACGTGAGAAAACGAAGGGAGAGTGGGGAAGAGACGCCTCGGGCAGTAGTGAATGATGAATGTGTAGTTTTAGAGTTAGTGCATAAATCAATTATTAATTTGTTAATTATTAAAAAAAGTGTTATAGTTATAAAATTAATTAACCCAGTTATTAAAACGGTTTAAAACAAAGCAAAGTAGCTCATCGTAGTATAATCCCGCACATTCGTTGAAAAGCTCGCAAATCTGATTAAACAAAGTTGTTAATGGAGAAAAAGCATGAACAACTTAAAACTTAAAGGAAAATGGAAGAAATAACTAAAAGTAAAGAAAATTTGATGAAGCAATCTATATTCAAGAGGTCACTGCCGAGAGTCGTTGAAGGTCACACGTACACGTCCAACAGTGTGGTGACAAAACCGTGTGCAATTGTGATTGACTTGTCTTAGCAAAGCATTTACTGCAAGGTTTAGAAAACTAATAAAACCTAAACATGCCAACAACTTACCCACTCTAGTATTCACATATAATAATATTAATTAAGTTTGTAATGTGATTGTGAAATTGTGTTGTACATTTAGATTATGTTCATATTTGTAAGTATTATACGATTATTTTTCTAAAATTAAAATTTTATTGAAATTATAAATCACGTTTTTATTAAGGAATCCAACCCTTTGGGATATCATAAAATAAATAATAAAAAATAAAATAAATAATAATTAGAGTCTCAAGTTTACTATTGTGCCAATATAAAATTTATTTTATTCTACACCAAAATGCGTTCACCGCATTATATAGTTACGATTATTTTATTTCATCAAAGAACAAAACGACGACAGGTTAGAAACAGCCAAACAAGATAATTAAAAGACTACTATAACATTTTTCTAGAATATTTTTTCACTCTGTTCAAAAAAAAATTTTATTCAAATTAAATTAATTAAATAAATAAATTAAACAAATTTACAACGAACTCCAACTATTATTTAAAACAAAGTAGTCTTTGCTGTAACTAAACAATAAAATTAAACGAAAAAACAGTAAACAAACAAAAACAAAAATAAACAATAAACAACAAGAGAGCGATTGAACCAAATTTTCAAAAGGAGACACTTGCAAGAGCAGCTTTGTTCTCATTTTTATCTTCTGCTGCGCTACAATTCTAAACGTTAGTTCTAATTTGATTTTATTATCTTATATACAAAAGGTCTACATTTGATTCTAGAAATGAAATCTAGAGTTTTTTATTTTATTTATTTTGTTTATTTTAATTATTGTTATTTTATTTAGTTAGGTCCAGCCTCCAGACTGGTCACGCTACAAGAATCTCCTCTTTCAATCCACGAATCCGGATATTTTCTATTTAGTAGTGCTATGAGTTCTGGGTTGTGTGAGCCGGTTACTCCATTATGTTAAAACTAAAGTCTTCGTATGCTGTTGTATACATAAGAAGCTCTTACAGAACGTTAATTAAAACAGTAAAACAATTTTTATTATTTAATTGGTTTGGTAGAATGTAGGGTGCAACCCTATTATTCCAGCCCATACAATCCGTATGTTCACTATTTTTTTAATTATAACGAAAACACATGGTATTTAGTTAAGAATCGTAATGATAATTAATTTTTTCAAAAATGTTTTGCGCAAAAATATGTAAAATAAAATCTATGAATTTGACGAGGTTATAAAACACACCTGAACAATGAGACGTCAGTACCTTTATCTACATGCGCAATTTAGGTATTTTGACTTTGACTGTTTTCTAGTTGCAACCCAAACTAAACATAGGTTTAAATAGTGAATATAAATGAAAATCGCGATACAGTATTTGACACTATATTCACGATAAAGAATGTGACTCAAACCAATGACAATACTTTTGTTAAGTTTTCTTACATAATAAGTAACTTGCATGTTTTTAAAATTTATACATTTAATTCTAAGACAATTTTGGAAGTTATCATAATATTTTGAAAATATTTTATTTTTTGTAAACCTTTCTACTACTACAAATGAAGCCCCTTAGCAAAACGTTGCAAGCTACGGTTACTCCTCTCGACACAGTCCAATCCCGCAAAACATTTTTGTTTCAATAATGACTCCGGTCGTGAAAGCCTCAATTCTTACTTCCTATTACTGTAAAACGTCGTTGATGCGCACTGTTAAATATTGCTTAAGGATTTCCATTATACCACAGGGATGATTTTTGTCGAAATTTATGAAACTTTTTAAAAACTTAAAATACTACGTTCAAGGAATCAACAATAGTCTTGACTGGAAATTTTCAGGTCCTAATGCTTGAATTTTTTTTTTAAATAGATAAAAACTTTGTTCCTATCTTCGACGTACATAGCTTTTATTGAAATTCCCAACAGTTGTTAATTGAAACTATTTAGTCTCCAAGAACGAAAGTACCTTTATAATTTATAACATGTTATTCATTGCCCGTTTTAATTTTGTGTTGTTCACATATTACTTAAACAAAATCATAAATACCTGCAGGTCACGGCTGAAGGTAAATCAAGCTTGTTGAAGGAACGTAGAAATTGTCGTCGGAAGAACGAACGACAATGAAAAAAAAACGAGAAGCCGTATCAAAATATTTTTTAATAACGCCAGAAAGTCTCACGTCTATAACAAAATTATTTTTATTAAACTTACTAACTAGAATTGTGCAGTACAAAATTTTAAAACTGCAACATAGCGAAACTGGGCAAGGACTTTAAGTTCACAGTAAACTTTAAAAATTAAATTTTTCGGTATGAAAAAATACAAATATCCGCAAACTTGCAAAACTAGAAAAAACACCCCTAAATAACTTCAAACCTAATTATTTTTTTACCGGTAAAGAAAGCGGATAACAAACACGTACAAAAACAATCTAAAATAATGAATAAATGTAAGGAAATAGTGGATGGTATTTCCGATCAAGGAAGTGATAGAAGTAAGGCAAATTAAACAAGAAGGAATGGCTTTAGGATACGCTAGTGTTATCCTCACTTTCAACAAGCACTCGGTTGAAAGTAATTGCCGGTTTATATTCATTGCCTGTTAGATTATATATAGGTACCTGACCCCGTGCAATATTTTAACTGCCAAACGTTTGGTCACACCACTATTAAATGCGACAAGGAAGCCGTTTAAACTTATGATAAACCCCCTTTCAAAGGCACTTTCTGCGAAAAACTCGTAGTCTGCATCAACTGTAAAGGGAATCATCCTCTCGCTGAAAGAATTGCCTTGCATGTAAAGAAAAAAATTAATTCAGCAAGTGAAAGTACGGTATTACATGCACAATGCAACATAAAAAAACAGTAGGGTTAGCTCAGAAGAGTGGGTGTGGTCCACAAGAAATCTGCTGTCGTAAATTTAAAGGATGTGTACAAAATAGAAGAATTTGTCGATATTCAGTAGGCGTCAAACGGAGATGACATGATGAAGAACTCCCAGCCTCCGTTAACTAAGTTTCTTGATGAAAGTACTTAACTACCTTTTAATTGAGTGCGATTTTAAATCTAAAACGATCTTAAATCGCTTACAAAAATGCATGAATGCAAATTAAAAGGCTTTTAAGGGTATAACTTAACATATTTATTAATTGAAACCAAAAATCATCATAATAAGGGTATATACATAAACAAAATAATAAAAACATACTTAAAATCTAAACAGGAAAGATTGAGATTTGTCACAAAATTTGATAAAGGTATCTTATCCATCACGTGATCTTCTAAATTACAAAGTTTAAATAACCAAGACAGAAAACGATATTGTTTACGTTAATACAATATTATTTGGTTAATAAACAGAAAGATGACTCGGCTCAAACCTTATAATTGTATTAATGTGTATATACTATTTGTTCATTACACGCGAGAGCGTTCAAAAAAGATTTATACACGCGAAAGATAAATACTTTTGTAAATGTAATTGAATTCGGTTGCAAAATTAATTAAATTTGATTAAGTCATGTAATAAAATTTAAATACGCGAAAAGTAAATTAGGAAAAAGTAAATATGTAGATATCTGGTGGTTTACGGCGATCCCAGTATACGGGTGATTTGGAGGTATCCCCCACCACAACTTTTAACCGTCAAGGAAGATTTCAACAAGCTGTACGAGAGGGTTCGGCAAGCTGTGAGGCGTCGTCCCCAAAGGTGAGAACCCTAAGAAAATAGCCTACTAATTCTTTTTGCGAAATTAACCTGAGAAGGATGTCGTTATTAATTTTTTTGTATTACTAAATCGTCTGTATAGACGTAATCGTTACTAATTACCACAAAGGTTTTGTCGTTACTAAAAAAGCATAATCAAATTTTATGCTAAATAAAAGCGGAATTTTTTTTTAAACCGTAAGCAAAACTAGCTACACTAACTACAAATCTCAGCTTAAATTGGTAATTCGTAGCCTTCTAAATGAACATTTCGGAAAACCCGCCCACAGACCAAAACCCCAATTAATTTACTTCATTAGTTAACTTTTTTTTATGCGTTACGCACACATGTTTACGGTAAAGGAGCTGATCGTAGACTAACTATATCCCCCAAACATTCACAGAAACTTTTCCTATCTAAAGCGCTCGTACCGCTCACAGAACTCTATTACGATAGAAATAATGGTTAAAGTTAAGTATCAATTTGTGGTAACATTTTTCCGAATAAGACGAATAACTCGCGTCTTAAACAAGATGTAACTAAAAAACATAAATGGATTCAATGAATGACTAAGTCTTTTATACATTAGAAAAAAATTGAAAAACAAACGACGTTAATAACGTAAGTAATCCAGTAAAAAGTAAGAATTTTTATACGAAACGATCATGTAAAATTGAATTAAAATCGTAATTTAACGGTCAAGGACGCAAATTAAAAGTGCAAAACCGACATACTAACGGCAACAAAATATTTAATTAATATAAATCGTAATTAAACAACACGAGAACATTCCTTAGCATGAGGCCCAAAAGAAAGCAGCTGTTACAATTCTAGAATAAGGGAAATCATACAAATAATAGTAATAATAATATGTTCATTGTGATAAAAACAATAATTGGTAACGAGTTCATCATAGCTGCTTTGATATCAATGAAAATACTGAACAAAAATTGTTACCATATTTAAATATTGTACTTGGATTTTGTCCCCCAAAATATTTTCTTTTGTTTATTGAATCCAGATTTTTATTGTTAATCATTCGTATGTATTGTGGGTCAAATATAATTAATTTTCATTATTTACAATTGTATAGTGTGAGAACATTTTTTCAAATACATCCACTAAATCTTCTAAATCCTGTCAGATAGATTTTTATTAAATTACGGAACAAAACTTAAATATGTCAAAATCTGAATATCGTATCATACAGGGTTGTTTTTGTTTTTGAGATTGGCTCAGTAGCAAAACCGAATAAAAATCTAAATATATTTTGTTATGGGCGTAGGTATCTAGGCAAATGAACAACACCTCTAGAAATATTTTGGAATATTTAGAGCAATCAAAAAAAGCGTTATGTATTTTAAATAAAACACTGTGTTTCTGTGTTTACGTGAAGGTCAAATTCAAATGTAATGTTGAATACCCCAAACAACTAATTGCATCGATTAATGATATTCAAGTGATTGAAGTAATTAGAGTAAGTCTATCTATATTAACAATTAAATAACTTTGTTAACCTAAATCGACCATTTTGTATATTTTTATTCTGGAGAAATGTATTGTGACTTTAACAACAAATATTTCAATAGTACTTAATTTTATATAAAATCATTTAAAATTCACTTTATCGTACACATTTTTTAAATTTTGATATAAAGAGATATTTTCCTAATCCAAAATACGTATCACAAAGTTATCTTTTTTCCGTCAGATTTGAAAATGGTTTATGTTTTTCAAAACTGAAAATAATCTTGTTTATAACAGGTTACAAAACTTGATTTGTTTCTTCACTAGTTACATAAAAGCTCCATTCTAACAGTTTCCAAAATTTATATTGTAATAAGTATTTATAATATAAATTATTAACAAGATATATTATTTTTTCAGGTAATCAACATTTTTCTTGTCGTCCGTATATCTTGCAACATGTAAGTACTATTGTAGATTTTTTTAATGATTAATATCACAAAAGTTGGCGTACTGGAAAACACATCGTAATATACGAAGCATGAAGAATATCAAAATACATCTATTTTATTTTGAAATTCTTTTAGCTTTGTTTCCGTATTGTAGACGATACTTCTTTCCCCTATTGTTTTAGGCCGAGAAATTAGCTGATTGGACAGCTAATCTGGGATAAAATTTCTTGCAGTATTTCATATAGTTTTGGGATGTATTTGTTGATAAAAATCTTGCTTGTGAATTTCCTCCACTTTTAAATACAGGAAACAACTTTTTATTAACAATTTCATGCGAAAAATCGTAAAAAACGTGTTTTTTAATTCTTGTTTTAAGCCGAATAATAATATTATTATCAGTATTATGCTTTATATAAGTTTTAAAAAACAAATAAATTGTCGTCTAAAAATTAAAAAAATTGTTTACAATAATCGGCATAAATCGCTGAAAAAACCGAAAGTTTCATTATTTTTCAATCTAACCAGTTCCTGTCATCTGATGAGAACCAGCAGAAGCTCACTTTTTTGTTGTTACGGCTAGTTTATAAAAGCGTTAATGGCATAACGGTTTTCATAAATTTTATTAACAAAATGGCGTTTGAAAAAGTACAACTTTTTTGGTTATGGTTTTTGCAATTAACTCATAAACAAATGACGTATTGTTATAAATCTTTCATATTTGTATAGCTAGCATTATTTTTCAAATTGAAAAAAGAAAAGATTGTTGTACAATGTTTGTAAGCCAAATTAATTTTTAGTTGTTTATTAGCCCATTTGTTTATGAACAAAACATTTCAAACTTGCACATTATGTAGTTCAAAACAAATGAACAAAATAATTGTTTTCGGCAGTACAATTTTAATCTATGTTTTGAACCATTTCTTTTAATTTGTGGTAGCGTGACGAAATACGAGGATATATTGAAAAATTCTTAGCTTACTATAGAACCAAACAAAATTTCAATGTCAAAATATTTTATTACTCAACATATTCTCCTCTTAATTAGATACATTTATTACAACAAACCTGCAACGTCTCTAGACCTTTCAAAAAATATTTTCTTCTTGCTCTGCAAACCAGACCTCCACAGCTTCTATTACCTCCTTGTTGGAAGAAAATGTACGACCTTTTAAACTTTTTTTCAGTTGAGGAAAGAGGTGATAGTCGGACAGAGCCAAATCGTGTGAATAAGGGGGGTGTTCTAGTAATTCAAACCCTAAATCACGAATTTTTGCATGGCAACATGAGATTTGTGTGCAGGGGCGTTGTCCTGCAAAAACAAAACATCTTTGGATAGCTTTCCGCGTTTTTTTCTCTTTAATATTTTCCCGTAGAGTGGTCAGTAATGTCAAATAGTAATCTCCAGTTATTGTTCTACCCTTATCCAAAAATCAATCATGATTACTCCATGGCAATCCCAAAAACTGAAGCAAGAACTTTTCCAGCAAATTTTGGACACGAAACTTCTTAGGTCTTGGAGAACCAGAGTGTTGCCATTCCATCGATTGTTGCTTTGTTTCTGGATCGTAGAAATGTACCCAAGTCTTATCAATAGTAACAATTTGGTTTAAGAAGTCTTCATCGTTTTCAAATCGAGCATAGATCGAACGCAATGCTTCTACCCTTGCACGCTTTTGGTCAACATTCAAACATTTGGGGATCCATTTTGCAGCAATTTTCTCATGTCCAAATTGACGTAAACCATATGATGAACGCGTTCGTATGAAATATTCAGTGCTTCAGATATCCGTTTTAGCCCAATTCGACGGTCTGATAAAATCATGCCATGAACTGCATCGATATTTTCGGGGACTGACACAGAAACTGGCCTTCCCGATCGATCATCATCTTCAATGGAAAATTCACCTCTTTTGAAGCTTGCATTCCAATTTTTGACGGTCGCATACAAAGGACATTGATCACCAAGGGTATTAAGCATATCTTCGTAAATCTGCTTACCTCTTAACCATTTTAAATACAGGTACTTGATGATGGCTCGAAACTCCAATTTTCGATTTTCACAATTTCGGTGGACATCTTTTTTCATTTAATTTATTGCGTGACTCTGGTTTACTTTTTTGACGTCAAACTTTACACTGACACTTCTAATAAGTTATTGTTCGTTGCTATGGTAACGCAATATTTTGTTTATGCAAGGAACTGGTCTAGGCTAACTAGATATCAATACATCCTCGTATTGAGAACTTGACTATGATTTAAAAAAATATTTAGTGTAAGTTGCAGTTAAATAGTATGTTATGCACCAAGGTTGTGAAGTCTGTCATTATTGCCTTACCAGTTTATTTCTCAGGTAGTCCCGAGCAAAATAAACTAGTGCTAAGGCAATAATGAACTTTACAACCATGGTGTGTATACTATTTTTTCTACTACTAGCCAAATTTAAGCGAAAATAAAAAATAAACATTTTTCTTGTAAAAATCAAGTAGCACAGGAATGCAAATAAATCAAAAAGCATTAAAAGCTACATACGTTGATAAACCAACTGCAACTGATTCACTAAACACTTGTGTGACATATTTCACCTTCATTTTCTGAAAATTATTCGGAGTAATATGTAAATTAGTTGATTTAGGAGCCAATCGCAGCGGTTTAGATTTGTCTGACATGTAGAAATTTTTAATGTCTTTCCAAGATGCTTTTTGTTATTAAAGATTATTCGTATTTAATCAAGTTATTTTGCACCGACTTCAATAAATAGGAGACATCGTAGAAATAATAGATTTTCTTATCGTTTACGAGAAGGTTTGGTTTTTCAGGTGATACATATATTCTTTTAATTAGGTTTAGAAAATTTTACTACTGCCCTAACATTTGCACCGCATTGTAATTGTAGCTTTTCTATGCACTCTAATACTATCGACTTCAATTTGTCACCTTTACATATCGTATTTGTAAAGATGTAGTACAAGGGTTGTTTAACTTTTTATATATAACTAACCATGATCACGTAGCAGTTTGAGCTGGCAAAAAATTTAAAACCTACTTTAAAATTAACATTTTGGGGCTCGTAAATTTTAGTGAAAATTGTTTGTATTCCTCTATTTATCTCCTGCTTCTTAGTGGTTTATTTTTTAAGTCCACTTGGGCTGTCACAATTTGTGCTCTGCTTTCGGGAAGTAATCGTTGGGAGAAGTTAACTTCAATTGAAGTGCTTTCTTTTCACGTTGCAATTTAAGAATGTTCCTCCGTAATTTTCTTTACCTAAGAGTATTTGAGCTGCAAGCTTGAGTAGTTTTGGTATAGCTAAAGATGTTAACGGGCATTTATTGCTTCGCCAATATACCTTGCATCATTTGAATATTGGGTTTCAGAAATTGACACTTGTAATTCATTTAGGAATGGCAAGTGTTCACCACATACTCGTTAAGTTTTTAGAGTCAAGATTTTTATGCAACAGATCGGACCTTCCAGATTCTGTTAACCATTCAAAATACCTACAACAAAATGTTTGTAATTTACTTAAAATTCTTGATGTATCTTAACTCGCCTGGTTAAATCTCCTTTGGGAAACCTGAAAAACTGATTCTACCATCATATTTAATAAATAAATAAATTCAGGTTATGTATTTGCGGTTATGGGATGGGGGCGCGAATTTTAAACTAATGGCATTTTTTATTCAAATAATTTTATCGTGTTAGGTAATTTTAAGCACCAAATAAGTTAAAGATAATCACCTGGATATACAAAATTATGTTTCACTCGTTTTTGTTAAACATCTATTCTTAGATTCTCAAAAATTTGAAATTGTCCATTATTAACCTAGGTCAACAATAGAAAAAATTATTAACCACTAATAGAGAAATTCAACTTCCAGTTGGCTAGGAGACGCAATAATTGTGCACTTCACAGCTAGTAGTAGAAAAACATTGTTTATTAATACATATATTAAAGAAAAGGTTTACAGTACAAAACAGTTTTGATAGGATACTGACCGCTATTATATATACAATAAAAAAATGATCAACCGACTGAAAACACATACATTTCAGAATTAAGGACATTACTGATATTAAGAATTCAACTACATGACTATATTTCATAAATGTTTACATCCACACACTCTATGAGTTCGTCTACTACTTTGTGGTCATTGCTTAGAAGAGTGTCCTCATCATTCTCGTCTGCCAGTAAGTGTTCGAGGGTGGGGGAGGGGTGCTCAGAGTAAAATTTTATATTTTTTTTAATTTGTTTATAACAGTGTTGTTAACAATTTATTATCAAAGTTAATACGTCAGTAGTTAATATTTTGTCACGTTACTCTAAATTTAAACAAATAGTTCACATCCAAGTACACATGACGGAGATACGACGATTTTTTCGGGCGCTGCAATTTGAAACCTGAGACCTGAGCAACTAAGGGTGTCACCAAAACATCGACTAAAATTGTACTGCGGAAAAATATTATTCTGTTCATCTAATAATTGAATTATGCATAACAGTTTATGGAACTAATTATAAAGTACAAGTCTTCAACTACATACTGTACAAGTTGGAAGTGTTTTTGTTCATAAATAAATAAATGGCGCAATAAACAAACCAAAAAATATTAATTCAGGCTTACAAACATCGTACAACAATCTTTATTTTTTTCAATTTGTAAAATAATGCCTCCTACACAAATATGATAGATTTATGACAATACGTAACATTTGTTTATGAGTTAACAGTAACCGAAGAAGTTGTACTTTTCAAACGCCATTTTGTTAATGAAAATTTATGAAAACCATTAACGTATTCATAAACTAGACGTTACAACAAAAAAAATGAACTCCTGTTAGGTCCTATCAGATGACGGGAACTGGGTCAAAGTGAATTAGACCTTTTTTAATATACAAATGCATTTTCTCTAAAAATTTACAATATTTTTTTATAAAAAAATTATGGTAGTTTTGTGCACTTGAAAGACATATTTCCACTAAGTTTCAGGGCTGTAGAATAATTTTTGACGAAATAAAAAAATAATTAAGTTTTCTTTTTTTTAGGCGGTTTATGTCGATTATTGTAAACAATTTTTGACCGATTTTAATTTTTCAGACGGCAATTTGTTTATTTTTTTAACACCTATAAAAGCATAATACTGATTATAATTATTATTAGTCGGCGTAAAACAAAGAATTAAAAAACCGTTTTTATTCGGTTTTTGCATAAAATAATTACTAAAAAAATTGTTTCCGCATTTAAAAATGGAGGAAGTTTACACGTACCATGTTTTTACCAATAAATATTATCCAAAACTATGTGAGATACTGAATTTAATTGTTAAGGTTTTTGTTAATTCGTCCGCCTATAGTGGTTATGTAAATATTAATAATAATCAGAGTTGTCAAACACACCTAATTTACATTACATTTTTTTTTATTTTAATCAAATTTAAAGTAAATACCAACGAAATTGAAAAAAATTCTACTAGTGACATTTGTCTTGAACGTTTTATTTTTGATTGCCATTTGTGCCAAACTATAAATGTCAATTTTACATTCAATTTACACTTAAGCAAATAACAGTATTGTTAAAACACCATATAATTAAGTGAGTATTAACCGTCACATACTTGTACAATATACATATACGACAGTATTTATTTTTCATTAAAATATATTACATCAATGCGTACAATTTTTTTTTCATTATAATTTACTTGTTTTGACAAATAAATTTACATACATTATTATGAGTTTGTTCTGCAAAACCGTTTTTGATTTTTTTGTAATTATTGATAGAATTGTTGTTTACCAATTGTCATATTAGTAACATTAAATTAATTTTACATTAAAATCACACAGATTACAGTAGTAAAGCTCATGACGTTATTTTGTTATTTTTCAATAATGAAAAACAAAATCTAAAATTTGATTAATGCCACCATTTTTTAAAATTACGTAGGTAGTAAAAATTTGTCAATGAACATAAACAACTGTATAAAATACAAATTTTTGTAGAATATCACGTTCTTGCGAATACAATCACAACTTAAACTTTTTTTCATTATTTAAACCCCAATTCTTATTAGACCCCATCCTTTGTACCGGGTGACCAAATAAGACTGTTCCTCGACCATATCTCGGGAACCTATCGTCGTATGACTTTGTTGTAAAAAATATTAGGTAAATTGGTCATGAAGAATCGCAGAAAAATATTTTCAAGTTTTAAAAATGACCACCAGAGGGCGTAACTGCCACCTTAAGTTTTTATATGGCATTTTCTATAAATTTCGCATAATAAACAAAAATTTTTTTACATTTGTAAAGAGAACCAGTTTAGCTATCATTTTTGTGCAACAAAAGTTCAGTTATTTCAAAACAAAGATGGCGGGCGGTGTTCAATTGTTTTTGCAATAACCTGCTTTAACTTCTTAACGGTTTGACCGATTTTAACAAATTTATCGTTGAAAAGAGCACTCCTTAAGCAATAAGAATCAACCAAAATATAGGTAATTTAGTTGAATCCTTCTCCGCCAGGGGACTTGTTTTGACACCATGACCCGAATTAAAAAAATCAAAAAATGAAATGGAATGATATAACATTTTCTTTATAATAAAGTAGCCAAATAACATCCAAATAAGCCAGTAAAACCATTTCTCAAAATCTTGTTCCTAACCTCAAATATTGGGAAAATGAGAATCATGATGTTTGAAGATCGAGGACCGCGCGGTAAATTTTCTAAAACTATTAAAAATTTAGCACAAAATAAATAAGATGTTAATGAGACAATTGTGGGTCTAAATAGAATTCATTTAGGTATTATTTAAAAATATATATCATCAGAACATTCATGTTGCTTCAAAGGGATTAAACGCATTTTGAACTTATTGTCACTTTAATATTACTTTTGTAATTATAACTTTTAATTTAAAAATAAGCCTAAAACCTAAATAGGTATACTATATCCGAATTCGAATATGTTAGACCATATATTTTGGAACCATTTACAAAAATTCTTTGTAAAATTTGATGTCCCAAATCTAGTACTTAGCGTAAAGTTTTAAGCTGTTTTTTCAATATGGTTTCATCTTTGCTAAAAAATATAATATATTTGAAAATTAAAAAGTACAAGGTATAACTTTTTAATCGTAATAATGTAAAACAAGGTAAGTCTTGGCTTTCTAACCAAGAAGCATTTAATATGCTGGCGATCTATTTTGAATGTTTTCAAAATGGGATTATCGCTGCTCGCACCTTCTATTTGCGTTATCCGAATCGACCGCGATACTATCGCCGCGTGTTTGTGCGTTTAGCCCAGCGCCTGTTAACAACGGGTAGCATCCGTAGACCTGTCATGAATCGGAGAAATAGGCAAAATAACGAACAAAATGTTATTAATATCTTGGCATCTATAGAAATCAATCCCCAAATTAGTACTAGAGAAATTTCTCGAGACTTGGGTATTCCTCAAAGTACGGTTCATCGCATTATTCAAACCGAGAGGTATGTCAGAGGTATACCTCTTTTTATAAAGTTTAATTTATTTTACATTCAAATTATAAACCCCCATTGTTTTTTTACATTTTTGCTATTTTTAGGCTACACCCCTACCATATCAACTTACACCAAGGCCTTACTCCTCCGGATTTCGACCGAAGGATAGATTTTTGCCACTGGTTATTAAACATGGTAGCAGAAAATCCTCAATTTCTGTCAAATGTGTTGTGGACTGACGAAGCCACTTTCGGTAGTAATGGGCAATTGAACTTACATAATGCGCACTTTTGGGCCCGAAATAATCCTCGCTGGTTTGGAAAAGTCCAGCATCAGGGAGATATACAGTGTGTGGCGCGAAGAGTTTTGATTAAAAGTAATGGCGGATAGAGTTATGTTAAAATCTGAAATTACGAAGCTATAGGTTTTCGATGACGCCGAGTTCAAATATTGTCCTTAATGTGGCACTTCCGGTTATACCGAAAGTAGACGTCAACTTTGTTATTTTAAATGGAACCTAGTATTTTTTATTTTATTTTCGGATTCTACATGAAATTTTAGATTAAATTTGTGAACAATGTCCAAATTTTGAAAAATCCTAGTCTACATTGAATACCGATATCTCCATTAATTACGAAGCTAGTGACGTGAAATTGTAACTAATAAACAACAAGCGCTTGCCCGTTAACTCCATGTGTCCAACTCATTGATATTTCATACAGAGTGTTTAAAACTTAGCTGCCACCGTGGCCAATTTAAATCATTTATAAGTTGCTTACTTTAAATAGAACACCCTGTATTTTATTACATTTTTCGCTGTATTTTTAAGCCAATTCGTTTGGTATTAGTATTCCCTATACCTAAATCCAACCAGTTTTGAGATATTTCATTATCTTTGTTAAAACATAACAACACTTGATTATTTCAACATTAGTAAAGGGTAGGCCATGGCTGTCAAAGATTTGATAGTTAGAACGTTAATGTTTATGTTGTTTTGACAGTTTTCTTTACCAGTTTGTATTTCATAGTAAATAATGACAAATGTAGGGTTTACTAATGATGATTTCCTAAATCTTATTATTATTTACGGCGAGTGTAATAGAATTATTGAAAGGACTGTCGTGTTTTTGCAGAAAGATATCCAAATCGACCAAATGCAACTGGTGATAATGTAAGAAAATTGCTTAAAAACTGCCGTCAGTTTGGTCAATTTAAGACACAAATTAATAAAAATAAACCACTAGTGGACAATGACATAAACGAAATTAATGTTTTGGGTTATTTTACGGCCTCTCCAAATGCCTCTATTAGAGATTGTGAAAGAGACCTTACTTTGTCGACGAGAACAATTCATCGCATTTTAAAAAACACAAATGGAAACCATTTTCGTATCATTTGGTGCAGCACTTAAAATTAGATGATCCTCCTCGAAGGGTGCAATTCTGTGAATGGTTTTTAATGAAGACCCAAGAGGATAAAAACTTCATAAAAAGTTATATGGTGTGATGAAGCAAAGTTTAGCAAAATGGATTATTTAATCGACATAATTCTCATTTTTGGTCTAATGAAAATCCACATGTTATTAAAGAACGTTCTTTCCAAGATAGTTGGAGTTTTAATGTTTTTTGTGCAATAAAAGACGATAAAATTTTAGCAATAAAATTTTATGATGAAAATTTAAACGGTGAAAGATATTGCGACATTTTAGAAGAAGTCATACGACCCGCGTTACATACTTTAAGAAATGGAGCGGCGACTTCAGCTTGGTATCAGCAAGATGGAGCACCTCCTCATAACTTTGGGCATCTTTACGACATGTTTGATGATAGATGGATTGCTAATCAAGGTCCGTTTCGTTAGCCAGCTCGCTCTCCTGATTTGGTCCTCTAGATTTTGGTATTTGGGGTTACATTAAAATCAGGTATTGTCCAAACCTGTTACGACAAAAAGAAGATATGATGCAAAGAGTCTTACTTGCTTTTAATTCTCAACACCCGACCATATTTCCAGAATTACAAGACGTAGCTTAATGAAAAGGATTCAGAAATGTTTAAAAGTAGATGGAGCTAATTTTGAACACTTATTATAAAACTTTATTTGTTTAATATTACATTAAGTTATTTTTGTTTGTAAGTTATCTAATTAAATTAATACAAAATACCTAGTCAACGTTTTTAATGATATCCATAATTAATAATCCTTTCAGGCTATTGGTTACTTTTCAGAATTAATAACTTATGAAAAAATATCAAAATATCACCTTAAATAATGGAAATCATGGCCTACCCTTTACTAATGTTGAAATAATTAAGTGTTGTTATGTTTTAACAAAGATAATAAAATATCTCAAAACTGGTTGGATTTAGGTATAGGGAATACTGATACCAAACGAATTGGCTTAAAAAAATACAGCGAAAAATTTAATAAAATACAGGGTGTTCTATTTAAAGTAAGCAGCTTATAAATGATTTAAATTGGCCACGGTGGCAGCTCAGTTTTAAACACTCTGTATGAAATATCAATGAGTTGGACACATTGAGTTAACGGGCAAGCGTGTGTTGTTTATTAGTTACAATTTCACGTCACTAGCTTCGTTATTAATGGAGATATAGGTATTCAATGTAGATTAGGATTTTTTTATAATTTTTAAAAATCGATATATCTCGAAAATACTTCATTTTGGTATAGGACATTGTTCACAAATTTAATCTATAATTTCATGTAGAATCCGAAAATAAAATAAAAATATTAGGTTCCATTTAAAATAACAAAGTTGACGTCTACGTCCGGTATAACCGGAAGTGCCACATTAAGGACAATATTATATTTGAACTCGGCGTCATCGAAAACCTATAGCTTCGTAATTTCAGATTTTTAACATAACTCTATCCGCCATTAGTTTTAATCAAAACTCTTCGCGCCACACCCTGTAGTGTAAATGTTTGGTGTGAGATAATTGGAGGGCGGGTTGTTGGTCCGTTTATTTTGGACGGAGCATTAAATGGCCAAAAAATACCTAATTTCTTAAAAAATGTTTTTCCAATTTTAATGGATGATGTTCCGCTGGACGTCCGCCAAAATATGTTTTTCCAACATGATGGTTATCCCGCCTATTATGCCCTTGCTGTTCGCCAGTATTTAGATGTCACCTTCCTGACCGTTGGATCGGAAGAGGAAGCCTGTTCCCTTGGCCTCCAAGGCAAGTTTTTGTAATGTTATTCGTCGTAAAATTGCTTCATTATTTAACACAAGAATCTTTGGATGTTACATTTTGGAATGATTCTGTTTATAATTGCGCACATATTAAAACTTATTAAATATTTCAAGGTCTCCCGATTTAACCTGCCTTGATTTTTATTTCTGGGGAAGAATTAAGGACATAGTCTTAGCAACAAGGCCAACTTCTCGCGTGGATACGATTGCAAGAATTAGGAATGCCATCTTGAACATCCCAAGAGCTGAAATTGAGAATGCTATTCTTTCAACACATCAGCGTCTTCAGATGTGCATCTAAAATAACGGAGGCCATTTTGAACACCTGGGTCGCCATTCAATCCCTTTTTTTTTCCTTTTATGGGTTTTATTAAAGACGGTTTTTTTTTAGAACTACAGACCATTTCATAAAAGAATTCCCTAAAGTAACTATATTATACCTGTTAAAATCTTTGTTAATTGTTCCAAAATATATGGTCTAACATATTCGAATTTGGATATAGTATACCTATTTCGGTTTTTAAGCTTACTTTTTAAATTAAAAGTTAGGATTACGAGAAAAATATTAAAGTGACAATAAGTTCAAAATGTGTTTAGTCCCTTTGGAGCAACATGAACGTTCTGATGATATATACTTTTTTAAATAATACCTATATGAATTCTATTTAGACTCACAATTGTCTCTTTAACATCTTATACATTTTGTGCTAAATTTTTAATAGTTTTAGAAAATATACCGCACGGTTCTCGATCTTCAAACATCCATTATTTTCATTTTCTTAATATTTGAGGTTAGGAACGAGATTTTGAAAAATGGTTTTCACTGGCCTATTTGGATGTTATTTGGCCACTTTATCATATAGAAAAAGTCATATCATTTTATTTGAATTTTTTGATTTTTTTTAATTTGGGTTATGGTGTCAAAACTAGCCCCCTGACAGAGAATGATTCTTATTGCTTAAGAAATGCTCTTTTGAACAATACTAAATTTGTTAAAATCGGTCAACCCGTTAAGAAGTTAAAGCAGATTATTGCAAAAACAATTGAACACCCCCCCATCTTTGTTTTTTGAAATAACTAAACTTTTGTTTTACGAAAATGATAGATAAATTGGTTTTGTTTACAAATGTGAAAAAAATTTGGTTTATTATGCGAAATTTTTAGAAAATGTAATTTAAAAGTTTAAGACAGCAGTTACGCCCTCTGATGGTCATTTTAAAATTTGAAAATATTTTCCTGCAATTTTCATGGCCGATTTACCTAATATTTCTTTACACCAATGTCATACGACGAACGGTTCCCGAGATATGGCCGAGGAACAGTCTTATTGGGTCACCCGGTACAAGTATCCATTACGAATTAACTGTATTTTGACTTTACAACTTTAATTTTTCTTCGAAACAAGCTTGTGACTGCAACGCAAGTGGTAATATAACCTGCAGCTCATTTGACATCAGCTAATGTCAGTTCAGTCTATTTTTCTATCGTCTTTATTTCTTTCGTCTTCTCTACGAGCTACAATTAAGAGACAAATATTAAACAACTAGAGATAACGGAGTCAGCTATGTATCTTTTATTTTTGCCTATCGTTATTTTCTACGAGTATAATTCCAATTGACCTTTTTCGCAGATGACGTAATCTGGTTATTTTAATCTTGGAGTTTACATTGTATAATATTTGTTATGTTGGCATCTATTTAGGCTGTAGTTAGTATCCAATCCAATGAAATTTTTTACGTATACATTAGTTCGTAAACCCACTTTATAATTTAAATTTATATCTTGTACATATCACCTGTTTTTGTTGTCACTGTGTAGTGTGAATTCTAAAATTAATACTATAGAATTGTATGAAGTTAAGTATCCGTCAAATACAAACAAAAATTGATGCCAAAACATTACCATCAACAATATAGGTTATAATTTTAATCGAATTTATTTAGTAGGCGGTTGTTATGTTAATATTTTTATTGCAACCGTTATTTAACTAATAGTAAATTATAAATTATTAAATAAAGTCAGTAAATGTTTAAAGTAACCATATTTAGCTATTATACAGACTATAGACGGCAACGTATGTAAATTCTAACCTGCATGATTCATACGATGAACTTAATAAAACAATTTTTTCACACAAATGGTTTATCTAACAAAAAAAATACAATCACGTGACGTTAATTGTTTCAATAATATTTTATTATCTATAACTTTTATTTGAACTGTTTTGTAACGCAATTTTTTTTTGACCTTTATCAAACAAAGTTTGAATTTTATCCTTAAAACGCGTTCAAAGAAATAAGCTTGCACGTATGACGGTTTAACCTTGTCTTAACGTTTATGCTTTGTAAAAACAGTTAGTAAGTATATTTATGAAATAGGTTTTTTCACTTTCTGTGTGTGAAACAGAGTGCTTAATTTAAGAATTAGAAATGAAAAATATACTTACAGAAAGTGTGTGACATCAAACAAACGAACAACAGTGAGCTGTTTCTGTTACTGAAAAGTTACAAAGCCAATTGCAGGGAGGAGTATAATTTTATTAAATAAAACGATAGACAGTGATCACGTACGGGTGACGTTTGCATTAGATATCAGGACTCCTATTATTGAATTATTTTATTATGAAAATAGTGATTTTTGAAAATTTCCTTTCTTACTCCTTTCCTCGCGACGCTGAAGGAATAAGAGATGGGACAATTTTCAAGAGTACCATCTTTATGTTTTCAAAAGATTTTCGTCTTTATTATGAGAAAGTAGTTTCCACAAATCAAGAATAGAGGTCCAGATTAGATAATCCCAAAAGAAAGACGCAAAGCAATAGCAGAGCGTTAAAAAAGGCAGGTAGAAAAGTATAATTAAAAGTGATGTAATTATACTGGAAAACTGGTGAATTAAAAAAATTGAAAAAAAGAACAAATAGTGTTACTACCATAAAAATGCTAATAAAAAGGAGAGCTGGACCATTCATTGGAGTTTCAGTAGTGAAAAATTGAGCAATTGAAAGCGTTCAGCAAAAGTGCAAAAAGTAATGAAAAGCCCAAGAAAAGAAAAAAACTAAGAAGAAGCATTTAATAAACCGAAAAACAGCAAAAAAATTAAAATTATGGAGATGTAAATAATACTAAATAAATTATATAAAGTTTAACAAAATCTAATGACACAACTGGAAACATCCGATATAAACAAGGACGTGGTCGAAATAAATGATGATGATTTAAAGAAGTGTGGAATGGAAAACAGACAAAGCCTAACAATTGGAAAAGAAAGAGGCGGAGAATAAATTTATAACTTAGAAATTAAATTTCAAAGTTAAGAAAATGAAAAAACAAAATGAAATGGACTTGATGAAAGATCAACCAGAAAATGGTAGTCTAATGGAAAAAAGCACAGAAAAGAATATACTTGTAATCCCAATTTAAAATTACGGTAATAAAATGCGCAAACCGTAGTGACAAACTGGAAGTAGTCAAAAGAAATGGAAGCTAACGGGTAATACTTATATTGATAGTGATCTTATGGTAGAAGAAGAAAAGACTGAAGAGAAAAAACCAAAATAAAGTATCGAAACCTAAAGTAGACGCAACTAAATATGAGTGGTCACGAGAAGGATGAAAGCTGGATAAGGGTGTATTCACAAAAACAAAAACTAATAAATAAATAAATAAATAAGTAGTAGGTAGGCTAGATTTACGTTGGCGGACTTAGAAAAGAAAATGTAGAACAAGGAGAAAGAAATCACAATATCCATATGAAACATAAAATAACTAAACGGGAAAGAATTCGAATTAATAGAAAAACTAAAAAAAAATAGATCGAATAAATATAAACGAAACAAAAAGAATAGGACGAGGACACATTATAATTAACAAAGAACACACTCTATAGTACTCGGGCATATAGGCAAAAAGGAGTAGGGATAATTGTGATGGACAAAATAAAAGAAAAAAGAAAATTTAAGGAAGAATTCCAAACATGGAAAACTGAAACGCACTAGTGGGTAGAGACGTAAGCAGATGCCAATAAAGTTTAGGAAGTTACGGAGAAAAACCGTGAACAAAAGAGGAAAAACCTTGCTAAAGATTTACCAACTAAGAATCCAGGATAAAAAAATAGTAATGTATGCGGATCAGATAGTGACAATAGACTTATGAAAAAGACGCCATAATTAGTGAACCTATGGAGGAAAGAAACTAAACAAATGAAAATGGAGATACACACAAGAAAAAACAAAATAATGGTAATCAACAAAAATGTAAAAATAAAACGGAAATTAAATGTGAGGGTACAACACTAGAGTAAATAATAACGTAATAATATTTGGAAAGTTTAGTAACAAATAGTGGTAACATTGATGCAGAGTTAACAAACAGGGCGAAAAATAATCTAACGCTTGAGAACCAACTTAACAAATAAGGAACTGAAACAAGAAACAAAATTAAAAATTCATAATATGATAACAATTCTACCACTGCTTTGTTGATGTGAAAACTGGACGGTGTAGAAGAAACATGACAAAATTGAAACATTATAGATGAAGCATCTACAAAGAACAGCTAGAAAATCAAAATGGGATACACTAACAAACAATAGAATAAGAAAAGTAAGTAAACATGATCAGTAACGAATAAGGTGCAGGGAAAACAAATGAATTGGTTTGGACATTTAACAAGAAATAGTTAAAAAATGGCTAGAAGAGTATGGGAAGCAAAATACTTTAAACATGAAGAAGAGAAAACTCAGGAAAAACTGAAACAACAAATTTAGAAATAGGAAAAGAAAAAGAATAAAACATTGGGAGAACTAACCCAAAGATCGAAAAAATGATAACATAACCTGAATTAGATACCCAAAAAGTATAAGCAACCCAAGCAGCACAAAATATTATGTAAATGTTAGTAAATAATTTTAATTAAAGTTTTAAATGTGACGCTTTTATATTTTAAAGAAATATTTTAGGAAAATACAGGTTAAATATTTTAGTAAACATATACAAAATATTTGAAATAAATCTTACGTAAATATTTGAAGCAAATATATATCAAATATCTTAAATTGCCTTATAAAAATATTTAAAATAAATAATTATATTATATTTTACATAAATATATTTAAAGTATTTGAATTAAGTTTTCTAATGAGATTATCAAATCATTTAAAAATGATATTTCTGTAACATTGTAAATAATACAATCATATTACATCAGTTTACAAAAAAGTAAAATTATATTATAAATTTCTTATATTTTCTTTTTTACGTTTACAAAAAAACATTATTAATACATAAGTAATATAAACAATATTTATTGCATAATACAAGATCACAAATTCATAAGTATTGTAACATAACGTAATTTAGATTTCCTCTTCAATCAAATTAATCGTGTAAGTAAAATGTATTGATTATTTAATTAATAAAAATAATGAAATAATAAATTCAATTGTACAAACAAACCTAATACAAAATAACTCAACATTTTAATAACAACATATCTATTATTGGTTGGTTATTGTAATTGCATTTGCTTGATTATAAAACATGGAATCCGAATTTTTTATTTTCTGGTCGATATCGCTGGGAAACCGTTTTTTTGGCCGCCACTAAAGAGTGTACCATATAAGCATAATAAATACATATTTAATTGAGTTTTTTCATAAAATTAAATTTGGCAGTATGCTTTGATTATGGTCTCTAGGGTCTACCTAATTCTCCTTTATTAAGAAATAAATTTCAACCAGTAAAAGTCCTCAAGGCTCTTTGTTTCTGTAAACAAATGTACTCCCTATGCCAAAAATTTAAAATAAAGCGGCCTAGTACTTAACACACCAAAGAAAATTAATGGGTTTGTGAAAATAAAGAGATCGCTAACTAAAGTGGTACCATTTGATACACTTATTATGCAAAATTTGACAAATTACCAATTACATAACAATTGAAAACAAAAACGTACTTAGATTATTATTTGTCCTGTTCCTTCACTTGTACTTGACCTCATTCAATTTATTTAAATTAGTTTAGTTTTATACATTTAGGTTATTTCTTCATTAATCTAAAAGGATTTGCAAAACAAAAGCTTTTCTAGTCATCGACTATGAACTATGAGTAACACCAGGACAAAAACGTTTATTATTATACCTATTTTGGTAAAATACCAAAGACATATACGGGTAGCCCATTAGTGCGAGGAAGGTGGGTATCTCGGAAAATATTGTGGTTAGAAAAAAACTTTTGCAATGAAAGTTGTGCAAATTAATGGGCTGCACATTTTAAAATTATTTTTGATTATTCAGGGTGTTCCATAAAAGTGCGACATACCAAAGCTACGTTTTTTTAGCTAGAACTACCCATTTCTTATTACAATTTTAGATTATTTGAAAAATTTTAATGTAACTTTATGCATTATACATAGTGTCTAGAATGAAGGGTTTTCACATTATTTCACTTTTTCAGGAAAAATTGACGTTTCGAAACAAATAAATAACTCAGTTATCCTGAATTTATCCAACTGCGATTTCGTAGCTTTAGTATGCATTACACGTGCTAACTACAAAGCTAGTTGTTAACCTTTCCCACTTCGCTTGGTTTTGACTAACAGTTATTTAAACTAAACTCATGAAAGCTTGATTCTTACAAAGCACTACCTAATTTTTTATGTATTGTTGAACGTGAAATTTATATCATTCTAATGATAAGGTTGTAGGTACTAACTCTTACGGATATTTGCGGAATTTTGAGTAATAGGTAGATACCTGAAATCTTATCATTAAAAAGCTTACGAGATTCTACGTTCAACGGCATATAAAAAATTAAGTGGTACCATTTATGAAAACTGTAAAATAATGCGAAACCCTCTATTTTAGACACTATGTATAATGCATAAAGTCACATTAGAATTTCCTAAGAAACCAAATTTGTAATAAAAATGAGTAGTTCCATTTAAAAACATAACTTTGGGATGTCGCACATTTATGGAACACCCTGTGTAAACGAAAATAATTTTAAAATGTGCACCTCATTGATTTGCACAACTTTCAGTGCAAAAGTTATTTTTAACCCTATTATTTTACGAGATATTCACCTTCACCCACTAATGAGCCACCCTTAATATTTGTCAAATATTTTTTTTATATATTTTCATAAATGCTTAGATAAATATTTCTACAACATATTTGTTTTCCACTAATTTTAATTAAAAATATAATTTCCTTAATGCTGAGAAATAAATATTTTTAAATAATCATACATAAGTATTTACTTCACAATATGTAAATATTATAAGTAACGGTACACCAAGTACCAAGAATCTGCACATAAAATATTTAACACATATTTTCAACAGAGAAATATTAGATTTATATTCATATGACGTTATTAAAATATTTGGTGCTGCTTGGGAAGGAAAGAAAGAAAATAAGGATAAAGCGTTTTTGTCGCTACGTACTTTTATACGCTTTTACACGTTGTTAGTATCAAGAAGTCGTAGAGTTGTACGCGAAACACTTGTTCCAATTGTACACATTTTACACAAGTAAACGCAACTGGATCTAGTTCGAAGTTACCATCAAGACAGGCAGTTAATTTTACCTCAATTTTTATATGAGCGCAATTGAGTCACAGGACCGCTGTCTATATGTTTATAGGAAATGGATTTTCTTAAAACATGTTAATAAACCTACTTGTGCAAACAATAACCCTTTTTTTACACAAGTAAATTAAACAATTCCCAAATTTCAAAGATATTTTGTCAACAATAAAATTCGGTACAAATAATAAAACTTATGTTATCGTAAACAATTCCGAACATTGAATAGTAAAGATATGTAGGTTATGAGATTTACGATGATTTATGAATGGGAAGTTTTAAATTTCAAGACATATAACAACTAGATGTTATTTTTAAAGAAAACAAATCGGTAAACGCAAGACTCAACTTAAACAAATGTATGATAATATTTTACAACCATTGAGTTAACAAACGTAGAATCATTTTTAACAGTGGTAACATCATAGAATTAAATCACAAATTGACTTTTCTGTAAAACCTACATTTAATGCTAGGTATGTTTATTATAATTTTCGTTCACATCTATTAGCTAAAAATAATTTTAAAACGTAGTTTATCTCTGATTGAGAGGTAATTAGGTCAATGACACTAATGAATTAAAAATACATTTATTAAGGGAGATTCCGAGAGGTCAGTGTATTTGTAGATCTTTGTTGCGTATTGAGATTTTCTAAATTTGGATTTGTTATCTACTTTAAAAACGTTGTTGAAGCAGCTGCTTAATAAGGTTAGGAATCATATTATGATGGGATGTCTTGGATAATACTGGGTAGTTTTGGTCTGCCTGTAGAGTTGAGACAATTAGTTAATGTACATCTAAACCACAAATTGATGAAATCGATCTTTTTAGGTATTATTACTTCGGGGTTACCACTTTGACAGTTAAAGGTAGAATAATGTTTGACAGACAAGAATGACTACGTCTTTCTGGGTTGTTTTTCTTAACATTCTAAAATTCGACGCCGAAACGGCCTGATGGCGAAACGGCCGATGCCCCAACTGTTTGACGCCAAAACAACTGGCAGTGAAACGACATTGTTCAATCGCCCATGCATTTGTGGATTTGTTTTCTTCCTCATAACAACTTGACAGTAGTTAAGAGTACTGAAGGTTTCTGAACTACCCAAAGAGAAAAATTAAATTTCAAAAAATAATAGAATCCAAAGAAGATGAGCCCATTACAATAAACTAAATAATATTATTTTCTGAGGAGGACCAGTTGGCAGGCTTTACGTGAACACAATATCTCAAATTTAGTTAGCCCGATTCCAATGTAACTTGTTAGGTATTTACAATACAAGATATTTTCTTATTTTCAGAACATTTCAAATATCTTTTGTTTTTAATTTAATTATTATTAGAAATCCGGTCCTGGCAAACAAACAGGAATTGTTTAAGAATTGGTGTTCCGTGATATAACTCATATAATTGGGGTTTTACGAGTAATTGATTTATTAAAATGTGACAATATAAAGAATTAATATAAATAAACAATGTAAGATACATAAACGTTCAACACGCTTAAATAAAATAATAATTGAATAATTGATAATGGTTGAGACGAGTGGACCGGATCCTGACCTTTACGCATTCAGATAGTGATAGAGTGTTCGTGCTGATAAGACTTGATAAAGTAAATAAAAAAGAGCTGGCTTTAGGAAAAGTGCAATATTTTGAATTTAGGTTAATTATAAACCGGAATTATAAGGAATTTAAAATGGATAAAATAAAAGTATGATGAAAGAATTCATTGAGGAAGACAGTAAAAACAATCAAAACTCTTGTATAAAGTATTGAAAACTATAAGAGGCAAAAGAAATGCTAAAACAACAAACATAAATGATAAGCATCGAAAAATTAATTCAAACATTAAACAAAACTGAAATAATAAACATAGACTCAAAACAAACAAAAAATCAGAAAGGAAGAAACAATCAAAATTTACAAAATGGGAAAACACCAGAAATAGAAAACATGTAGGATGAATTATATAAATATATAGGGAACAAAGAAGCTGGAATCGAAATCATAAATACAACATAGAAAAAGCAAATAATAATTCTCTATATACAGGGTGTCCCAAATAGAGTAGGATGGTATCTTTCTTATTATTGAAGATAGGGATTTTGTTAAATGGGCAATATTGTGCCATTTTTGGGCCGCAATTGATTTTTTAAGAAAAATGTTAATTTCCTAACATGTTCAAAATTATTTTAAAAAACCAAAAATCGATGATTTATAAACACTCCCATAATTATAAAACAACTTTCTTATTTTAAATGTGCCCCTTTATTAAAATTTAGACAAGTAAATGAGTTTTCTTTCTCTCTTTTTCAACCTATGTACAAATAAAAAATTGTAATCAATATTAATTCTGTACATTGTAAATTGAAGTAGCCATGATTAACAATAATACAATATTTGTTATAATACGAATAACTGTCAAGTTGTACTAGTTTATTGATTGTGCAAATAATAGTATTGTTGATTATTAAGTCGTAAATTTTAATAATTGTTTTTGTTTAATTTTTTGTAATGGCGACCTTTCCAAACAAATGAACAATATGATATATGTTTTATATGTAATATTTGCTGAATACTAAAATATAAGTAAATGTAGAAATTACAGAGGAATAACAAGGAGGAATAATAGAGAAATCACAACTAAGATGGTTGAGACATTTAAATAGATTAAATCATAATAAATTAGTATAAAATGGTATAGAAAACAAAACAAGTACGCAAAAGAAGAGAGGAAAACCTTAAATGATATGGGACAAAGAGATAGCAAAATTACTGAACTGGAAGGAAGCAGAATTTCTATCAAGACTTGATACGGTTTATTGTTATCAAGTATTGAATTAAACGGCAGTAAAACCTGGCCCGTAGCTCTACCAGTCGAAGAGAGATCGTGGTTGTATTTGGTAGTAATTATAAATCCAAGGTTTTTACACTAAAAAGAAGTACTAAATAGGACACCACTTAGCAAATGCGTAGTAAATACTCTAGAGCCACTAGAAACTTTAGACATACAAAAACAAACCGTTAAACTGTATAGTTAAATGTTTTGTAAAACAACTAGACCATTTATAGACACGAAAACATAAAATTTACAACGAATGCGTATAGGAAGCTACACGATACTAATTATTTCAAAAGTAATTAATTAATTAAAAATGTTGAAGTAATCGACGATAAATCTAAAACTGAAGAAAAGAGCAAAATATGATTCTAATTTTTAAAAGATCTTTCAAATCACATCGATCAATTATAAAACGCAAGAACTATGTTGGTAACTTCAGGTTAAAATACAGATACAGTCGCGTTTTAAATAAACTAAGAACAAGAGAGTTCTTTTAGTTATCTGTTTATCGATGATTTCTGATGAAAAGATAGGCAAAACCGCGCATTTATTATCTTTTGCGCCACACTTTTCTATGTCAGCTGATAATCTTTCTCTGACATACAGTCAGCTGACATGTTTCTTTTATTTAAAATAACAAATTTTCAACCGAGACAAAGTCACTGAAAATTTGTTTTTTATTTACATGTTTGTATGACCAGCTGAGGTATATTCACACCACTTTATAGTCAGCTGATTTTTTTTCAAACTATTACAATAAAAACTATCATTTAATAAATTTTCAACAGAGAATATATAATTAAAACAATATTTTATTTTTGCGTGCGTGGTAGGCTTCAGGCTCAAGATACAACAATCTTAACCTTTGCGAATTATCAACCGAAAAGAAATCATTGACCAAAAAAGTCGCTGGCTCCCGAACTAATAAAATCCATAGTTCACTATGGTTATAAATTAAGAAATGTTACTCACGACGTAAATGTTACTAAATCCTGCGAAAATATTAAACACTTGACATATTTTTGTTACCAATTAATTAACCTTTAACCGCTACCACGAAAACGCTTAAGTTACCGCTACCATCGGTATGAGATACCGCTATATACAAATCGTTGAATATTATGCTATATACATATATGTTTAACTAATCTGAGACTATTTTTTAATATTTCTTTATTGAAACTTTAGAAAATAATAGAAATTAAAAATAAAATACCTTTTCTGCATTAAATATCTATTGCAATATAATAATAAACTTTTAATTTTGTTTCTGTTTTTACACAGTTATCACACATTTTTTTGTGTGTTCTAAGCAAATTGGTTTGTGACATTCTCTACAAACAAAAAATGTTTTTTCTTTAACTTAGAAGGACATAAAAACAAGTTTTCTTTGTTTGGAGTCGTTCATCATTTGCTTCTTTTTCGTCTGATGCTATAATTATTTGCAGTAAACATTCTATACGACTTCTTAGTTCCCTCGGCAACTTAGGGTTTTCATCATATCTCCGTTGCATAAATGGTGTAATCAAACTTTTTGCCAATATTTTAAGGAAATCACATCGATCCATGGGTTTATAATTCTTGAAACTTTGATATAAAACATAGGCATTAACTGTGCACATATTGATCATTTGCAAGAATACCGCCATTGTCCACCTTCGAGTTCTTCTGCAACAAGAATAATTTTCACATTTCTTATCCAGAGTATCTACTCCTCCTTTGGTCATATTATAATCAGCAATCATTTCTGGTTTGCCTGTATCAGAATCATCTTTTGGAAAATGGTGCATGGATGAAATCAGCAATACTGCTTTGTTCTTCTTGGGAGTAAAGGAAAGCAAAGTAATATTGTCATTATATGCATATAGTTTGGTTGCAATTTCTCTTTTTTATCTGGCAAAAACAGGCAGGAATCATGGGTTTATTCTTTTTAATGTACCCAAAAAGTTAATCCTCTTTTCTGTAATTCTGTGACCAATTCTAAACTGCTGAACCAATTGTCTGCTGTTACATTTCTGTTACTTGTTTCAATTGGTTTTACTAACTTTAGGACAGACTGCGTGGGAACTTTCATTTTTTTCTTCAGCCGACAAGTCGTAACTATCTGAGCCCCTTCCGCAATAAATATAGGCGTTGTACAAATAATTATTTCTAGCATCTGTAAGGCACATAATCTTGATTCCGTATTTAGCCGGCTTTTCGGCATATACATTACAAATCCACAGCGACCTCTAAAAGGGACTAAGCTTTCATCAATACAAGCAAAACAACCTATGGAAAAGTTTCGTTGAGAGTTGTCAATGAAATTTTTGAAGATTCCTGAAATTGCTGTCGCTCTATCCAACTCTTTCCTTTCTTCTCGATCCATGGCATTATCAAATCTCAGCACTACTAATAAAGTTTCAAACCTCCTTCTTGTCATGGTACATCTAAAAACATCTCTTCCAGTGCCATCTGTTGCAAACAAACCCTCTATACTCTCTCTGCCTGCCTTGAAAACTTCTGAGTATATAAGCAATCCTAAAAGGCTTTCATTTCCATAACATCTACATCTTGTACTGTTGCATGGTCCTGATTTTTATATTTTGCTCTGCATTGAGCCATTTTCTGGTTGGTATATATAATAATATTATTTATCATTGTATTAGTAAACAGTAAATCCCACACATCAACAGGGTTTGCGTAGTCACCTAACGCCTTAGCCGGCCCTCGTATTCCAGGCAAACTTCGTACTAAATTGTGACTTCGTGTTCTGGAGTTTGCAGGTGGCGGTCGCTTCGACCTACAATTTAAGAAATAAAACTAAAAATATTCTCATAAAAACTAATTTAAAATATCATTCAAGCTTTGTGTACGAAAAATTACTTGATTGATTTGAACGTTTACAAACAAAAGTACCATAGAGTAGGATTTTTCTTTTCTCGTCCGTAATAAAAATCTTGTCTTCTTATTGAACTCTGTTGTTCATTTTCTGATTCTTCTTCTGTTTCCATGTCGTCGTCATCTACAGATTGCAATGATTCTGTATCGTGCTCACTTTCAGAAACATGGCTTCCATCATCACCATCGCTAATAAAAGTATTATCTTCATTTAAAACTTTCATGCACCATTCTTCAAATTTTGGGTCATCAGGATGCATTCGAGATGGTCCAGCTTGTTGTGACATGTTTAGTAAAAATAATTCACTAAAAACATATAAAATGTGCAAGTAATTAAATTCATTGATATCGTGTTTTATGACACTTACCCTACCTACCGGTATATGATACCCTATCATACAAAAATCATGCAAGTAATGTAAGTATGGACGTTGCAACTGTTCTCGCACTACTAACGTTTGTATTAAAGCGTTTCCAAAAGGTACTTAGACATGCGCCCTTGTGAAATATTTATTTTCAAAACTAAACAGAATAGACAAATGGTGACGGTATGAGATACCGCTAAGTAGCGGTTAAAGGTTAATACTGTTACTATGGGATTGACGTCTCAACCCCATCGCAATCAACACAAATTGTACATCCGCATATTACGAAGGAAACGGGGAAATCAAACAAACGATTGCAATTAAGGAAACGCTGACAGCATTTCTTAACGACCTTGCTTACAAAGCAAACTAACCTACTTCGTACGTATAAAACAAAGCGGGTACGGTAACAAAAATCAGTCTAGAAGTCAATCGGTCACAGTCATAGTCGACAGTCATAGGTAGTAACCAGTCGATAAGTCATGGCTGAACAGTCAAGAAGCAGCAATCAATAACTCTCAGTAAGAGTTCTGCCGATATCAGTTGAAGTATGAATTCAAATCCATCGGCTCAGTTCAACCCGGCCTCCGATTTTTAGCGCGACACGTGCAGCTCGATTACGCTATGTGTAAATAATAAACGCTACAAAAAACCGACACGATTTGAATTCTTTCTCTGGTTCGACCCGGCATCTAGAGTAAACATCCAAAACGCTACAGTGGTGACCCTAACGTAATCAAATCAGAGAAAAACAAACATTTGACAAGAAGCAACACGGCAACAACATCAGGTATAATCGCAAATTTTTTTTTTATATTTACCTCCACTGAACCCGCTAAGCTTGCTGCCGCGCCAACCGCCGCCCGACAACACGCCCGCCAACGACTACACGTCCGCCACATCACGCCTGTCATGACGACACTCGCCAACACAACGCGTGCCATTGCTGCGTCCGCCATAGACATCGTAAGCACCGTCGTTCTCCTCATTCAATGATGTAACGCACAGCAACTTGGGCTGATGGACCACAAACAAAGACGTTTCATTAACACTATCTCCTAAGAAAACCCGGCTAAGATAAAACGCAACGACAGTTGCAACAACCACAAACGCTACGACTCTGCTGCAACACCTCCAAACGAACGACCGCTGTAACGACCACAAACGCTACGACCGTTGTTTCAGAGGAACAAACGATCACGAGGCAAACTACGTCTCGACAACATAACCGTCAGCAATCAATTGCATTCTGTACACACGTCACGGAATCCACAGGGCTAAGTCTTTGACGTACATTTGCGCTGGAGCCGCATGCTTGCACACACGTCACAAAGCTTGACGCCTGGTTCTAACGTTCATTCTGCCTGTCGCATACAGAACGCGCTAAGCAACGAGATCGCGCACACAAACTGTCAAACAAAGCACATATAACGCACAAATTCGCCTCTGGAGCAGCAATAGTAACAAAACGAAAAGCAGCAACAACAAACCTTTTAATCGCAGCATCCGCAACAGCGCTAACAAGAGCGCACCAAACGCAGCATCCGCAACAGCGCCAACGAGAGTGCGACTAAACAAAGCACGTTCATATTCAAGGACCTGCAAACCGCCAAACACGTATTCGTTTGCCGAGACGCAGCTAAATTGCCTCTCAAGAAACCTTACGAAGGACTATTCCTAGTCATTAAACGCGGAGACAAAAACATTGACATTGCAGAAACAACCGTCTTCATCGACCGAACCAAACCAGCTTACGTGGAGGGCAACAACAAGGAATCGCCACCTCAGCCAAATTCTGTAAATATACCCACCTCGGATAGACTAAGTCCACTGAACGGCGCTACGACCCAAGCGTCATATACAATCGCCCGATCCGGCAGGCGAGTTCACTTTCCAAAACATTTAATAAACAAGCACAACGCGGGCAAGAAAATGCGCCCAATAAAAAACGAAACTTTGTTCGCATATTCTAGTTCACAAACCTTGACACGTTTTATCGTGGATCCATCCACTAAGAAGGGACCCATATGAGGTTGACGTCTCAACCCCATCGCAATCAACACAAATTCTAGTTCCGCATATTACGAAGGGAACGCGGAAATCAAACAAACGATTGCAATTAAGGAAACGCTGACAGCATTTCTTAACCAACTTGCTTACAAAGCAAACTAACCTACTTCGCAACGGATTCAACGAAGTAGGTACAATAACAAAAATCAGTCTAGAAGTCGATCAGTCACAGTCACAGTCGACAGGCATGGCAGCAATCAATACTCTCAGTTAGTGTTCCGCCGACATCAGTTAAAGTATTGGCCCGAATTGCAATCCATCAGTCCAGTTCAACCCGGCCTGCGATCTTCAGCGCGACACGTGATATCACGGTATCAGGTACCACCACGCAGCATATAGTACGCTAATTACTATGTTGCGGACCTAAACCGCTTTCATTCTTAATTGTAAATAGTGCAGCTCGATTACAGTAAGTGTAAATAATAAACGCTACAAAAAACCGACTCGATTCGAATTCTTTCTCTAGTTTGACCCGGCGTCTAGATCAAAACGCTACAGTACTTATTACACTTCACCCCTAATTTTGAACTGGAATGCACAACTTTCTACGTCAAAGACAGAAATCGAAAAGAAAGGAAAACGTACGTTTCATTTGGGAACGTTATTAAACAGTAAAAGTTTGATTTCCCTAGATTCAAATGATTATGTTACTAAAATGTTCGAAAGTAACTTAAATTGCCTAACTACCAGCCTAACCCTTCACCAGCGGCGCCGAAAGAAATAGATTAAAAGAAAAATTACGGTCACAGAGTTAGGAAAAAGTGGAGAAGATTTATTAATAGGAGATGAGAGTTAAATGAAAAGGAACAAAAACTTAGACACATAACAGTAAAGAAGGAACGGATAATATTTATTAATTATAGATAAATGTTGTTTCAATTATTTTATAATAATAATATAAATGATATGTAACAATATCTTTAAGAATATTTAGTATACAAACAATTATAAACGAAGTTGTTTTAAATTACATCACCTACAGCTCTTAAAGAAGTTGTTTTATACATTTAAATTTCTTGTTTTTTTTTACATTTTTGAGCAAATTTTTGTGTCTTTTTAATATTTTTCAGAAGCTTGTAGCTTGCCATGCTTATTAACGTTAATTATTTTTTCTTATTCTACGCAAATACGTTCATTTCTAATTTTGGCGACTAATAAAACTCAAACGTCATCATAATTCGATTTTGTACAGTATTAACATTTCTTAAACTTACATGCCTTTTTTATGTAACGATTTTATTATTTTCATACGCCGCGCAAGGAAAGATGGTCGCCATGGACGTCGTTCTTAAACCAAACTTGGATTCGTGAACATTTTTTGCATAGTAATTTACGTTTATAATTTCAACAGGAAATTGCTTTACTTTAAAATTAAACAAGAACTAATTTCGTTTCTTGAATATTAAAACACGTTTATTTTGTTGATATTTTTGTTTTAAAATTAATGTAAAATCAATATTTGCTCGTGCCATAATTTCTAACTACCGAATTTTATAAACCACCAAAGCCATACACAACTTAAACAACCTAATAAAATTAACTCCAAGAGTTTTAATCTACCCTAAAGAAAGTTTAGACCTATTCAAAGAATATCATTATACAAAAAGAATTTAATATAAAAGAAAAGCTCATAATTTATTTTGACTTCAAAACGAGAAAATTACACCTCAACATTTTTTTAGAATTTCATTTTAATTAGTTTTCCATTTCCACTTCTTCATCTTCACGTGTTTTAAGAAAATCTAACCATAAATAAATACTTATGTTGCACCTAAAAGCATTTTCTTGTTTATAATTTTTAAGGTAGATATTGATTTGAAAAGGTTCTTTGTGTTTTATTTCCTTCTACCAAAGATCGAACACATGTTGGAAAGTGAGTGTAATTAAAGTGTTCAATCAGATTGCAGCAATTTAAAGCGCAATTGCACTGGTATAACGGCTGCGTTAATTGTCGGTAATTGCATTAATGGTTGTAAAAGTGGTTTAATTTGTGACGTACCTAATCTTACGGATTTTATAAAAGGAATTTTTTTATTAAAAATGTACGTATAAGAAAACTTGTAAATATTTTTACAATCTGTTAACTTTAAATATGGTTTTCATTAGTTCAATTTTCATCGGTAGCCATTTTTATTATCCTAATTATTGTTTGTGTTGGAAATTCTGTGTGTTTATACAGGGTTTTCAAGAACAAGTGTCACTAAAAAATAAGTAGAGTTTGCTTAGTAAAAAAAATTCGTAACCGTATCCATATTCAAGTTATAGGGTGTTGAAGAAATATTTTTATACACGTTCTTTACGGTTTTAATGAAATTTTGTATGATTATGTTCCTTAAATCTACTTTTATATCTGACTCCAGAGGGTTAAGTAACACGGTTCGTACCGAATAGTTTTTACGAACCAAACACATTGACATTATTTTAAAGCTAATGTTAATAATTAAATTAAAAATCACAAAAAGAAAATGAAATTAAATGTCACTGAAAACATCAAATATGAAATCAGTTAGATTAATTAAGTGTTCAAAATGATCCTCCGTTTTACTTCGAAGCCAACTAAACTTATTTTTTAGTTTTTTACCCGCCATATCAAGAAACCACCTTTTTTGAAACACCCTATTTTAATGCGACAATTTTTTTTTATCCAATTTTCTTTGTTAATGCAACAGTTTTGAAACTAAAACACTTTTTTTGTCATTATTTTTTGACAAATTAAAGTTGGTTTTTGTCTTAGGGTCTTATGTAAGTATGTACAATATCTAAAAAACTGCTAGTCAGCTTTTTATAAAACTTGGCAAACAAGAATTATACATAGTACCGAAGTTCTATAATTAGAATTTGGGTAAAATCGGTAGAAACCGAAACTTACATCAATTTTTCTATTTCTTTAGTATTTACAAAATATTTAATTTACACATTTTTCCGTCAAATATAAGTTGTTTGTGATTTAATTTTATTTAAGTTATTTTTGATCGGATAAGTCGGTAATTACTAAGATATGACAATCACATGATACTAATTGTTTTAACAATATCTTTATGAATATTAATTGAACAATAGTTATGAATTAAAAATTATTGAAAATTATATTAGGATTACTTTTATTAGAATTACTTCTTTTTAAAACGCAATTTTATTTTTTTTCACTTTTTAAAACGTATTTTATACGTTTTACTGTAAAGGTAACATAGAGTTCTAAGCGAAATGTTTGCTACTGTTTTAAGACTGTTACCTCCAAATACCAATTATTGCCAAAATTTATTGATAAAAGTGTGATTTGAAGTGAATTAAATGTGACTATGGTATGTGTTTGTTTTGAAAATATTTTTCCAGTTGTGGCGGTTTTTTTCTATCGATTACGAATATGTGAGTTACTAAATCTCGTTTACGTACTATTTTATGCCTGATGGTTAAACAACCAAACGTTTGTGCCGGAATTTGATAGATAGACGGATGTTCAGTTCTTTAGAACGTCCGTTTCTTTTTGTTTTGATAGTTGGCTTTGGCGGTCGCGCCACGTGCTTTCTTGTGATTACTAAAAGCAAAATACTGTCGTTTATTAAGTAAAATCCTCAAATTATTTAATTATTTGTAAGTTGATAAATTTCAATATTATTTACATGCTGTAATAAGTACACCTCTATTATGCACACTGTCAAATGCCGTAAGTGAAAAAAATTTTATTTATCTATGCAAGCGCCATTTTGGTATCCCTTTTAAATTTTCTACCGAAGAGACCAACCTATGAATACCTGAGGCAAAACTAACGTTCCAGTTTTTACTTCTACTGCTGATGTTACCTACATACCTTTAAAGTGATTGGTACAAAATATACTAAGGAAAACACTCTCCTTTAGGTGGATCTCGGGTTGCCCACAATTAAAAGGATCTGGATTTGATACAAAAATGTATATAATAAAAAAATTTTTGAACCAATATTCATCCTACATAAGCTGGTTTTGGAACTAAGGGAGGTTGTGAAGCTGCGGTTTACACCGTTGTGTGAAAAACTTAAGAAAAGTCCTCCTCAAGATTGATTTTAAGAATGCCTTAAACTGAGTCGAAAGCGATGTGATGCTTAATGAAATCAAACAGAAAACTCCTGATGTTTCTGTTTTGTGCAGCAAACATATCTACATCCTTCCTTCCTTCAATTTGGAAAGATAAAATATTGTCGAATGTAGGAGTACAACAAGGTGATCCCTTGGGGCATCTTATCTTTAGCTTGGCCATTTACTCTATTATTCAGTAGTTGTCATCCGGACTAAATGCGTGGTATTTGAACGATGTCACTTTTAGTGATAAACCTGAAGTTTGAAGACGCTATTAGAAAATACCTATATATTGATCTAAAATCCCGTGAAATGTTGACTTTATTTTTGTGGGGAATTTGAAGTTCGATTCTGGAAATATTTTAAAAATTATTTCCATGAGTTCGAGTAATTGATGGTGGCCTTTAGCTATCGGGTTCTCCGTTAACCCGCGACCGAAGAAGTTTTATAAAGATTTTTAGTTACTTATACCTAGACTTGTTGGATTAAAAATCTCACGTAGCCTACTTCCTATTACGTAACTGTTTGGCTGCCCTCAAGCTTGTCTACCTCCTTTATACCTCTTTCATGGCGAGTTTGGAAAATATTCTAATGACCTTTGACAAGGACATCAAGGGTGGTTTAGAGAAAATCACCAAAGTTTATTTGAGTAATACTCAATATATGGCGAGAGATCATTGTGTTATCAAAGGTGGAATTGGCGTTTGACGGTTGTTGGATATTTATCTACCCTGTTTTCTTCTATCTGTTACTGCTGTCTCGCAGTTGGTCTTTGTCATGTTCCATGTAATTGATGACCTAACTGGAGTCAGCGGGTATGCAGATGTAGGCTAAAATCTATATTGAACAAATCATCTCTAATCTACTTTTGCAATCTAAAGTGGAAAAGGCAATTTTCTTGGCCTCCAAACAACCCGTTTCCAGAACTTGACCAAACTGCCTCCCATCTGTTAATACAGACATCCTTCTCAACGACAAATGTTTTAAGTAGCAGTCGCCTTACGCCTAGAGTAAAATTGTTGAGAAACCATACATTTGCGTATCTGCGAACCATTGTACCAAAAAGGACACAAAAGTAAAAAGGGGAATACAGAAGACAAGAAAATAAATAGACAAGGAAGAAAATTGATTGAACTATGTAATGAAAGAGGATGGACAGTAATAAACGGTAACACGGAGGATAAAGGAAAAGGAGAGTACACGTTCATAGGGAGTAGGAGGGAGTCGGTGATTGATTACGTAGTGACAAATGAAAGAGGTTTGGAGGACATACAAGTGTTTAAGGTAGGGGAGGGGATGAGTAAGATCACCAACCACTAGAACTGACGATAGTGGGGAGGAGGAGAAGTCGAAAGGTGCAAATGATAAACAAAAGGGGGAGGGGAAAAGGAAAGTGTGGACAAGGGAAAGTATCGAAAGGTATAGAGACAAACTAGAGAACTGAGAACGACAAGATGAAATAAGAAGGGGAGATAAGAATAATAGTAAAGAAAATGGAAGAGGCTGCAGAAGCGAGAGAATATAAGAAACAAGTAAAAGAATTAGGGAAAAGGTACGAATGGTGGAATGGAGAGTGTCAGATTGCAAAGAAGAAATTGAGAAGATGGGGAAGGCAATGGAAAAAGGCAAAATTAAGAGAGAGGAGTACAGAAAGTTAAAAGTAAACCTCAAAGCAGTTTGTGAAAAAGAAAGGTAGAATACAGAATAAAATTACAAAAGGATATAGGAAAAATCAGAAATGAAAGACAAGCATGGAAATTTATTGGAAAAATAAGAAAAGCAGGGTTGGACACAAGAATAGAAGCAAAAATGGGAAGAACATGGAAAGGGAAGGATTTCCAAAGCAGTGGAGAAAGGCGATAGTGTGTCCGATATATAAGGGTGGGAACAAGACAGAGGCAAAAGTTACAAAGCAGCCAGCTTATTGAACGTAGGGTATAAGGTGTATAGGGAAATTTTAAGTAGAGGAGATTGGTCAAGGAAATAGACGAAAAAGAGTTACTACTAGATTGGCAAGCAGGTTTGAGGAAAATAGAGGCACAATCGACAATATTTACATTCTAAAGCATGTAGTCAATAGGCAGATTGAGAAGTAGGGGGGAGTAAATGTGGGCAATCTTTATAGACGTAAAGGCAGCGTTTGACAGGGTAAAAAGGAGTGTTTGTGGGGTATTTCAGAATGAAAGGGATAAGCGAAAGTTTAGCAGGGGCTATTGAAGAGGGCTACAACGATACAAGATGCAGAGCGAGAGTCAAAGCTGAAGTGGGGATGGGTTCAGAATACTAAGAAGATTGAGACAAGGATGCCCAATGAGCCCGTGTTTATTCGCAGCATATATAGGACATGGCGGAGGAGTTGGCGAAGCAACAAGTGGGATGGATCGTGGTAAGGAAGAAAAAGTTAGAGTGCTAGCGTACGCGGATGACTTCGTGGCAGTGGCGAAGAGCGAGAAAAAATGAAAGAGACGATAAAAGCAATTAAAATAGTACTTAGAGAAGAAAGATTGGAGGCGAATGTGGGAAAACGAAGATAATGGAATTAAAAAAAAAAGGAAGAGGATGAAAATGAAATGGTGGTGGGAGGAAGAGGAAATAGAAAAAGTGGACCAATACAAATATCTGGGATACGTTATAAACTATGATAATTAGAATAGAGAGCATACAAAGGAACTGGAACAGAAAGGAAATAAGGAAGTCAGACAAGTGTGGGGCATAAGGGAAAAAATATCTGGGAAAAACTTTAAAAAAAGAAGATGGTTGTTTGATAGAATGGTAAAAGTGTTTTGGCATATGGAACGGAATTATGAGGATGGAAAGAATGGAGGAAGCTGGAAAGAATTCAAAGAATAATATTGGAAATGGACACTAGGATTATAAAAGAAACACCAGGATACATAGTCGAGGAGGAGGTCAAAATGAAAAATAAGAACACAGACAGGAAGAAGGGCAATGAGATATAAGGAGAAGATCGAAAGCAAGAGAGAGAAAGAGATATTAAACGAAGTGCTGAAAAGAAATAGAAATGCAGAGAGTAAAATATAGAGAAGAAGAAAGGAAAATATATTACAAAAAAGGTGGTACGCAAGAGAATAGATAACAAGAAGAAAAAGAGAAGGGAGATCGGTAGAAACAGAAATTGTAAGGAGGGATGTGGACTTGCAGGTGCCAGAAAGAGCGGGAAGAATAAAAGAAGGGAAGTACAATGAAAAATATTGGAAGATAAGGACAGAAGGAAAACCCAGATATTTAATTAGAGAGAGTGGATTAAGGAAAATAGAATTATAGCAAGGTTTAGGTAGGGAATGAAGAAAAGGAAAACAAATATTGGTTGAAGGACGAGGATAGAATATGTAGGATGTGTGGAGATGGGTGGGAGAACTGGGAACACATAAGTAAGAATGTGGAGATTTGAGGGAAGAGGAGAGAGAGCGAGGAAAACTGCTGGGTGAAAGGGGAAGGGATTGAGTGGATCAAAGACGTAATAAAAGAAGAAAGCAATGGAGAGAAGAAAGAAACATAATCAAGATATAAAACATAGGTTAAGAATTAAGAAGAAGGAATTATGTAAATGTAGTTATACAAGAGAGAGGAAGAGGAGGAAAGGGAAGAAAATCAAATTAATTTTATTTAATTTAATTTTTGGGTGTGAAAAATGGAAGTGGACTTGGTTAATTTTGTGATGTATGTATGATCTAAAAACTGAATTCTTTGTTTATTGTAGAAAACAAATAAATACATTGATTGATATGAGATAAATTCCGCGATCCAGAAAGTTTTAGCATCAGTCAACATTTTGTCAAGATTGGAACTAATTGGTTTGTGTCAAGAGAACGGTAAACGTGTTGATGGAATGACTTTATGTCTTTTGTTAAACGAACTCAATTTGGTAAGAGATGCACCCTTGGTTTCATCGCATATCCAAGCGACATTTGTATTGCCAGGTAAGGCAGCAAAGTAAGGGACTAACAAAAACCCGGAAGTACCAGTTCTTGATTGAGCAGGGTATATGTTTGTCCTCTTTACGGTGGACTTTTTAGGACCATAGTGTATTGAGGCAGTGCAGTTTATTCAAGACCTTGGAGAGGCGCCTTATAGAACTTATTAAACACAACCGGTCCAAACAATACTTGATCAGAGAATTAGTTTACCAATTCAACGAGGAATTTTAGTGTTTATGACACATCCCCAGTGTAGTTTTATTAGAAGAAATTAATTATTTGCTGTTGATTTAAATACTTCATGTTAACAAAATTATTTTTAGTGTTTTTAGAAAAAAACTCAATAAAAACTGTTTTACCGTAAATTTTTGGTTCGAGTTTAATGTACTATAATTTATTATTACTTTAATTTGGTTTATATTCATTATTCTTCATTCTAATGATAAAGTACAAAAAGAAATTCAAAGAAAAATGTGAGGAAAAAAGAAATATAAAAAAAAAGCACATAAATAAAAAGGTGAGAGAGAAATATAGAAGATACTAAACGAGGAAAGAGGATAGGGAAAAATAGATAGGAAGATAGATTTGGAGAAGTAGCAAAAATATATTATAAAAATTTTGAATGTAAATAAAGAGAAAAAATAAATAGAAGTAAAACAAATTAAAAAAGTGGAAAAAAAGATGATATAAAAATAAAAAAGATAAATAAAGCAATAAATAAAATTTAAAAAAAGGAAGGGGCGGATAGTGATAGAATACAGAGAGAGCAAGGGTTATATACAGAAGAAAAACGAGGAAAAAAATAGATGAGATAATAAATAAGATTTAGAGAGGGGAATGAGAATGGAATGGAAAGAAGCAATAATAAGTCAAATATACAAAGGAGAAGGCTCCAGAGAGATGGAAATCACAGGAGGGTGAGTGTGAGATGTATAGGTTATAAGATATATTAAATCATAATTCAGAAATGGCTAGAAAAAGATAGCAGAAAAAGGTTTGGAGAAGCAACAAGTTTTAAAAAAGAAGAAGCACAATAGATAATATATACATTTTGAAACTAATAATTAATAAAGAGTTGGAGAAAAAAAGGAGGTAAAGTATGGGCGATGTTAATAGATATCAAAGCAACATTTGACAACGTAAATAAAAAAAATTTGTGGAAAGAATTAAAGAAAAAGATATAAAAGAACCCATGATAGGAAAAAATAGAATAGATGTATAAGGAGACAAAGTGCAGAATAAAAATTCGAGTGAAGTGTTTTGGATAAAAAAAGGATTACGGCAAGGATTACCGTTAAGTGCAAAGTTGTTTTCAATTTACTTGGATGTTTTAGAGGAGGTGTTGAAGGGGCAACAAAGTGGGGAATAGTGATTGGGAAGGAGGTGTTGGTTTTGGGATACGCAGACGACATGGTAATAGTAGCAGATAAGGAAGAAGGCGTAAAAAGGACAACAAAAACGATAAAAAGGTACTTTAAACAAGAAAGAGTTGAAAGTAAACACGCAAAAACTAGAACTAGTAATTTTTCAAAAGAGAAAAATAGAAGTAAGACAAAAATGATGTGGAGAGATGAGTAGATAGACACGGTTGACACAATAAAATAAATGAAATATATATTTAAATATAACAATAGTGATGAAGGGCAAATACAAAGTTTGGCAAAAAAAGGTAATAGAATATTGGAATAGCTGTGGGGAGAGAGTATTTGGAATAGAGAGAGTGGCAACAGTATGAAAAAATACAATTAAAATATTGTAAATGGAGTTTAGGAAATGGAAAAAGAGACACCAGCATACATAGTAGAGGAATATTAGAAAAACTTAGAATAACAGCAAAGAGGATGTCAATGAGGTACAAAGAAATTATGAAAGAAAGAGAGGAATGTAACAAACTACAAACAAAATGCAAACAAGTGAAGAAAAGAAAAATAAATGGGGACAGGAAGATAGGAAGCTATATTAAGGAAGATATGCAAGAGAAAAAGATTAAAATAAGAAGAAAAGAAGGATGGAGTATGATAGAATAATCAGAAACAGGAGAGAAAACAAAATTAAAAAAGGAAAGTACAACAGAAAATACAAAGAAATTATAATAGAAGATATGCCTGCATACTTAAGAGGTAGAGGAAGCAAAAAATATAAAAACATGATAGCAAGGTTTAGAGTCAAAAATGAAGAGAATACGAATAAATATTAGCAGATGACAAAAACGATAATGTAGATAATGTGGGGAAGAATGGGAAAACATTGAACATATGATAGAAGAATTTAAAGAACTAAGGGAAGAAATAAAAAAAAGAAAAACAATATTGGGGGAGGAAGTAAGGAGCGAAATGGATGGAAGAGATAAAAAAAAGAAGAGAAAAACACAGGGAAGAGAGAAAGTAAAAGAAATTAAGATTTTTGTTTATTTTATATGATGATCATTTTATTTATTTTTTGGATTTGTTTACTTTTTGGGTATAATTATACAGTGTGTCCCACCGAGAACGGCGGCTATGGCTATACGAAAACTACATAACAAAAAAAATTCTGAAAATTAGAGTGGTGACTAATATTAATGGATCTTGCTCTGTAAAGTATTTTCAACTTTCTGCCACTTGCAGTTGTACCAGAAGTTCTTTATTTTAAATAAAACACCCTATATATTTTTTACATTTTTGAATCCCGCGTGAAATTCTAAGTCAGATTTATGTATACTTCTCTATACCTAAGTTTAGTAATTTTTGAGATATTTAAGTTGGTTTGAGAAAATGACAGGTGCAAGCCCTTATAGAAACAACAATTTTCAGATAACGCGTAGAGATATCTTAAAGCGGTTTTGGGGTTTCAAATTAGAAGGCTTGTAGTAACGAGACGGATTAAAAAAGCGCCATTGTTTTAGAACGTGGTGCAAAAAGAACTTAACTAAACCTATTTTTAAAAAAAAAGTAAAAACTCAAAATTTTTTAATGAAAACAATCATTTTTTAAAACGTATTAATATTCAGCGTTAAAAAAAAAAATAAGAATAAACTTTCATTTAGTTCCCTATACCTAAACCGAATACTCTTTCTTAGTTATTTTAAATTAGTATAAATTCCCACCGGGAACGCCGGCTATGGTTATTATACGGAAAACTACATAACGAAAAATTCTGCAAATTTTGGTGGTTACTTCAATATGGATCCTGCTCTGCCTAAATATTTTTAACTTTCAACCACTTCCAGTGGTACCAGAAGTTTGTAGTTACCCTCTTTTATTTTAAATAAAATGCCCTTCATGTTTTTACATTTTTAAATTCCGTGTAAAATTCTAAGTCAGATTTATGACATATTTAAGGTTTTTTGAGAAAAATGACAGGTGCAAACCCTTATAAAACAGCACTTTTCAGATAACGCGTACAGATACGCGGTTTTAAAACGCCCATTGTTTTGTACAGGGTGCGAAAAAACTAAACAAAACCTGATTTCAAAAACGTTAAAAACTCAAACATTTTAAATATAAACACCCATTTTTTAAAACCTAGTAATATTCAATGTTAAAAAATAAGAACACACTTTTATTTAGTTCCCACTACTTAAACCGAGTACTTTTTCTAGTTATTTTGAAATTAGTATGAATTCCCACCAGGAGCGCTGGCTAACGTTATACTGAAAACTGCATTACGAAAAATTTTGAAAATTTGGATTTAATTTTTAGATAACGCTTTAGCCATGTTGCTCTAAATAATAACCCCTCTGTCTTCTTTGTTTACACTTTGCACTTCGCACACAATAAAAGAAATCATTGAGTTTGTTTTCCATGTACCGCTGTTATCTGAATTACTTGATTGCCGTCTGTTGGATATAAATCACCTAATACGTGATATTTTGTCTAATTCTAAACGGAACATTTTTTTTTATCTAGATCTGTTGGCTCTATAATTTTATTTTAACGCTTACAACTAACAAATAAACTCTAGTCACCATTAAATTTTTAATTAAGTGAAAAAGGCTTTTATTCCACAAAAATAAAATAATAATCCTTCTTAAATGAAATGTAAATTGGTGTTAGAAAATCGTAATCAAAATTTTATTACGTTATTAATGATTGAGTTGAATAAACACTTACTATAAATTTTTATGTGTATAAAATTTAAGTTTCCGAATTTTTTTTATTTAAAAATAAAACCTTTTTCAGTGCACATGTAGCAGTAAATATAATTTTGATTTGATTTAATTGCTTACTTCACAAACATTGCTTTTCCTTGTTTCCAGTTATTGAAATAATTACACCTTTTGTAACAAGTATCTCTTGAAGTTCTTCGGTAGAAACTCATATGTTGCTTTCAACAATTTATTTTAAGAAAAACCTATTTCTATTTATTTCCATCAATATTACAAGTGCTGGAGCAGTTATTTTGCAAAAATTTCTCAAACAATAATTTATATCAACAAACACAACAACATGGCAACGAAATCATAGACTACTAACGTATAAAGGAGGTGTTGGATAAACTACTGTGTCTTAAAAGCAAATAAGTCGGTCGATTTCATTTGCTATATAGAGACACTTGTATAATAAATAGCTATTAAATGTTATAAAATTATTCACATATTAAATAAATGTGATGTGTGTATTTAGGATTCTTCTGGAATAATATAACGATTAGTAAGAATTGGATAAATCCAAAACCTAATCGTCTCGTACATAATCTCTTAGTATCAACATTATACCTAAAATGGGATTGACTCTCGACTTACAAGTATGTTGTTAAACATAACTTTCTAGACATCTAGTAGGAAAATTAATATTTCATTTAAAATGTAGTCTGATCAAGAAGCTTACCATCATCGTTAATATTTCTAAGACAAAGTTTAGCAAACTACTCTTGACAGTTTTCATCACGTTATGTTTTAGTAGGAACTTTATAAACGCTGTTACACCCTTATGTTTTAACGCTTCAACAATAAGGCAAAACCGTTGATAAACTAAACTAATTTTATTTATTATTCCGACAATACGGTATTAAAATCGCTTACCCAACAACGTTGTTGTTTTTTTTATCAAGTAAGAAAACTACAACTTAAGTTTATAAAAATGTCAAAAACATGTACGATTAATATCTCGATTTGTTGTAAGTTGCAGACTTGGAGCAAACCGTCATGAACAATATCCTGACTAAGCATAAACTTTTCAGTTTTCTACTTAAAGAACTTGCACATGAAAACTAAAAAAACCATTGGCATTTATCTATCTTTAGAAAATATTATCGTCGAGAAATCACTGTCAATAGAAAATGCATGAGAATATGCTAAAATGAACTATAGAAAGCATTGAAATAATATTTTAAGAAAAGACGAATATTATATGTGGAGGAAAAATTTGTATACAATAAAACCAATTTTTCTTTCATAGAGAACTCTATTATGAATAGGTTTCGGTATTTTCCAAATATTTGCATGCTCGTTCGCGATGAAAAAGGATGGGGGCTTTACAAGGTGTACCCATTGCTTTAATCGTTCTGTATTCGGGTTATTCTATACAACAGGATTGAAACGCAAATAAATTTGTGTCTGTATATTCTAAAATTCTGACATAAAAATTGTATGATTTCATTTCCACGACTCTAACACTTGGCAAACCATTTCGAAACACACATGGGAAATGATTTTCTGTGCCACTGCTAACGAGCACTTGATTATGTGTTCGAGATTCCTCCTGTTTTTTTTTTCTCTCCGTGTACGTTATGCATTGTGTTTGGAATTTTAATAGATCCTCTGAATCTAAAAAAGGCCAAAATAAAGCGTTAAATGAAAATTAAGCACGCTCTGCACTGGAAGCACTCTTTTTTCCCTTGCAAACTACAAAATTAGCGTTAACGTGATTTCTTTTTATAGATTATCGAACGCAATAAAGTGTTAGATACGAAATTAAATTCTACACTTTGTCCTTTTTAGGATCGCATTACCGTATTCAAATCGAGAAAAATTTCCTGGCCATTAGATACGACTGCAAGGAACCCGCATCTCAAACTTCTTTAGAAGTTATTGGGTAGCATTTGCACGGTGACGTGGGACATTATCTTAAAATAAACCACTTTAGATGTGTGTCTGTTGCATTTTCTCAATTTCCACAAAATTGAACACATTTTTTCGTAAATTTAATTTTCGGTCTTGTATTATTCGTGACTACCGGTTTATATTAAATTTTTTTGATGGAGGCTTCAAATAATAACCATCAGCTAGTCATCGTATCTTTCATATATATCTTTCTCTTTTCGAGGGGGTTGTTGATTTTTTTCAAACAAGTCTTTTGTGGCTACACTTTATGTACTTTCCTGATCGAAGTGATAAGACTCGCTAGAATGGTCTGCAGTGATTTAAGTTATTAAAATAATACCGCGCGCATTTAACTTCCTTTAACAAGGATTATACCTAAATACTATTTACACAAAGTTCATAAAACGAAGTGGGAGTGTGATCTTTATTTAAAACACACATATTACGTTAGCCTCAATTTAAAAATTCTCAGTTCGTTTCATTTAATAAACAACAAAAAAATACAAGGACGTCCTATCTTAATTTAGCTTATTCTTAAATGCGCACCGCACACAAAACTACGATAATTCTCTGAAGTAAACAATCACTTTACTCACAGTTGCTTTATTTTCTTTTGATGAATCTAACACTTTGTTGGTCGTCACACTTAATTTTTTAAACAGAACTGTTGGCAAAATGGAACAAACAGAAAGAAAAATCTTACCTTAGTGGTTTGTAGGTGTGTGATCAGTGGCGTAGCCAGAATTCTTTTGGGGTGGGGGTGGGGGTCTCACATGACCACTCAAATAATATTTTGAGAAATTAAGTTCAAATAATAATTTCCGTTTTCTAATTTTATTTTCAAAATCAAACTCATACTATCAATGAGGCCCTAGTATTCTTCATAACCCAATTCAGTATTGATAAACAAAAACAATTTCGTCACCTGAATTTTTTGGATATAATTTTTAGTGGCACGAAATCTACGAGAAACAATAAACAGATATGCCATAATAGTAAGACAAGCATACATATTTTTAATGCCACCTGAATAATAAATTAAACACAAACAGATTTTTTAATTCAACATACAAAGGAAATGAATTTAAATTACCTTCTGAGATTTCTTCATAAGAGGATTTTTCCTTTGGGATTCTTTGCCATTTAATCAATGATTTTTTCTCTGCCGTGAACGGTACTGGGTAATAGGCCGTTAAGTCGTTCGTTCTCCAATGAGTTTTGAAGATAATTTTTATTCTTTTTAGAAACGAGAATGACCTCTCCACCTCACACGTTGAAACAGGCCAAGCAGCTACACTTTCAACAAGTAATTGATGTTTGTATAAAAATTCACATCACACTCATCTAAAATTGATAAAATCCTTTCAGGTCTCTGTTCTTTTTGCGATTTTCCCCCATTTATGACAATATATACTCATTTTCAATTGCTGTTTCTGAAGCTTTTTCCTCATAAAATAATTTAAGGGTTTAAACTTCTCAATCTGAACGGGATTACTGTTTTTTGAAAGTATCAATATCAAACGCTTTCAAGATATTTCTATTCTCAGCAAATCTTTTTTGAGTCATTGAATTAAATCGTCTAGGCACGGTAAAATCATCGACCTTTGATAATACTTCTCAGGGGTATTATGAAGTACGTTATCTTTTTGGGTTTGCTTCAACACTTGACTGGGTACTTCAATTTTGAAACTGAAAAGGTTTTTCATCATTGTCTCTGTTTTCTTATACAAACCAGTAAATTGCTCAATGTAATTACCGGGTTCTTCTTCTTCTTGGGATTCTCGAATATTTTTTAGAAAAGATAAAATATCGTCTGTATACTTCAAAGCTGAAGATAACTCAATACCTGGCTTTTGAAGATACTTAGCCAGTGGAAGGGCGAGATTAAACACAAATTCACAAACAAATAACCCCAGTATGAAACTTCCTTTGTACACAGAACTGAGAAGAGTCGAAGCCATAGTAGACACAGATCGTTCACTTGAAGATAATTCTTCTAATGTTTCCACAATGGCAGGAGAAAGTTCAACAAAGACATTAATTTTAACTTGACGTTCGACAAATTTAGTTTGTCATAAACCTATCAGACGTGTTTTTTTTTATTCAATTTCCAGATGTGCTATTTTATTCTTCAGAACGTCACTGGCAAGCCCGATGTTCCTAAAAAGGTTTGTTACCTCTCCAACTACACCCAAGCAGTTTCTAATGGAAGGTACGTTCATTGATTTACTTAGGATCAGGTTTAATCTATGAGCCGCACAATAAACATAAATAGCTTTTGGATACAGTTCCTGAATTCGTCTGTGTACACCAGTAATATGCCCCATAAATGTTGCACAGCCATCATATCTTTGGCCGATCATTTTGTCCATGTTCAGTCCTAAACTGTTACAGATTTCTAAAATTACTCCACAAAAAAAAACTGGTTGAGGATCATTAGTTAAATATCGAATGCATAGAGAAAATTGTTCTTTACCAGAAATATCCAAAGTTTCATCCCCTAAAATTAAAAACAATCGGCGTTGTTTATTGATGCTATGTCTTGTTTTTGAATCAGGTCTCCACAAATCTTAATTATCTCGTTTAGCGTTTCTGGGCTGATGTGGAATTCATTGCAAGCACTTTCTAATAGATGAAACTTCAATTTCTTATCTGTTCATGCTTTAAATCTAAGAAAAGCCGAAAATTTGCTTCCTTACTTACAGGTTTGTCAATTGCAATAGGATCACTATCTGAATGGCCCCTTGAGAAATTTAATTTTCTCCACAAACAATAACTATGTCTATTATATGTTTCAGTGCGGCTCTGTTTTGTCCCCGTTCTTTTCTTCGTTTAGTATCAAGCAATGTCATCACATCTTCTCTTTCTTCTTTCACAATCTTTAAGAAACTTTCTGCAGCTGCACAAGAAAACTTATGATATTCTGAATTTTGATGATTGTTAAATTTTTCTATCGCATCCTTCCATTTTCAAAATGGTGTTGCAACTAGCGTGCCAATTTTCTGATTAGATTCTTTTCCCACATACTCTTTGCCAAATAAAACACAAAACTTACAATATGCTCCATCTTTGCTCTTTGAGTACGCCAGCCAAGGCCATTTATGTAACCAACATTTTTTAAATTTAAGTTTTTTTTTGTTTGAAGTCAGTCGTGGCAAACACAAATGACTCATTAGGAACAAACAGATCGTTTATGGTTTTATGTTTTGGCTCTGTTTTTGTTTCCTCCTTTGTATATTGGGCACACTACTGCCTCCTTCCATTGCTTTGGGACTCCTTCTCCTTTCCATATCCTTTCCATCGTCTCCGCCAGTTTTTCCCTCATTATTTCTCCTGTATATTTCCACTGCTCTCCTGAATTCCATCTGTGCCTCCTGCCTTTCCTCTCTTAATTTTTCTGATAGCTTCTTCCATTTCCTCTCTTCCTATATCTCCTTCTCTCTCTCCCATTTTATTTTTATGCTCCTCTACTCCAATCCCATCTTCTATTCCGCTCAATTGTTCCTTGCAATGCTCCTCCCATTTTTTGCTTCTACTCTTATATCTGCTCTTTTTTCTGTTTTGCATCTTTTTAACAAATCCCATACTTGCTTTTCATTTATGATTTTTCTGTATCTTTTTCCACTATCTTCCTGTATTCTTCTTTTCTTTTTATCACAAACTACCTTGAGGTTCAGCTTTAACTTTCTAAACTCTTCTACCTCTATTTTGCCTTTTTTCCATTGTCTTCTCCCTCTTCTCATATCCTTCTTTGCCCTCTGACACTCTCCATTCCACCATTCATATCGTTTTCCTAACTCGCCCACTCTCTTCTTATACTCTTTAGTCACCGTAGCCTCTTCCATTTTCTCTACTATCATCCTTATTTCGTCCTCTATATCCTCTTGTCTCTCCCAATTCTCTTCAAGTTTTTTTTTATACCATTCAATACTTTCTCTTGTCCATATCTTCCTTTTTCCCCACTGTTGCTCTTTTTCATCTTTCAAATCTTTTTCTCTCCTCCTTCCCCACTATCGTTAGTTCCAATGGTTGATGATCTGACTCCTCTCCTTCTCCTATTCTAAACTCCTGTACGTCCTCCAGCACTTTTTCATTTATCACCACGTAGTCAATCACCGACTCTCCCCTACCTCCTATAAATGTTATTCCCCTATTCCTTGTTCTTCCATGTTGCCATTCAACACTGTCCATCCTCTTTCCTTACAAAAATTCAATCAATTTTTTTTCCTTGCCCATTTATTTTCTTGTCTTTGAATTTCTCTTTTTACTTCTCCATCTATCATCATTCCACCTTCCTCTCCTATTCTTGCGTTAAAAGTCTCCCCTATTATTATCTTTTCTTCCTCTTCCCTTTCCTAATGACTCATTAGGAACAAACAGATCGTTTATGGTTTATGTTTTAATTCAATTGATTGTCGTGCATTTAAAATCTGTTCATTTGAAAAAAGGCATCTGAAATTGTGTCTATATCTGTAGCAATAATGCTTACTTCAAATGTATAAATTGGACTTAAAGATGTAGAGCAGCCAGCAGCATTTTCCGTTGTTGTAACAGGTGTAGACGATTCACTAACAACAGAAACTTGATCGGTTTTGGACAAACACGTCGGTATTCCCAGGGAAGCTCGACCACCGAACTTATCCGAAGCCAGCCGTGCTGCAGTACTTTCCTGCCTTGTAAGGCAAACTGGCGGGGCATCGCATCGCAAATCGCAATGCCGCTCTCTACTTGTATAGTATGTATAGGCTATTAGTCAGGCACAGAAATACGACCCCAACAAACTCATTATAAAGATCACCTTTTAAGTGCCGATATATGGAATATTGAGTATTATGCTTTATAGTCAAGTTCGAGCTATTTTAACTTCAATAATAAAAAATATGCAATTGTGGGACTAGTCCACAAAAGAGAAATCTTACCTATCAATAATTAATGAATAGCTTTGTTGTGTAATAAGACAAGTTGTCTAGATGTAGCATAATATAGCATACTTTTTAGTCAATTTAGAGTGAACTAAGCCATGCAATTTACAATACCCTCTGGCGCTTTGTGACTGACTGCATCTAAACCGGCACCCAGTGGGGAATTAAGTTAGGTCTATGATCCGTTCCGTGACGAGATGTAACGCCTATCGCGTAGTTGTTGAGTTAGTCCCATCTACAAACTGTTCAAAATAAATTTATGATTTTGGGAGGAAGGGAAGGGGGCAGACCCCAGGGCCACCCTTTGGCTACGCCACTGTGTGCGATATAAATTCGTCGACTTTCACTGAGGTGCCTAAGGTCTTGCCCTTGCATATTATATTGGATGATTTTTTTTGTTCTGTAATGGTTTCGCTCAAACGATATTTAAAAACTTGTAACGGGTAACTTATCTTCCACTTCACGTACATAAATTTTAACAATCGCACATATAAAGTAAATGTCCCTAACATAACCTCCTCTTTAAAGCACGGAAGGGCTTTACACAGGTTAAAGGAATACGAAAAATTTAAGAAAATGGTAGTTTATATAGAAACTTAAGAACAAAATTTGTAATGAGCAACACATATACAATTATTTACAAATTTAAAAAATTTTAATGAGGCATACGTAACAATTTGTTAACTGGTCGCGTAAATTCTTGCCGTGCGAATACTTACTACCCGAATAACACCGTCCAGAACAGGATAGACTTAAACAGTTATGCCTATAGGCTAGATTAAAGAATTTCTGCAGGCATTCTTTAAAAAAACTACTTTGTTTTCAGCAACGGCACTACTTGTAGCAGACCATTTTACTCGGTTGTTTAACGTAACAAGATATTCACAGTGCCACCTTTTCTAGAATGATTGAGACAAGGGTAACACGTGTCTAACGTTTATAAAGGTTTTTCAATAGGAGCTTTTGGAGAGAGTCCAATAAAAAAGTGCCCAGGAGTGAGATGGTCAATATGATCAGGATCATTACACAAAACGACAAAGAGGTCTACCATTTAACACCGCTTCTACTTGGCACAGAAAAGTTGCCATCTCTTTAATGGTTGAAATCGTTTCTCTAATTACTCGTTTCATTAGGGATTTGGCAGATTTAACTCAAGCTTCCCAAAGTCCTCCAAAATTGGCGCCACTTGGAGGATTGAGGTTACACCTCAAGAAACAAAATAATCATAAAATTTGGTATGATTAGACTCATGAAAGGCGTTTACGTTTCTAACCAAACCAAATAATTTCGGCCACAATCGGAGTAAACGATTTTAGAAAGGCCGCGACTTGAAACAAATTTGTTGAAGGTAGCCAAAACGCATTTGAAGACAACTCGAGACAATCTCAAGATGTGCTGCTTTGGTTACCATGCATACAAAAACTTACAAATAAGATGTCAATAGAGGTGATTTACGTCGTGTAGTTTCTTTTAAGGTCAATGGGCCGGCATAATCAGTTCCTACTTGTACGCGGGAACTAGATAAATCGGCCATAATCGGTTGTTCTGTTTGAGCTCTCAACTTGTAGCAACGCAAACATTTGTTAATCCCTTATCTTACTGTAGAACGACTAGGCACTGCCCAAAATTTACGCTGAATTAGCGACTGAACGGTCTGAGTACCTGAATGTAAAGAATAACCAATAGTAGTGTCGCCCCCCCTTCATGTAAGAGCCTTGATTATGTAAGAAAGGTTTTATTTTCTTTTGAAAATAGTGGGATTGAATAAGACGTACCAATTCATTAAGAGCATTATGCAACTCTTTGATATTCAAAACAGAACTGATAAAACTTGGTTTTTCGCAAATTGACAATAAATTGTTTAATGTAAGCAAAAGTACAAACTAGTTTAAAGAAGGAAGAAAATTTGTCAATATAAATTTCGATCCAAATAACATTTATATTTGCTGCAAGAGAAGTTGTTTTTTCTCATCTCGGGAACTTCCATGGTATCCAATAAGAACCGTTTAGAAAAATTATCAAAAGTAGTAAGAAAACTTGGGCCATTAAACCAAAGCGGATGTTCAGGTTTGTAAGTTTGAAAATCTCACTGCCACGGTTTCCAACGTATATTCCTAAAAGATGTGGAGGAGTTTTTAACCAAGCAAGAGTCGTTTTGAATCCGTGTACAACCCCACTGAATTATATGCAAATCGAAATTTGAGAGACTTAAACAATCATGCAAGAAGTTGGGCTCCAGCGAACTCTAGACGGTTTACATTAAATAATTTCAAATGAGCTACTTTTGTTTTCGAGACAATTAAACCACTTTGGAAAGATCCTTCAATTTTAGAAACTAAATAAAACAAGCAGCATAACCTTTTTCGCTAGCATCACAAAACCAAACAAGCAATTTCTTTCAACTGGATACTCCTATAAATCGAGCAATTAGTACTTAAAACGGTAAGCAAATCTAAGGCAAACTGATTCCAATTTTTTTTAAGGGCACCTTTTAGGGAGTATCCCTATCGCATTGAAACAACCACAATTGTTCCAAAACCATTTAATGTATAAAATTATAGGAGCGAGGAACAAAACATCGGGTCAAAAATTTGTGCAACATAGGAAAGAATAGAACGTTTGGTAACTATTCCTTCAAATGGCTGCACTACAAACTCAAAAATCACATCCAGAGTTCCAAACCAAACCTAGAATTTTTATGAAACTGCTTTTGGATTTAAACGTTAAAGTTTTTTTTTTCGGCGTTTTAGGGGAAGATTATCTAAAAGACTAAATCGTTCCTAGACCACTTACGTAGTTCAAACTTCCCTACCGCTAATTAGAAAACACGCTTCTTCGTAAGAATCAAATCCGGTTAACACGTCATTCATAAATGTTTGATACTTTTGGGTAACCACCACAAGGAAACCTACAGCCTTCATCGTCTACTAATTGACTTAGAACTGTTTGCGTTAAAAACAGGGCAGGTTTTAAACCATAAGTTATAGTATGTAGTTCAAACTCATGAACTGTATTTCATTCAAACCAGGACGTTTCCGAAAGATATGTTGGTAGATTCTATGAAAAAGATCAAATAAAACTTGTCGATACATTATTCGTATATCCGCACAAATAGCGTATTTTTCGGTTCAAAATTGATTAATCAAATCAGGTAGAGATTTTTGGCCTGATCTATTGGTGGTAGAGGCATTAAAGACTACTCGGACTTTGGTAATATTACTACTCGACTTTGTTACGCAGTGGTAAGGCGATACATAATTAGCACTTTTACCAGCATTCATGTGACCTAGTTGCAGATATTCATTTAAGAAATTATGGTAAGAGTTTATTAAATCCTTATTTTATTTAAAAGTTTTCCAAATAATAAGAGTATGTTCTTTGACTACCTCCCTATTGTTTAAATTAAAATTTACTGATTTAAATGGCATAGCAACTGAATATCTACCACCACTATTTCGGGTCACAGTTTGGTAAAATAAAGTTCGGATTGGGTATCATCAGGACTTTCAGGCAAGAGCTTAGATACTTCTTTTGTTCCCAGAACTGTTTAAGAGTGACTTTAAGAGAGAAACTTAACAAAAACAAAGATGACTGGTTAACATTTGCGTTGTCAGCGGATACAGGACCGGTTCAAACGAAACAAAAATTGTGTCAAAGAAACTAGGTACTCCCACAATTATAGAACATTTTTCAGATCTTAAGATAAATGGATACACATCAGCTCCTAAAAAAACGTCAACATTAGAAGGGTCATAAAATTCTTCATCGACTAACCGAAAATTTTGTAATGTTGTTTGAGATAAAACAACGGAACGTTTGGTACAGGTTGAGCAATAGCGGGCGGTACTACAGAACAAAACGAAATATTTGCGTCACCAAAGCACTGTGGCCAAAACTTCGAGGATATCAAAAGGCAAAAAAAAAAATATATCTAAAATATAGTACAACTCACTCAAAACAAATACTTAAATGAGGTCAAAAAATTTACGCGTAAAAAATATTTTTATCAACCAGAGGTTACAATAGTAGGCAACTTACAGTCCGTCTCGTGATTTCACCGAAAGTAGATCACGTGTGTTTCAACCTAGGTCGAAATTAATCGTTATACTTCTGCACATAAGACAGCACGGCATGCATTTCAACCGCAATTTTGTGTGTATCTAAAGTTTCTATCGAGAACAACTTTTCACCGACCTTACTAATCTCGTAGCTCAAACTCATGGTATTCTAGACTAATAAAGAAAAATCTACAGGTCACGGATCCTACAACTAAGCTGGTTATTGTTTCTTTATCTAAAGGACGCTATCGCTATCTTGAGAAAGGCCATCTGCGGTTCTGTCTATGTATATTACTATCAAAACCCGGAAAGTGTGAGGTAAAAACGTCAGGTTACAACCAACTAAAAACAAAAACGTAACAAACTGGTTACCAACTAATCAGAAACTTTAACATCTATGCGTTTAACGTTTTCAATGAGAATTCTCAAACGGCTCAATTAGTTGGCAATCAGTTTGTAACGTGTCAGTAACTAATCAGCAGCATCTCAACGTGCTGGTCGCCAGGTGATTTTATAAAAAATGACAGAACACGCGTTGAATATTATTTTCCTTAAAGAAGTAGAAAAATACCTTTGCTTCTATAGCTGTACGTTAAACGAATATCCTCGCAAAAACATTACCGAAAAATCTTGAGATACTCTTAGAAGACCGTTTAATTTTTGCACTTATTTATTAAATATACATATTGTTTGTGATTAGTTTAGTTTCTTTTAGTCGCCTTAGTGGTACTCTGTATCACATTTTACTTATTTACGTGGTGAACCCGTATAAATGTGTGTTAACCGATAGACATTATTATGCATGTGAGGAACGTTAATCAATTTTAAATAATTTTGCGTGTGAGAATTATTTATCTTAAATATATGGTTACGTGTTGTAAGTCGGGGATCCGCGATATTTATTTTATTCTTAACGTAGTTGTCTCGCGTTTAAATTAAATTATTATGATTGCATCATTCTTATAATTACACTTTCATCATGTATTAATCTTGCAGTGGGGTACCACTTTGAAGTAGCTGATTGCTGTTTTTAGTAATATTGAGATTAATTATTAAATTTTTAACCTATAACGATTTTCTCTTTGTTACGTTTTTATCTGTTTTTAATGGGGTCTAAGACCTTTTATCGCCGTCGTTTCATTGCCGTCGTTTTCTCTTTTTTTAATCACTTATTCATTATGATGACGGATATCGAATTTTCTTGTTTGCCACAAGCTCATTTTCTCTTCATAAAGCAAACGAAGTTTGAAGTACTCCCAAACGGAAATGAATTCTGTGTGACGTTGGTTCCCTCCCCTGAAGAAATTTACAAACTTGGATCAGATATGATTTATAGATGAAGCTAATCTTATTTTTAATTAGACGAAATGCTTTCCTTGTGAGATTCTGCATAATAGTCGTAATAATCACTAGTGTGAGCTAAGAACGACAACGCTTTAGCCTTTTTTTCAAAAAGAATGGTTATTTTAAAGCCAACGTGATGGGTACTTTTTTCGGGTCAGTGCTAGAATGTCGAGTTTGTGGACATTACATTAAAAACAAGGAGCAATATGTAAGACATTAAACAATCCGTGTAAAAATTAAATGTGTGTCGTTAATTTATTAACTTAGACCTTGTACTTTCTGTGTACGTTCGTTGTTCTTGGCACACACTAGTGATAAATTCTACCGGAAGGACTAAAGAAATACCAATAGTCGTAATATTGACCCATATTATTTTCTTAAGATTGTTATACTACTCTTAAAAGGAACATGAAATCAAATATTATGATGTCAAGAGTAATTGAAAAAATTGAGTTTGTTTATTGTCTTTATTCTTTGAGTTCGTTTCAGTTGTCTCATGAACAGTGATTTGATTTGATTTAAATGATTTGTGTAACTTTCCATGTTGATTGAGTATTTAGTAAAATTCTTTATGATGTGATTCATGAATTCACTTATTACCACCTTTCCTTCTGCGTACTTTACTCTTGTCAAGGTATCGGAGTAAACAGAGCTGCCACGATTACTAATCAAAGCTCTAAATAAATGTATGTAAGAAAAATTTAGAAAGGGGGATGCACTTTCCCAGTTTGTATTTTAGTAATTTTAAGCCAGTCGATATTCAAACTCGAGATTAGTACCATGTATTAAAAGCATATACAAAACTTAGCGGAATAACGTTGTTGAAATTATACAACCGGCAGGTAATGAAAGTGCGCGAATCGTTGTCCGCGTAACTATTAAAAGTGATTCGTATAGGTATTTTAAACTTACGATGATAATAAAGATAATGAACAATCAGTTCGCAAAACTAAAGAGATTTTTTGTTCGATTTGAATAAACGGTCAAAACAAACGCTAAAGAATTATTTAACAATATTTCTTAAAACTACTAACTAAATATAGCAATGCATATCGTGAAGCATTGAACGAGTAATCGGCGTAATAAAAATGTTACTGTTTAAAGAAATTTAGTGTAACAACGACATGAACCTTGGGAAATTTTATTGTGTACTCCAAAACGGATTATTCTTCTCATCAGAAGAAAACCAACTGTAAGTAATGTGATTGTTTATTCTCGAACATTATCGTGTTTTGAGTGATTTGGTGTGTAGTTACGCATAACTAATTTATGTTAGAAAACGTCATTACGTATTTCTTTTTGTTTAGTAATGTTATATTGTCCTAAAATAAACAAACTGAGATGGGGTTTGTGAATCTCAAGTTTGATACTAAATAAGTTTTTGGTTTTAAACAAAGCTCACAGCTCATTTAGATGAAGATCTTCGTGAATCTTTAAATAATTTTAAGAAAAAGTTCGGTATAATCTGCGTTCACTAGTGAAAGCGTGGCGGTACCGCCATTATATTTTTATATTTTGCTTTTGCAATTGCGATTGCGTTAGCAAAAGAACGAAACCGTGTTTGGAAAATATTCTTGCATATAAATGGAAAATTGTACGTCATTCGTGTTTCTCTTTTTATTGAGCGCTTTCTTTCAGGTTCTTATAATTTTGCCGGATTTTTAGTAAGTGTTTGTTGTACATTTAAAAGATCTGGGTGGCGCCTAGCAAAACCCCAAAATTGACTTGGGATAAAGACCTTTAGTCATCTATAAAAGTAAGTGAGAGACATTTCTCTAGACCTACCCCTCGCCGATGAGTTAGTTTGACATCGTTCCTTCTTTTTGATTTGGAAGTAAGCATACTACTCACATTTTAATTTATGTGCTCCAGGTCTACTTGATAATGTAGAATCAATGCTGGGATCTCATTAAAAGAGCAACGGCTGTTATAAACTAACTTCCTATCTACAATTTTTATGCATATTATGTATATTTATGTCTGGATGGACTCTGATCTCTGGTGAACAAAAATCGCATGGTTTTGGGTTTAGTAAGACCATATGTTTCTATCTCTTCAACTTCTATTTCAACCCTAACAACATAAGCAAATGGTTATGACCACGTTCAACTTACTCATTGAAGCCGTCACTATAACCAGCTGAGCGTCATAATAATGCACTTCTGGGTAGATCGATCTTAACATCTTTGTCGTTTGTGGTGGTTGCATATTCATATTCATCAGCGTAGCGAGGACTTAGTACTGCGCTACTAGTTTAAGCAAGTATTTTGAACCTAAATTTAATCCAATTCTTATACGCTCCGCTCGAGAGGTACACTGCTGTCTGTTTATTATGCTGCAGTATAATTATGTAGATACTTTCGTAAATATTTTTTACCATTATTATTTATCAAAACTGTGGATATATATTTTTTACACATTAAATTTATTATTTTTTAATATACGTAATCTGATCAAAGTAGTGTACATCCTACTTTTTTATAATTAAAGCAAACTTTTCAAATAACTCTATAAATAATTGCATAGTTATGGATGTAGTAATATTCATCAATCACTTCTTCATATCCAATTTAAAATTTCAACCAAAATTAAAAAAGTGACATTATTATTTTGAGTAAATTAGAAACCTTTAAAATCGTTTTACATTCTTCTACATTTGCTGTTTATACCTACAGATATAACACAAATTCTTAGACTTCGTCTTTTTAAGTAACATATCATGTAATTGTTGTTAAATATATTTTAAAGTTTATCATCACGTCGTCGTGTATTAATTTTTAATCACCGTTGTACATTTTTCATGTCTAACACCGACCCAGGTGTGTAGAATTTTACATAATGATAATAATACGGTCATATTTTGAACGCTTCGTATTTTACGAGTAATATTAGTCTTATGCACGTTTAGAAGCTTTCGTCTAATTAAATATGAAAAGTTATTAAGAGATGCTTTAATAACTCCAAGCTTCTGTTAATATTTATTTTCTTTGAATTAAATGCAAAATCGTGATAAGATACACATGAGAAAATTATTAAGTTTATTAATTTACTTTCGTATATATAATAGCACACAAATTTTACTTAACCGGCACCTATTTAAAGGAAAATATTTAAATTAATTTTTTAAGTAGAACACGTAATATTAAACCTTTCATTTATTATACAATATTTTAAACCTGAATCTTTTTCATTTCTTTTTTGTATCAAAGTAATCAATTATTTAAATCAATGTTGTGTTTTACTTTATGTTGGTAACATTTTGTTTTTGTTACTGAAATATTTATGTAGAGTCTAAAGCAATTTAACAAATTTATTTTATTATCATTAGAATACAACGATAGTATATGACGTTAATTTTAGTAGCGTCGTTCATGCCGAAGTAATTGTTAGATTTTCTGCTAATTATATATCTTGATAATAGTTCAACCAATACGGAATAAAGTCCGTTGGCAAGAATTTAAAATATTGCGTTAAAAAAAGCTTAGCTTTTAGTAATGTCGAAAAGTTCACATCCGTCACCTTACATTCTACAAATATTACATTTTAGAATAAACTTCGTTATTCCTTTGTCGAAAGTGGCATGAATTTGCTAAAATGTCGTTCTTTGTGGTTAAGTATGCCTTTATGAGTTTATACCAAAAATTTTGGAAGACTCATTACTCCTATAACGTTTGATAAACGCCGTAGAGTGATTATCAATTCAAAACCCATGTGACTATATCGCCATTTTGTAAAATTTTAGAATTCTTATCCGGAGGATTCAAAATCACTTCCTTTTACTAGATTTCTCTTCCAAAGAGTGAAAATTATTTATGTGATGTACATTCTATAGCCTTTCACTTCAACGCTGCTACTTGAATAAACATTTTACATTGGGGTATTGCTATATGGATGTTTGACTTGGTGCCTTTTTCGACACCGATAATTGGATTATCATTCAAAAGAGATTATCTGAAATCACAATTAATTATTAATTCAGTCATATGTGGTAATGATATACATCTGTTCTTGTGAAGCTGTTATCAATATACAAAAGATAAATTTAGAATCTAAGTGTTGACCTGTTTAATTGGACGGTGCGGTGAGATTACCGTTACCTTCCTAAAGCGGTTTTTATGCATGTATTAATAGTTATTTGAATTACGATTTACATTTGTAAGATACCAAATAACCATCGGTTTTACCGTTTGTGGGCCTCTGTAGTCGGCGAAGTATTTCAAAATTACAATAACTCATTCGTATATGGTGTACGCTATGTGTAGTCATTTAATTTTACGTCATACACTTAAATCAATTAGTGGGGTCTTTTATTTATTTAAAATTTATTTATTTAGTCAAACTGTGATTGATGTGTTAAGTGAGATAATTTGTTGTGTTTTTCTCGTTATTTAAAATTTGTTGTTGTCTTGTCTTACATTGGTGAATGTTGTCTAAATATATTTTCTAGTTCTTCTTCTACAAGTCTGTTTATTTTATTTTCCCTAAGATTCACTACTTAAGGATAATTACAAGGTATCTCTAGGTGTAGCGTCGCGACGTGAAAATTGCATCAACCGCCTCTGAAATCGCTTAACTTCCAATAAGTCGCTTATATTGACAGATACGAAAAAAATGATAATAACAGTTTTTGTTCAGCTTGAATAGAAAAACATTTTATTACTTGGAAATTTTTCGATCCATCGACGGGTTTTCGAGATATATAAATTTAAACAATTAATTTGTTAATAACAATGTGTTCAACCTCTTTGATAAGAAATTTCCTTTGGGCTTTTCATTGCATACAGAAGGTACGTGAGTGTTAAGGATAATAGGACACTACTTAAAATATTTGTTTGGAAGATTCTACGCATAGTGTTGACTCATTTCATAAAAAAGGTTATATTTCTTGGTTTAATTGTTTTTGACATATTCTACATTAAATACTGCTAGAGAATTAGGCGAGAACCGGACTACCAAATATGTACCAAACGCTTTTGTACGCTTCTTGAAGCAGTCGGCTCAAAAATATCGATAACCAATCAAATTGATCATACGGTTGGACTAGGAGCATTATGTATAATCGATGTAACAACTAATAGTCTTATTGAACTAATGTTTTTATATAGATTAAGGGACCTATTCTGTAACTCATAACGACCCGTGAGTCGTTAGCTAACGATTCTCGGTATTTTAACGACTTTTTATTGGAACATTATTCTGTAAGCAACTTGCCGTCGTTCGCTATCGACCAAGTCGGTGATATGAAGTCGTTTATAAACGACTTATTAGAAGTAGTTGTTACGATTTAACTACTGTCGTTCCTGTTCGTTTATGCCGTTTATGGTGCCGTTAGGCTAAATTATTTGTATTACTATTATTTACATAAAGAGTAAGCTTTTATTATATTAATTCTCTCTAATTACATTCGGATTCTCCGTTGTAAATTTATTCGTTATAGTTTGTTTACCCTCAGCTCCACTAAAAACAACAGATTTTGTTGTATTGGAGTTTTTTTGAGCACATTTCTGGTATATTACGCACTCTATAGATAAGAATCTAAGGAATCCAGAAAAATATTTTTTAACGAATGTATGGGTTGGATCGCTAATGAACTTTTGACTTATTTACTTTAATGTGTGAAAGTACCTTAAAGAACAATTCAAAACGCCTCATGTGGTAAAAGTAAATGATGATGATTTATAAAAAAATCTGTAAACAATTAATTTATTTGGATTTTCCGTAGTAATGCTCTTTCATCATTAGGGACAAAGCTACGTCAACTTCTGAAGCATGTTAGTAATTTTGCACCTCTACCTACGAAGAGTGACATTGAAAACTTGGACACCGTGCTTAATACTATCGCTGAACCACGTACTTTGTCAGCATCAGAACAAATTGCAATAACGGGTTTGTTAGATCTTGTGAAATCTTAAGATGTTCCTTCAACGTCAACTATTACAAATCAGCCGTTAATAAGCACAGCTAACAAAAGTGTTCAAGTTAAATCTGGTGATATTACTGTTCCTTTTATCACCTGTATTGATAGTGATTCAAAACTCAGCACACTAACAGGATTGGCATCTTTTGAGCAGTTAAATGGTTAAATGTATTAATTGTCTCTGTTAATGAAACATTTCCTGAGTTACGAAAAAAAAAATGTCTGTTAAGGAGCGCATTAACACGACATTTATGAAATTAAAAACCGTTCTTGGTCCTCATCGTCCGGCACCTGATGGAACACGCTGTTTGCATATTCTACATTGTCATCTGTTACGGTCATTTTTGTATAATTTAGATAAAATTGCCGATATCGCTGTTTTCTTACTTGTCGGTTACTTCAGACTCTAATAGGTGCCGGTTTGTGTTACTTTTCTTAAACTTATTACTTTTTCGGAGTATGGCTCTATGTGTCTTACTGATTTTTTGATTAAGGTTGAGGAACTGTGCGGTGCTCGAGGGATTACTACGCGACAACTCTTTGCTGCCGTTCTAGAACTACTGACTGGGAAAGCGTTGCTTCTCTATAGGGTGGTTGGAAGTGCAAGTTAGGACAGGGTTACTGGAATCATTCTTTTTTTTAAAGTAACCGGATTGCCATCTAGCCGAACTACTATATGTACTGTATCTTTCTGTTCCTGTTGGTGCTTTGTTTGTACTGTTCTGGTTTGTTATCCTTCTCTTCATATCTCTTTTAATTTTACGTCAAAATGTACGTCAATTTTCTTTAGAGATTTTTTTGTGTGTGTTTTTTAGGGGTTTTTGGTGCAAATATAAAATATGGAAGGTGATCAGTACCTTACAGTACTCCACAGTCAACAAGAAAAACATATCGTTCCTGCGAATCACCACTTTAGTTTCCGAAATTAAATGTCAAAACGTACGTCAATTTTCATTAGAATTTTTTTTTCGTGTGTTTTAAGGGTTTTTGATGCAAATATAAAATATGGAAAGTGATTAGTACCTTACAGTACTCCATGGACAACAAGAAAAACATGTTGTTCCTGAGAATCACTACTTCGGATTTCGGACCTGGTCATCAAGACCCTCCCGGATAATTAGATAAAATGTACAACACAATTAATATTATTACATGTGAATACTAGGGTGGGTAAGGGTTGGCATGTTTAGGTTTTAGTAGTTTTTCTAATCCTTGAAGTAAATGCTTTGCCAAGACGAACCAATCCACAATTGCACACGGTTTCGTCACCACACTATACAGGTTTATACTGATCTTCTGGGGCACCATACATAACACTTACATAACAATACAATATTTAAAATTTATCATACGATTAAATAAACAAATAATCGTTTCCTGTGCTTTGTCTAAACTTTTCTCTATTTGTATGTTGGTGCTTTGGTCATTGTTTGACTATACCTAGGGTCTAGAAGTTTTCTGTTTTTTCGGTGTTTCGTTTTATGAGCGACTTTGCTACTAGTTCTCTACTTTTTGGTAATTCCCTTGCTTATTGTTTCTTTAATTTTTTCGGGGATTATCACTCCGCTTTTTAGCAATCTTTTTGTTTTTTGTTCTTTCTTCTATCGATCTCTTTTCTATTTTTTTTCTTTTGGGGTTGTAGTTTTTGGTTTTCTGATGGGTTTCGTTTTTCTTTGGAGTTTGCTGCTAAGCTGAATTTTCTTTTTTTGTGATTTGCTGATTGTAATCCGGATACCCATCGGTGATTCATTTGCTTTCTGGTTGGCTGGTAGTACGGCTTCGTTTTTTTTGCTTAAAATCTCATCATCTGCTTAATGCACCTTTCAGAAACCACACCTTTGTTCTTACTCTTTATCTATGAAGTTAGATAACAAAGTAAAATCATTAATTATAAACTTCGGAAAAATGCACATCTTATATGGACAAAATACGACACAAAAGTACGACAAAAATAGATGACTCTACCGTTCAATTGCGACGAGATTTCTCAGTTTCCCCCTTCTTTATTTTTATGTCAGTTCCACCGTACCTGTCTCAGTGCGTGTTTCTTAAATAGAAATATAAAAGTTGCAACATTGATAAAAACAACAGCGTAGTTGCCGTAGACATACGATTTTTTTTAAATTTCCTACAAAAAATGTAAAGCGTACAAGGAAATAGCAAAAAAAATTATTGAAAAATTTGAATTGCGGTTGTAAAAGTTGACACTTTAGGAAATAAGTTGATATGTAAAAACTTTTTACCCTCCGAAATTATTATAAACAATAAATATAAATTATTAAGTGTAAAATTAGTGCCTGTAAAATTCGAGAAAGAAGGTAAGCAAATTACTATTATTTTTATTTACCCGTTAGGGTTTTCTTTTAATTACAAATTGATGAGATAAACATCATGCTTATGCATTCATGTAGCGTACGTATGTAGCGATCAAAAGGGTTTCTAGAAAATTCAAAAGTCCGTTAACAATTTTTTGTTATTGGAACATTCAAAGTTGTTATTATAAGATACTTTGTGTGTAATTAATTTTGAAAAGAATATTCAAAATTAAATACAATTGACTCGGCATATCTTTTATCAGTGAATTTATGTTATTGTTTTTCTTCTTAAAATTAACTGGCGCATCTAAGCAAATTACAACCAAGGACGTTCTTCTCAATTTAAAAGAAACTCAGCAGATGCATCTTTTTCAACTGGGTTCAAAGCGAATAAATTGTTTATGTAAATAATAACCACAATTATATGGAAATATCAAAGGAAAGGAACACCAACTGCAGCGTCTATTTAACAACAGAAAAACACCAAAAACTGCACCAAAAACTTTACTCGGACACGTGTTTCAACAGCTAAGCTGTTATCATCAGCGATACCGATACTAAAATAAAAACAACGGGAAGCTTATATATACTATCTGCTTATCACGCATCGTTAACTTAATTGATTCTTAGATAAGCTTAAATAATTCCGAAAATCCTAATGGACCGTTATCATCATAATTCATAAGCAAATTTCTGTTTTTAAAATTTCTAAACTTTCATAAGAATCAAGTTCGTTTTTATTATCTACCCTCTTAATTAATTCAATGTCGCCTACTCTATGGCCATTTTCAAGCATATGCATGGCAACACTGGACCTATCTGTGCGATGATATTTGACATGAGCTACGTGCTCTTTAAAACGAGTTTTAATAGGTCTCTTGGTTTGCCCTATATATACTTGGTTACAGTCTTTACAATTAATTTTATATATTCCCGATTTATCACACATTTCTATTGGGTCTTTTGGATTGCCTAAAAGATTTTGCAAGTTGTTATTACTAGAAGTCACTGTTTTATAATCAAATTTTGAAAATATTTTTGAAGACCTTTTGTGTATGTGGGATAATTTGGTAATTTGACATATTTCTTATCTATTTTGCTATTACTAGTTCCTAACGTTGTAATGTTTCTAATGTTTAACTTATGTTTATGTTTTCTAATTATGTTTGTGACAATTGATTCTTGAAAACCATTGTATGATGCAATCTGCTTAATATTTCGCAGTTCTTTATCAAAGTTTTGTTTTGACAATGGGAAATGTAATAATCGGTGAATCAAAAGTTGAAAGATGCAAGTTTATGTTGCATACTATGGTTGGAATCATTTGTTATAAACCTCATAGTGTTAGTGTCTTTACGATAAATATCTATATCTAGTTTGTTGCCATTTCTTGTCACTAAAGTGTCTAAGAAAGGTAACTTAAGGTTTGTTTCTGTTTCATAGGTAAACTTGATCGTCTCAAATTTTGAATTTAAAATTTCTACAAATTGCTGAGGGCTGTAAACTTTAGTGAAAAAATAACTGCTGTTTGCAACTCCTAACACATTTCAAAAGATGCGCTTCAAATTTGCTTCACAATTCTTTAGCCGTACTATGTCTGTTGCTGTAAATGCCATTTTAAAATTAAATCAGCTAAAAAGCTCAAAACACTGCCGATATTTTTGATTCCTTAAATAGTAGAAGTTTAAAAGATACTAACCCCCATAGAAAACCACTATCTATATTTACAAATACTTCTTTACAAAATCTACATAATGGACTAGATTAGTTTAAACAAATTGAAGTGTACATTAATGATAAAAGGCGTAACAATATCTACTGCATTAATGGATTTATATGGAGTATTCGGGCAATATTACTATTGCGGGATGATTTGCAAAACCCAAAAATAAAATATTTAGCAACGGCATCAATCAATCAGAATGTATTAGAGAATTTTAACTCCGTAATCCGCAATAGGGGTGGATACAATCCAACGCTTTCTGTTAGACAATTTTGGACAGCCATGCAACAAAATATATTCATAAGGCTTCAGCAGGCGTAAATAGTGTAAATTGTGAAGAAGATGAAGCAGAAGCTCTCGAATTAAATGAGCAAGATGAAGAACGAGATATTTTGGTGACATTTGATATTGACTAGGATTTGGATAAGAACTTTGTTTCAAATGACAATTCATATAAAATGACAAAATTGAACAAAAATGACGCTACTTCAGAGAGACCACTTCAACCAACTTGTACAAATGTAAATTTAGAATCTTGTAGCATAGTTTATTTAGCTGGTTATCTAGCATTTAAGCAGTAGAAAAGGTATGAATGTGAGATATGTAGAGAAAAAATAATTAAGTGCGAGGAAGATTTATTTTCTGATAATAAACCTTCTCAAGTTTGTATTGAACATAAGACATTTACTATCAATTTGTTAATTAAAATAAAAAGATACGCAACTCTTAAAAGCGAATTGGAAGAACTAGAATTAATGCTTTTAAATTCCGCTAAACTTAGAAAAGAACACCGAAAATAAACAATTTTATCCTGACTTTTTAACAATTTTAAAAACCGATTTACCTTAACTTGTTCGCGTTTTACTTGTTAAAATTCTTATTTTCGAAAAAAAATATACAAAAGTTTAGATCGTTTAGGAGAAGATTGTAACTAGTTTTGGGTAATTTTATACAATTTAATAATTTTATAAAAATTAAGTTATTTTCTAATTTATTTAATCGTATGGTACATTTTAAATATTGTATTGTGATGTAAGTGTTATGTGCCCCAGAAGATCAATATACATTTTTATATTTTATTATGTTTATATAATTTTATATTTTTTATATTCTTAATGTACTAGAGATTTAACAAATTTTGAAATAAATTTGCTTTTATAAATCCTTTGTTTAGTTTGAAGCAAACTTTTAAGAATAATATAAAATTTTTATTGTTTTATAATTACACTTTGAGATATGATTCCTCGAATTACTTGATTATCAAAAATAAGAATTTTCAAATAGCTTCAACAAATTCTTACAAATTAAATTGTGGTTTTATTTATAATCAATGGTTTTATTGAAGTTTGAAACAAAATTTAAAAGCAATTCGCAAATCCAACTATTAAGATGCACTAGGATAAATTCGTAGCTAGCTAAATTAGTTGAGTGCACATTTTTCATTGTTCACGTGCAAGTTACTTATTTTGCGATAAGACCGAACGTTTTTGGAAACTGCTGAGTGTGTTTCTTGAATCATTCTCGTATGTAGAGACCGATGTTGCATTTATGCGAAGCAGTAACAAAATTCAATTGTTACAATATTAACCGTTTGCAGCAGCACTTTACCAATAAACAGTTTGATGATCGAGGATCTAAGGGGCATCCGTTGCTTGTGGGAGGTGTGGTTACGAAAAATATTAAAGCTTGCGTATCTTTCTGAAGTTTATAATCAATGGTACAATCCTGATTTTTTTCTCTACACGACTTTTATTATCTTCTTTCTACTACTCTTTTATGTAAACTATTGATTATTTTATTGTTAGGTGATTGGAGGTCAAGTAGGACACGTTGCACTTTTGTTTGTGTCAGTTAACATTTTGACATCGACTTTTAATGGGGTTCTGGGTTGCGGGAGGGTACTCTTGTGGGTTCGTTTAGTTGTGGGATAACGTGACTTCTCAATCTTGCGACAGATTGATCAACCTCTCCTCCTCGTGTGCGTCTTTTCTGACTCGGCGGTCTTGTTAAGGTCGTTTTGTTTGACACTTGTGTTTGTCCGTCTGTAATTTTTAACTTAGACTTTTCTTTTGTTTTTTTGGGGTTGTAGTCAGATTTCTTTTGGTCTTTGGCTCTTGCCAAAATTTCTGCTCAGGTGTACTATTAGAAAACCTATGCCTACCATCCCACCAAATTTCAATTTTTTTCGACCATTTGCAAATGGAAACCCCCTATTGCCAGGACTATGAATTAAACTTAAACATTTTTAGATCAGAGTTAAAAACCTACATTGAATACAATTTAACTTTATTAAAAACCCAAAATTTATTAAAAATTTTTAGATAACAAACGGAAATATAAAATAATAGTCCGAACTCAAGCGCCAATTTTTAAACAACTAAAAATTAACATTTCAGATTCTTTATGCGAAAGTATGAAACGGATCGAAAAATTAAACCGCAAGCAAAGAAAACTACCATTAAAGTTCCTGTATGAATTCCTTTCGATAATTACTAATATTATTAAATAATAATGCAATCGAATAGATTAATAAAAAAAACAAGAATAAAGAAATGTAGAAGCATTTCCAATTTTATAACTTAAATATAACTGTATTAGAAAACTGTGTGTAATCGGTTATCGATTAAAAAATGGTGCATTTTGACAATTTTTTTCATAACTTGGTTTATCGGCAGTTGAAATCTTATTGGGTCACCTTGCATGTACGTCTACAAAAACTTCCTAAAATCGATTTTTTTTCTTTTCAATTCGTTTTTATTGCAGTCGTGAAATCAATTTGGCGATACTTTTTAAACGTATCTACCAGTCGTTTAATTTTAAACGCCACTAAAACAAAATCGGCGAAACGATTCCATTAGAAATATAAGTTAATACTGTTTACCCAATCTATTTTTTTTTTATGTCTGCAATATCATTTTATGAGGGAGTTGACACGTATAGCGACAATCCGGTAACCCCAATAAAAACAAATACGGTTTCAAGTTGAGTGGTGCTTTTACAACCTACACTTCTCTAGATACTATCCGCGATGGACTGTGAAACTTTCAAGTGTAAAAATACATTGTTTAACTTAGGTAAGTTTTTGATGTATTTTCTTGAAAATGTGGATGTCCACTTTTAGCTTTTGTCTATCTAACGGAAATTGATGTCTTAGACAAGTGCAGTGAAAGCTTTTGTTTATTTTTTTTAATTTTTTTCTAATTAAAAGGGTAGGTAATATGAAATGAAAATTAATTAAAGTCGATGATATAGGAGTAGTGTAGGATTTGCCTTACCTAAACAGAAAGTGAAGGCGAATGTCGCCAATTAAAATTAACCTTGAAACCAGTGGTGTAGCAAAATAATTGAAAAACAAAACGAATTGTATTTAATTCTAAGATTACACAAATTTAATTACCAATAGACTTAAGCTTATTGACAATTTAAAATATAGTAACTAAGCACAAACGAAAAATTAACAACTAATGTGTTCAAAGGAAGCTTCAGTTTCATTAGTCGTCAATTTTCTATTTTTACTCTATGGGTTTTCAAACCGAAAACTTTAACACTCCCTTATTTCACTTTTTCCGAAGAATTAGAGTTAGTATGTTATAATTAAACAAAAAATAAATTAATTTCGATGGCCGGCCGCCCAAGTCTGTGAAGTTGGCACCTCTACATGTGAATTTTTTGGAAATACCGCATTCATTTGCCCATGTTTGCCCAGGGATAACTTTCATTTGCCAACCCTAGACACATTTTTTATGAGAAAAAAACATTTTTTTTTACGATCGTGCAATAAGTGATTACTTTTTGCAGCAATTACTGTGATAAAAGTTTCACTTTTTTGCATTAATGCAAAAGCAATTTATTCGTGCAAAAGTAATCTATTTTTTTGCACCAGTTAGTAAAGTAGTTTTCTTTATTTTTATTTTATTATTTTTGTTTTTGATCGTAGAAAAAAGTTATGTCAAACATTTGCAAAAGCATATATTTTGCACTCAGCATGATCATGAATCGTGCAACAAATATGCACTTATTGCACTAGTTACACAAATTATGAAAAATTCAAAAAACAAAAAATCGTCTTTTTGTCACCTTAAATAGTTTGTCCATGCTTTCTGAGGAAAAATTTTCGTTTACATCCTCCAAAAATATTGTGTGCAAAAAATATTTTTTGGCAAAAAACAAAAATAAAATTAATTTTTTTTCATTATATTGTTTCTTATCGATTGCCATGTTTGTAGATGAAAATTTTTGTTTGCCTACTCTTCAAAAAATATTTATGTAAAAAAAAAACGTTTTTTTTTGTAAAAAACCCAAAAATAAAAAAAGGGAATTTTTTTTGGAATTTATTTTTTTCTCATTTATTGCCCATGTTTGTCCATGATAAATTTTAGTGGCCCATCCTTCTAAAACTTTTGTATATGATAAAAACATTATTTAGTAAAAAACCCAAAATTTTTTTACATTATATCGTTTGCTCATCGATTGCTTATGTTTGTCCAAGAAAAAATTTTTCTTTACTTATCCTCCAAAAATTTTGTATGTGACAATTTGATTCATATATAAAAAATAGCATATGCCGCAGGGCAATTGTGACTTTGACATCGGGAAAAGTCACTTTTACAGCGACAATTGTACTTTGAATTGCACTTGTAGTTTTTTAAATTCAAATCTGTTTTCTTTTAGCAATTTTATTCGCAAAACTGTCAACCACTCGGTGTCGCGTTTTTAATAATTGACAGTTTTTCTCGTCAAATTGCTAAACAAACCACTAATGTATTTGTTATTAATACACAAAAGATTGATTTATTTACCGGGTAATTTTTTTTGACGAACACTTTTTTAAATATTATATAGAATTTGTATATTTTTAGATGAAACATTAATTTGGTTAAATTTCAATCTTATTAGCATTAAAGCATTAATTTTTAGGTTGACAAAAAGGTTACTCAGACATAAGCAAGGTAATTTGTTATAGAACTTAAGCAAGAACCATTTTTATCACTATAAATAATTCTCATTGGTTCATTTTTTTAAATTGACAATTTGATTGGTTAACATTGTAAGAATATGTTAACCAAATTTTTAGAGGGTGGGCAAACGATATATTGTGAAAAAAGTAAATTTTTAAATTTTTGGTTTGTTCTTCAAAAAATATTTTCTTTGCATAAAAAATTTTGGATGGTAGGCAAACAAAAGTTTTCCTGGACGAACATGGGTAACGGATTGGCAAACAATATAGTGTAATTTTTGGGTTTTTGATTATAATTGCACAAGACGTTTGTATTTTGCCGAGTTAATTTGGGTTTTTTAATGAAAATCTGTTGTCTAACAATTTGTCGAAAAAACTGTCAATTATTAAAAACGCGACACCAAATTACACATGAGAGTGTAAGATCCATGTCAAAAATTCTCTCAAATGTGCTATACAGCGTTTTTAGGTTGACAGTTTTTCAAATCAAATTGTTAAAGAAAACAGATTTGAATTTAAACAATACAAATTTACTTGCTAAAACACAAACCTCGAGTGTAATTCGGCAGAACAATTTAATGAATATGAAAACTAGAACATATCAAACTATTTATTTTGGATACATATAAATTTTAAGTTGAATAAATTGTCAGATTGACAGTTTAAATATTAATTGATTAAAAAATTCTAAGTGAAAGAACTACTATAAACATTTGTCGCAGAAAACGTCGCAGGTAACTTTTGCCGATCTCAAAGTAACAATTACACTGCGTCATATGCAATTTGTTATACATGAATTAAATAGTTATCAAAACATGTTTTCATTGCATAAAAAATTTGTGGATGGAGAGACAAACAAAAATTTTTTTTGGACAAACATAAGCAGTCGATGGGCAAACGATATAGTGTGAAAAAAGTAAATTTTTTGATTTTTTAGTATTTTTCAACAAAAAAATGTTTTCTTTGCCTAAGTAAATGTGAACGGTGGGCAAATAAAAGTTTTCCTGGGCGAACATGGGCAATCAATATAGGTAGTGTGTATTGAAATACATAAAGACTTAAATTCTTTTAATATGTTGAAATGCCACAAAGACAGAGGACCTTAACTTGATAGCTTTTCAGTATATTAAAACTTATGGACTGTAAAAAACCTATTTATTTGTTTATATTTTTCTTAACATAAGTATTTTTTATAATTTCATAACAATTAACAATGTATATAAAAAATAAAGTATACACACTTTGTTAGTACATATAAAATATGTTTTATTGGTTTCGATCATAGTATGAAAACAGTTATTTTTTTGATTTTGGTTTTAACACCAAAAATGTTTTTTACATAAGAAAATTTGGGAGAGTGGGCAAACGAAAGTCTTTCATTGACAAACATGGGTAACCAATGAGCAAAACAACATAGTTCTAGGAAAAATTATTTTTATTTTTCAGTTATTCACCAAAAACGTTTTTTCACATATAATAGTTTTTGGAGGGTGGGCAAACAAAATTTTTTTCTGAGCAAACATGGGCAATCGATGGGCAAACGATACAGCGTAAAAAAAGTTAATTTTTTGAAAAAAATTTGTTGAGAGAGGGTAAGCAAACGTTTTTCATAGACAAACATGGGCAAACGATGGGCAAACAAATGCCATACTTTGTCCACAAATTTCACATGTCGAGGTGTCAACTTTACATACTTCGGCCGGCCGGCCGTCTGTCCGTATGTAAACAAGATACAGATCTGATTACATTTTGGGCATAATCTATGTAGCCAAAAACGCCGTTAACCTACACAAATTTTCGAATTTTTTAAATATTTTGAAAAATATTTATTTTACACATTTGTGTTTCAAATAAAAGTTTTTTGTAATTTAATTATACACAACTTTTGTGTAAACTATGTTTTGATCCGATAAGTAATTACTGAGATACAAAAATCACGTGACACTAATTATTGTAAAAGTATCTCCACAAATATTAATTATACAAAAAGTTGAAGGAAAAAAGTTGTTGAAAATTCTATTGTCTATAGCTTTTATTTTATTTCATCTTCTTTGTGTGAGTAAGAACTTTCACTCGTCTTAAGGAACTTAGGTGCGCAATATCAGGTTTTGTTCAACCTACTCTTGTAGGTAGCGTTCGTATAACAGCTTAACATATGAGTTTTGTGTACAGGGTGGCGCAAACTTCTGACACCAGACGATAACTTAGTTAATAAAAAAAAGATATAACTTTTAAATTTTGTCACATTTAGTACAGTTACTGAGTGCACATTTTAAAAATATTTTTGATTATACAGGATGTGATCGAGACCTTTAAAAAACATAGCATATCGACATATTGTACAGGGTAATTTAGAAGCTAATTCTCAGTAAAAATTACACATACTTTAACGCTCTGATATAAAAATTTAACATGTTATTTTCAAATCATTAGCTGTGTTTAGTATTAATTATTTTTATTATCAAAAACTTTATTAATACAGGGCGAAGCAAAATGCAAACCAAGCAATATCTCCAAATTTTTCAATGAATCACCTAATATGTTTTTTCAGGGATTAACAATTTTATGAAAACCGAAAAATATTGTATTTAACGTGAAAAAATGAAGTTATTTTAAATTTTTCTATACAATTTCTTGTGCATTTTAAGTTAAAATTATAGGAAGACAAATACTTTTAAGTCTCACTATGTAATAGTAATCTAAAGATCATTCCTATAGTACACTGAGAGACGTAAACTTCTGACACTGATAGATTACACTATTGAGAAAAAAAGATATCAATTTCAAAATTGGTCACTGTTTAGTACTGTTTTTGAATGTATATTTTAAAAACATTTTTGATTATACAGGGTGCTTTAGAAAATCGTGGCAGCATAAAGTTACATTTTTTAAATTGCAACACTATATTTTTGTTAAAGTTAAAAAAAATCCCATCAAGAGTTTAAAAGAATATAACATGTCAATGTATTGTACTAGTTATTTTATTTATGATATTTTTTAACCTTGAAAAAAATACGGTGTGTTTGATTTAAAAAAAAAGTAAGTTTATGCTGCCACGACTTTTTAGAACACTCTGTTTAATCGAAAATATTTTTAAGACATGCTTTTAGTATTTGTATTAAACGAAACAAATTTTGAAAGTTATATCGTTTTTATTAACTAAGTTATGCTCAGATGTCAGAAGTTGCAGATCTCATTAGATTTTGGGCCTAATCTATTAAGCCGAAAGAGCCATTAACCTAGCTAGATTTTTGAAATTTTAAAATATGTACTAAAATGTTTATTTTACATATTTATCATGTTTTTTTACAACATATCCATACTTTCTATTCGTTCGTTGACGTTTATTAGTATCAGGGAGATGTGGAGTCCTGCGGTAAATGCTTCTTTTATTTTTAGTTACTATATTAATATTTCCGCTCTTCATGTATGACTAATTAACCAATTTGAGCTTGTTCTTTGATCAAAATGAGTTATGAAAGGAACATTTATTTGATGAGAAAATAATTACCATATAAGAATTTATAATTAATTATTTCGTATGCAGTAGTGTTTTAGTAAATTACATCAAACTTTTACAACTAAGAGGTTTAACATTATAGGAGCACTTTTCATATGAGTTTGTTCAAGGACAATCTTTAATTGAGTTTAGAAACTAGGTTAGATAGTTAACTGCCTCATCTTGTTCTACAACAGTGTCAAAAATAAAACGATGTTTACCGCTAGCAATTTTTTCAAGAATTGATGTGTTTACGGAACTAACGGGTTTATGGTTTGTATATTTGTAATTTGAAAATACATTGTTTATGAGGACTGAAAGGTTAGAAGCAATCAGTGTTTCTTCACCAATTTTTGAAAGGTTTTTAGCAAATTTAGGTCTCCCGTAAATTTAACTCTCATATTGGTCCTGAGTTTATGTGTTTCAACATGTTGCCATAATATTGAATTTTTCTGGCAAGATTAATTTTGTCTGCTTCAGTAGATTTAAGAGTTAAAGGAAAGATTCTGGAAAATATTCAAAAAGTAAAAAAAACATGCCACCAAATAAATTTGTTACGGTTTATTTGTAAACAAACTCAAAAAAATATATATATAGCAGTGCTAGACAGACTGCCGGCAGCTCTTCTTAGTCGGAAGTGGTCGTGGGCTTATTGAAAATTGTTGCCCGAAAATGAATTTATAAGGTGCCACCTAGAATTATTAAAGAGATATTTAGAGCCACTAAGAACTCGTAGACACGAAACAAACCGTACGTGGATAGAAATATGTATATTATTATAGCAACTAAAGTTCAATTAACACACATAGAAACACATCGACACAACAATGGATAATATTATTTAGAATAAATAGCAAAATATAGTTATCAAATAATAATAATTCAAGAGAGCGAGTTAAGGCCCGAATAATAATTTGACGCACAATCGCCCTAAATAGGTTAGCGTATTATAAACTTTGGACAGTCGTAGCACCGATTTTTCCATACAAGCGATTTACGTGGCAAATATTGTTTGGAATGTACTTGACAACAATTACGGAGAGTATTGGATCTTGGCCGATTATTTAAATAGTTTCAAAGCGCACAAAATTCATAAGATCTTTCAAGTTAACAAAATTATCTATACAGCGCCAAAAAGGTACATTGCTATACTCACGGTCGCAGTACGTATACATAGAACACGACCTAATTTATGAATGACATGCATAAAAATAATTAACTTAGCTTGTATAAATAGGAAGTCTCCGGTGTTTGGCAGTTAATCGGCAGATGTGACAGCTCTCATAACCAAATCTAATATTTTATTATCCAATAAATAAAAGGAAAACAAAATGGACTCCGTTGATAACAGTTACTGGGCTGCTCACAAATAACAGACTTACCTTGGGTAATGTCCTTGATCAGAAGGCGGTTCCAGGGTAGGTTAAAATTCCAACGTTGGTGATAATATCAGACCCACTTCGATATTTTATAATGTTTGAATTATTATCCTTGCGAGCATAACTAGAATTAAAAATCCATTGATTAATTAAAACGGAGTACGTCTGCAGTGACCAGCAGAATAAGCCAAAGGGAAAAACCCACAAAAAGAAAAAAAGGTGCCTGCAATTAATAGAACTCGTGATAGCAAATATTTTATTAAAACAAAGGAAAGTAAAAAAAAAGTACTTACACAGGAACAGTAGTCGAAGACTTATTCTCTAATTTAAATGGAATTATTTTACTTTAATAGATATTACAAAGCACATGTCTAATTGTTCAATTTTTAGACAACGTTTTCCATGTACACATTTTCACGACAGTCAGCAAATAGGAAGTGAGGTATAACTTTTGCGAGCAAATGAAGACAAATCATTGGAACTGGCAATTTCAAATAACTAAAATTCCCAGAAAATTTTTCAATACAAAAATTCATATTCAAATGCATGAGTGTAAACACGGCTGTCTATACTGTAGGGAGAAATTGGTCTATAAATCAATTATTTGCGAAATAATACCGAAACAAATTGTTATATCATGCAAAATTGAATCTATATCTTCCAATGACTTTTTGAGTACCATCGTGTATTTAACCCAAATAATTATTTTGCATTGTTGAAGAAACCTAGCAGTTGCAGAAAGCTTGCTTATATTGGAGGTTGCATCTTTGTTGCTGTTAAATTTTAGTGAAAAATTAAAAGCAGAGTAAGTAAGTAAAGTTGCAGTAATTACAGATGATGCTAAAACTAGTGCAAGAATAAAATTTATCAAAAAAATTTTTTCAATGTTATCAAATACATCGGGAAATATCACCCTACTAATTGCATTAGTTATCTTTTGCATTATAGTAAAATATGCACCTTTTGTTTAGTTTCTAACTTTGGTAGGTTTTTCAATTAATCTTTATCTCACAAAAGATTTTTGTGCCAAGGGAATTTACAAAATTCTTATCATGAGGATTTAATCCAAGATCTTTCAATTCTTTGTTTGTCATAGCAATGTATAAGAGGTAAACGCCATGTTAAAATGTAATTCTGTATATTCTGCTTCAGGATCATTTTGATTTGCCTCGTTGAAATAATCGTCCCTCAACTTTTTTTAAACTATAAATCTTGGGAGTTTGATGGCGAATGCATTATAATAATTTTATTAATTATTGCTGCATTTGATGGTTGTAAAAATGCAATAATCAATCTTGGTAATCCCTCAATAATCTCATAATCCTTCTATCGCAATTTCTATATTTCTTTAATTTTGTTTTCTTTTCCTTTTGGACTTTTTAGGCTTTCAATTACCTTTCATAGTTTGGGGTGATCTATTGCTAATTCTGTATTGTGAAAATGATTTGTAGCAAGAACCCGTGAGCCCAAAAAAATTATCACAAAACAACAATAACTACTAACTAATTGCGAGTAACAACGACCGATTTGGAACACACAGGTAATTAGAATCATGAAAGTTTTCAAAGATACGTATGAAAAAGATATGAAGTCGAGCAATAATTTAAGTCTTAAATTTGTCAAGGACGAAAGTCGCCCGTTTTTAATACTGTACAGCAGCTCCCTTTTAAGTGGATTGCGACAACTTCTGTCTTATAGAAACATACATCCAAGAGAGTATCATCAACAACACAAATGAAGATTGGGAACGCAGTGCATATTTTAATTCTTTGCCTCAAGTTATTAACTAACTTGTCCCCAGGTGTAAGTACGTTAATAGTATATTATTCAACGGATGGTAATGTAAGGAATAGTCATTGCCATTACCATTCGTTGAATACTATATTTATCTACGACAAAAATCAAAAAATTCGAAAAATCGAAAATAAAAAAATAGAAAAATCGAAATATAAATGTCTTAATCTTAATTTTTAAATTTTATATTTTTCAATGTCCATTTCGATTTTTCGATCTCCGATTCTTTGATTTTCCGATTTTTCGAAAGTTTACGATTTTTGTATACTTCGATTTTTCGTTACTACTCGTATTGTAATAATATGCAATTAACTTAGACAAAATTTTATTTAACTTTAACAATATTTTATTATTTTATTTCAAAATGTTTTAAAATAAAAACAAAAAAAATTACGCGGTTGGGATCGAACTCACGACTTTCAGATTATAAAAACGACGCGTTAGCTACTCCGCTACCGAGGTTTCCAAATGACAGTTGCATTGATCAAGCATGAGTTATGATAACTCACGCTCATAACTCACGCTGGGGAATTATATACATCATAAATAGCAAAAAAATGTCTAAATAATGAATACATTATAAAACAGGAATAGATAAAAACTATAACAAAATGGCGCTTGCGTTGATAAGAAAATTTCGTTTGAACTTTCAGCATTCGACAGCGTACACAAACCTAATAAACAACATGTAGCATTTAAATATTGACGAAACTCACAAAACTACAAATAACTAATTAATTCAATGATATTGTTTAAAAAAGAAAGTGTTTTAGCTTTAGCAGTAACTGGAAACACGTGCACAATTGCCGCTGCCAACTATTGAAACGGGAAACGGTAATTTAAAAAAGCAAACTACACAAGTCGATTTCTGCGCCATCTGTTTATCTAATAACCGAAAACAACGTTAAGTTGTCTAAACACTAGACGAAAAAATAGCACGGAAACAAAATTCTAGTAAAGTAATCTTCAGTTTTCAATTTGATGATTTTCTATAATTAATGATAGTTAAGAGCGTGCGTACTAACGACACCTTAAACCCAACTATACGATAAATAAAATGAAACAAAAGAAAAACGCGTTCATACACTCAAAATGTATAACATGATTATATGACAAATCGAAACGGACATTGCAACTTGTATCTATAATCAATAGCTTGAAGTTTTCGAAATTGATAACAGAATGCCTTACTTCAAATTTTTCTATACCTAGAATTTTTTTCAAAATGGGAATGATTCCAAATTAAATAAATACGTATTAATTTATCCAGGACAAATTGTAAACAAGTTAATTTAAAACTTTGATGGACATCGGGAATAAATATTCTTCCCAAACCCGAACACACTGATTAACTTGAGTTACTATTAATTATTTACTTGGAATGATAATAAACAATTGCGTTCATGTGTAACATGAAGGGTTAAAAGTATCACATTTATAAATTAAACGTAAGGGTTGTATGATGTATTTTTTTGAGTTTACGAATATATGCTGTTCATAAATTTTTTTTATAAAATCCCTTTAAACAAGATACATTGTCAGTAACCGTTATTTTTGTACTTACACCGCATAAAATGGCAATTACTTTTTCCATTATCTACCTCTTGTTATAAATTGCTTACGAAAACGGATTCCAATCCTCTATAGCGGGAATAATTGACGTGTTATTCAATATCTATAATATATATTACTACTTGCCGTACGTATCGTCGAAAACTTATTGCTAAATAAACTTATTGGAATTGTATTAAGGTCTACTGGTATAAATATACTCTCCGTCAATATTGTTATTACCCAAAGCAGAGAACGTGTCTAAAATCAATTTATTCACGATAACACATGTTTATCTTCAGTCACAATATTGTTCTTGTAATTTCCTGAGCGGATGAAAACTGTTTACGGTAACAAGACGAATTTATTTTGGCAAATGTTAACAGAACCAGCAACATTGACTGAAATAGTAAAATAATCTCTGCAGTTTTCATGCCATTTATTTATTTATTTATTATTATCCAAACGGAATACATTCTTTTCAAACAAAATAAATTAAAAATAAAAACTTGCAAGGTAACAATAAGTAATTTTTCTAACTACGCTAATAAACTAGGTATACAACTATACATAAAAATACATCCATTTCAAAACAAAATGAAATAACATTTGCAAGGTACCAATAATTAATATTATCTTACTACGCTAATAAACTATACCACTAGAGGAGAAAATGAACTACAGATTTTGCTCTGCTACGAAAAACGTTAATATTTGGGTAAAACAGATCAAATTGGGGATCAGATTGTAAAACATTGACATAACGCATCATTCGTACAAGAGGAGAGTAATAGGCACACCAAGTATTAAATGACCAATTCTGAACAAAACATTGTTTCTTGTATTACAATGATAACTTGAGTTCCAAAATCAAGTGATTCTACAAGAGTAGAACATCTTATCTGCCCATGAACCAACTTGTATATAAAAAGCAAATCGGCCATTATACGTCTATTTTCTAGTGTAGACATGTTCAAATGCATTAAAATATTGTTAGTGTTGAATGCTGGAAACCCTAATTTAAAAGATATTGCTTTTAAAAATCTATTTTGAATTTTTCAATATCGACGATCTGATACTTAATGTAAGGGGACCATATTTGAGAACAGTACTCTAAGGTAGAACGAACTAATGAGCCAAAATAGAATTTTACACACCTGAAAAATAAATCTTTACCATCTTTTCATGTTACAATCATGTTGCAAAACTTAAATTGTAACTAAATGTGACTCTGAAGTCTTTAATAGTTTCTACCCTTCCAATTAAAATATTATTGATACAATATTTAAATTCTATCGGATACTTAATTCTATAAAATGATATGACTTTGCATTTAGTAATATTCAGGAACAATCATTTCTACCCACACAGTTCCAAATAACTAAGGTCGTCCGCATATAAATAGCAAAAACAGTACAGGCCTCATGTAGAGAACCCTGGGGAACTCCAGAAGGTATTTTTATTTCTCTAGAGTAATGACTGTCGATTCTAACAATTTGCTTCCTGTTACAAAGAAAATTTTTTAACCATTCAACGATCATCACATTGAACCCGTACTGTTCTAACTTCATTAACAAAGTGCTGATGTTTACTTTATCAAAAGCCTTGGCGAAATCAGTATAAATAGCATCAACCTGCATACGATTCTCCAAAGCCTCCGACAAAAAGGCATGATATTGCATGAGATTAGTTGTTGTAGCGCGACCAGATAAAAAGCCATGTTGCTCATTTATTATCAGATTTCTAGATGCCCACATCAGTTGCTTTGTTAGTATACAATCTAATATTTTGGAATGATTGATTGTAGAGAAATGCCTCTATAATTTTTAATATCACGCTTGTCTCCTGATTTAAAAATTGGAGATAGATAGCTTAATTTCCATTTATCAGGAAAACAGTGATCTTGTATGGAACGGGTAAAGATTATGGTAAGAGGTATAATAACAGAATAAATACATTTTTTTAATACTACACTAGGGATATTATCAGGACCATGTGTAAAGGAGGTACGTAAATTGTTAATTGCTTCAAAAACCATTGCCCTATTTATTATAAATTTAAAATTGGGATCAACCTTTTCGTAACCAACGGTTCCAGATTTTGAAGTCTGGTTACAGATGTTGTAATTATAGACAGACAAAAAATAATTGGCAAATAAATTAACAGTATCATTTAAATTGTTACTACGGTTGTTGGACAAAAACATTTCTATAGGCAAGCCTTTAGTTTCTTTTCGGTCATTTACAAATCGCCAAAAGTTATTTATGTTAGTAGCAATCTTTACTTCAATACCGTTTAAATGTATGGCACTAAGAAATTTACATTCGTGTCGCAGATTATAAAAAGTTAGGTAATCATTGTACCCATTAGTACTCTTAAGTTTAGCATGGGCACACTTTTTCTGTCTGATTAAACTTATTAAGAACTTGTTGAACCATATATACTTAGATCGGATAAATGTTCTTTTAGGAACAACAAACATTCAAACATAATGGAATATAATTCATCAACAAGATCATTAATATTTACAAATACCGAGGAAAGAAACTGCCAATTAATAGAGGCGAAACGAAATTAATTTCCTCAAACTTTGCATCATGAAAAAATATTTAGTCATAGAACTAGGTACAGTTACGATTTTTTCTACCTTTACATTGATAGCATACGCAGAATGATGAGCACTATTGGGGAATAGTGGATCTAAACTATAAGACACATCAGCCGTAATATCACAAAACACTAGATCTAGAAACACACCACGTGTATTGAGGCAAATTTAAAATGATTCTGAAGTGAGCTCTGACTAGCTTTATAATTAGCCATGCTCCCATATTGTCATATGACCATTAATCATTGGGAAGATTGTGGTCACCACATATTATTAATTTATTGAGGAGAATGATTATCACATAAGTCTTCAACAGCTCGACAATGGGATTCATACACTTCTGAAGAACTGTTCGGAGGAATATAAACAGCCCCTATAAGAACAACCTCCTTGATGAATTTAACTTTTAAGAAAAGATGTTCCACGTTTGTTGTAGCGTTCAAGACCAAAGCACTAATAGTTTTGTTCACCGCTATCAATACGCCACCGCCACGTTTTTTCGTGCTTGTTGCTTCAGATCTGTCACAACGATATATATTATAATTAACCGGAGTAAATTCGCAATCCTTAACATAGACATCGAGCCATGTTTCAACGATGATTATTACGTCATAACTACGAGGGTTGCCTTTTAAGTGTCGGGAATGCTTTCCTTTCACCTAGCAACCAGAAAAACTGTTTATAAACAACTGTTGGTATTTGTCGATGTCAATGTCAAAATATCATTTAGATCGGCCTGATAGTTTTTAAACCGTGGCGTGTTAAAGTTCCCAAGTCGCGGTACGAGATAAAATTAAGTCCGGAACAATACCGCACGATTATTTTTATAACTTTCAACAAAGCCTCGCCCAGCAAGAATGCGTCGCAGAACTTGTTGCTGTTTTTGGCGAAGAATCACCATCAAAGACAACCATTTATCGCTGGTATGCAGAGTTTCAGCGAGGACGCTCTAATCTCAGTGACGAACCGCGTGAAGGGCGACCAAAAACCGCCGTTACTCAAGAAAACGTAGATGCTGTTCGCAACATGGTTCTGGAAGACGTCATGTGACATACCGTGATCATCACGGACATCTCAGGGACCTCAGTTCAAAAAATCTTACACGAACAAGTAGGTGTTAAAAATTGGTTTTCCGGTGGATACCGCATCTCCTCACAGAAGAACAGAAAGAGCTCGAGTCAATTGGTGTCGAAAAACTCTACAACGATTCAACTCAGAGCATCAAAACACGTTTACGACATCTTAAGTGGTGATGAATCATGGATCTATAGCTATGAGCCTGAATCAGAAACGCCAATCTGCAGTATGGGTCTTCCAAAGTGAACTGAAACCAACAAAAGTTGTTCGCTCTCGCAGCGTTGCCAAGAAAATGGTTGCATCGTTTGTTGCCAAATCAGGGCATGTAGCAACGATTGCTCTTGAAAATCAAAGAACAGTTAATGCTCAATGTTATACGACCATTTGCTTGCCTGAAGTGATCGCCGAGCTTCGGAAAGATAACCCAAATCGACGCATTATGCTCCATCAAGACAATGCAAGCTCGCACACCGCTCGAGCCACAAAGTCGTTTTTGGAACAGCAAAATGTCGAAGTTCTTGATCATCCTCCATACAGCCCTGACCTAAGCCCCAATGATTTTTTTACATTCCTAAGAATCAAGAATATGGTACTAGGAAAGCGGTTCCAGACGTCTGAAGAAGCGGTGAATGCCTACAAAACTGCGATTTTGACTACACCTACTTCGGAATGAAATAAATGCTATAACGACTGGTTCCATCAAATGCAAAAGTGCATTGACTATCGCGGAGAGTACTTTGAAAAACAATAAAAAATGCGTTATTATACCTCTTACACTTTTCTTCATTCCCGACACTTAAAAGGCAACCCTCGTACAAGGAGCTACTGCTATACAAAAATCACGAATTTTACTCTTGATACCCCCAGCATTGTGATAATAAATGTTTAGTTTTTTGATTTTTGAGAGTGAGAGTTAATTGCTAGAGTTTTCACAATTTTTAGGGATACCACGAATATAACAAATTGTCAACTGCTCTTCACCCTTATTTCTTTGGTTTTCCAGTTTCTTACGCAACTTATTAAGATATAATCGCTGGTTTAAAGTGAATCAGATTTAATTGTTACGTTACTATTGCCTCGCTGAGAGCGATGTGTTTTAATTAGTTGGAGAGCAGACTCTTTGTTTGAAAATAGATTTAGGCCTATTTTGTCTGTTGATTTACGAGCACGAAAGGCTTGTATGGGGAGAAAAATCTAGGTTTAAGGATTTAATTATATCACTGCAAAATGTTAAATCAGCTTCTTTTCTTGCTTGAGGGAATCAAAAGATTGTTTTATAAGTTATATATAATGACATTCTTGGCACATCTTCATTTTCATTGACATTTCCTCAACGTTAGATATTTTTGTTTCCTTTAACTCATTTAATTCAAGCTTTAGATTTTTACATTCCGATTCAAGTGAGTCGATTCTCTTATGTAGTTTGGAAATTTAATGATATTATGAATGAATTTAAGTTCTTGACATCTTGGTGGGTTAGCTAATTGAAGTACTTTATTAAATTAAATAATTTGTTAATAATATAAGCGTTGATTAAAAACATTTGATAAACGCAATGTATATGAATAAAATGTATCAGAATCTTTGCCCCGACATGTAGATGGCTTTACCGTCGATTTAGCATTGTTTTTTATATTATTTGTGCAATTGACATGTATACACTGTATATAATGTACATATAAATTGTAATATCGTAAAATAGGAAATAGTATCTTATGATCTGATCGTACCCAAATATTTTACAGATCGGTATGATTGCAATTCTGTTGCTCTGTCAAATTTTTTAAGGTCTTTCTATAAGGATTTACAAGAAACCATAAATACTTACAATAACACACAAAATTGCAAACCTTTACGCTACGATCCTACGATCGCTGCGATTTGCACACAAAATTGCAGGCTAAAACTCTGATTAAATTATGACCAATATCTACGTCAATCATGAAGCCGCTAAACAACTAAGGTTAAGTCGACGGTAGAAGCATCTACGTATTGGGTCAATTTTTGGTACCGTTTATTCATATGCGAGGTGTATCTTTCCAAATTTTTCAATCAACGACATAACTAACAATGGTAGTTTGTTCTAACTTGCCCTTTAGTGTATTTTATTTGATTTGACGGTATAATCCATTATATTTTAGATTTTATTTATTTAAATTTATTTATTGCCGCGTTCTCCTCTGCAACCCGACCCATGCATTTGTTCAAACATATAAACACTTCAAGTCTGAAGATTTATAGCTTTGTTCCCATCTTTCTCTACTCTTTCTCTATTCTTTACTTTTTCTTTCCATTTTGTAATTTTCTAGTTATTTTAAATATTTTTTCCATTCCTTCATCCTTTTTAATTTTAGGCATTCACATCTTTATTTACCCCCCTATGGAATTTCTTAATAATTTTTTAGGGGTTTTTACTGATCATTTTTTTCTATATGTCGTAGCTACATGAGTCTTTGTTTTTAACTATCACTGTTATATTATGTCTCTTAATTTGTTCTTCTTATCAGTATGTTTTCTTTTTTTTTTCACCCACATAGTATTTTTATTTCATATACCATTTTTTCCTTCGCTGTTGTTAACAATCATCACTTTAATTAATATTATTATAAACTTTGCTATTTTTGTTTTATATATTTTTGTTTTACTATTCTAGATTATTACTTATACATTTTTAGTAACCTATTCAGGCAAAACACTTTTATTTCATTTGTTATTTTTCCCGAAATTTCTACGTTTTGATTTTCCAGTAAATAAACAGGGTGTAATGAATACGGTTTACGGATTTTAAGACAAACAGAACATGTAGAAATAGGGTAAACATTCATATAAACATGTCCGTGTACTACGCGATCATTTGATATTGCCTTTAAAAATTCAATTCCTTCAAAATCAGATTTGATCATTATTTTAGGTTCTTAAAGTAAATGCTTTGCCAAGACAACCAATCCACAATTACGGTTTTATCACCACACTGTATAGGTTTATATTGTTGATCTTCTGGGGCACTATATAACACTTACATCACAATACAATATTTAAAAATGTCACCATACGATTAAATAAATAAATAAACAAAGCAACAATTTAAACAATATTTTCAACATATATTTTAATTTTTTGTTTTGAATCTTCTACTACTAATATCTACTAAATAACAAATTTCATCCTGTACCACACCATATCAATATCTGACAAAAACAAATTTTGAATGCTGACACGATTATTTAGAATAACTTCTACTATTTGGCCTTTTAGGTTATTCAAATATTTCTTTTGACTATTTAAAATAATTTGTCAGCGATTTTGTTCCAGTTTAATCTATTTATATAATTTCAGTAAAACGTGCATTTTTGATAAAAAACGAGTTTTACGGCTAATGGTTGAGTTTTTTGATAGACAGATATCAATAGCGAAGTTGTAAAAATTAAATTTACACTGTTATCTAGAAAAAAATATACAGCCTAGTTTTATTTGATTTTATCTAGGTATTTCATCATTTTTCAATTACAGAGTTTGACATTTTTTCTCATACCCTGTATAAACAACGTCAACTTTTAAATTATGGATCAAGTTAAGGTCGTTACCGCCCTAAGTTGTAAATACAAATTCGAAAATTTGATATTTAAAATAATAACCTAAAAAATCGAAATACGATATTTACCCAAAGTATTTACCCATTTTTCTCAATCCGTTTTATTCTTTATTTTTCTTTCCATTTTGATTCAGGATAAAAATATTTTTACTATTTTTTTAATTTAAAAATATCAACGTTTTCATGTTGGTCCATAAAGTGAAGGACTCTGTATAATTAAAATTTTTTACTTATGATCATTTTGTTCTATATGTCGTAGCTACATGAGTCTTTGTTTTTAATTATCACTGCTATATTTATGTCTCTTAATTTGTTCTTCTTATCAGTATGTTTTCTTTTTCTTTTCACCCACATAGTATTTTTATATCCTAGACCATTTTTTCCTTTGCTGTTGTTAACAACCATCACTTTAATTAATATTATTGTAAACTTTGCTATTTTGTTTTATATATTTTTGTTTTTACTATTCTAGATTATTACTTATATATTTTAGTAACCTATTCAGAGCAAAAACACTTTTATTTCCATTTGTTATTTTCCCCGAAATTTCTACGTTTTGATTTTCCAGTAAATAAACAGGGTGTAATGAATACGGTTTACTGATTTTAAAGACAAACAGAACATGTAAAAATAGGGTAAACGTTCATATAAACATACAAGATGTCCGTGTGCTACGCAGAACATTTGATATTGCATTTAAAAATTCAATTTTTTCAAAATCAGATTTGATCATTATTTTAGGTTCTTGAAGTAAATGCTTTGCCAAGACGAACCAATCCACAATTGCACACGGTTTTGTCACCACACTGTACAGGTTTATACTGATCTTCTGGGGCACCATACATAACACTTACATCACAATACAATATTTAAAATGTACCATACGATTAAATAAATAAATAAACAAAAGCAACAATTTAAAAATATTTTCAACATATATTTTTTATTTTTTGTTTTGAATCTTCTACTACTAATATCTACTAAATAACAAATTCCATCAAAACAAATTTTGAATGCTGACACGATTATTTAGAATACTTCTTCTATTTGGCCTTTTTTAGTTTATTCAAATATTTCTTTTGGCTATTTAAAATAATTTGTCTAGCAATTTGTTCCATTTTAATCTATTTTATAATTTCCAGTAAAACGTGAATTTTTGATAAAAACGAGTTTTACGGCTAACTGAACTTTTAAATTTTGGACAGTTAAGGTCGTTACCGCCCTAAGTGTAAATAAAATTCTAATTTGATATTTAAAATAATAACCTAAAAAATATGGAAGCCGATATTTACCTAAAAAAAGTATTTAAATTTAATATCTCAAAAATATTACTAGTCATTATAATTTTCACGTAGATTCAGGATAAAAAAAAAAAAATATATTCCTATTTAAAATATCAACGTTGACAAGTGGTCCATAAAAGTGAAACACTCTGCACAATTAACATTTTTTTACTTTCCATCATTATTTCCATATGCCGTAGCCACCTGAGTCTTTATTATGTTTTTAATTATTACTCATACATTTTTGTGCCTTAGTTTGTTCTTCTTATCCGTATGTTTTGTATTTTCTTTTGACCCACTATATTTCTTAGTATTTTTGATTTTAGAGTTGGAGCTCTTTGAACGCCACCGTTTGAATAAAATATGAAAGTCGGTAGAATTAGTTAACTTTACAAGCCAATTTTCTTGATGCAAGTTAGATTTTTTAACACAATCATAAGCGTCTCATTTGAGGGGGCCAAAGGATATTTTCAGTCATATTTTATTTTAGTTTATTTTTTTACAGTTTAGATAATGAATTAAGGAATTTTAAAGTTTTTACTAAAAAAAGATATTCTTGTTTAGAGTACATAATTTGCACCGTTTTAGAGAAAAATCGATGTTAAAGTTTTTCTGTTTTATATTTAACTGTCGCACTAATTTAATTAACAAAAATCAAAATTTTATTAGTGATAATTATTACAATAAATGTTGGAAATGACCACCACAAACCTGAAGACCTAATGACGACATCTTCAGAGCTCAAACTCGAAAACCAAAGCTCAAAAAGTATATGTTTATTTGAACTTTCACCATATGTCTGCATGTTCTGTTTGCTCTTAAAATTTATAACACGTACTCATTAACACCTTGTATTATACGCCCACTTTCCTTGACTGTTTCTCAAAATTATTTACTATCTCTTTAAGTCCTTGGTTTCCCTTTGCATTTCTTGTAGAGTAAATATTTAATCTATTTTAGTTCTGCTTTTCCTAAATCCGCATTGATAATTGCTAACTTTGTTTCCATCTCTTTACCTATTCTCTTTAGAATATTTTTTAAATATTATATATTTGTAGCGCTAGGCCTCTATAATTTTCATATTTGTCTTTGTTTCACTCCATTCAATTGGTATCTCTTCTCCTATTCATATTCAGTTTACTAATATTTTGTTTTTTTAATCTTACAACTTTATCGTTATATTATCTTCTTCTGAATTTTGTCGTTTTTAGGAGAGTACATTATTTCTCTTACTTTTGGTTTATCAAGTGGCGGATTAATTATTTTTTCCATCAATTTTCTTGTTCTTTTCTCATCTTGTTTTTTTGTTAGAACTTCTGTTTTCTTATTTAATTCTTTGATACAAGTTTTTTATTTTCTTATTCCTCTATTAGACTTAACCTTTTTGCATTATGATTCTGTTTTTTCTCCCTTAGTATGCTTTTTGCCCTTTTCTTTTGTTTTTCATATTTTCTGTTGTTTTTTATATAATTGCAATATTTTCTATTTTTAATTGTTTTTTTTATTTAGTTCAAGTCTGTTTTGCATTTTTGCATTTTTTTTTATTACTGTCTGTATTTCCTTCTCTATTTGATCCTTTCACGTTTCCTCATTCTGCATTTATAACTTCTTCTTGTTTATATTATTTCTCCGGTGTGTTTAAATGGATCGATCTATGTTCTTTTTCTCTTCTTTTTTGTCGTTCTTTTAATTTCCACAGGCCACTAGTCAGAAATTATTTATTAAAATAGAGAAATATTGTGTGTCGAATGTAAATACATCGATAGCAGGAAAATGGTAACAGATAGATATAGGAAATTGATTTCAAAGTTTAAGTATACCAATAAAAAATGGGAAGAAATGTAGAAAGTTTATAAAAGGGTGTAAAATGGCAGGCTACCAAGGCAGAAAAATTATTTTCTATGAAAGATATTAAACATAACACTGTGCTTGGTCTTTGTGATTTTGATTTTGATTGAATTTCGTACCTACTTGAATTTGATATTTAATTTATCTACGGTTTCTATAACAATATTTAGTTGTTACATAAACTAAAAGTGTAATTAATAGTTTAAGAACAAAGTAAATGGATGATTCAAGTAAAATTTTGGTGAAGTTCCGTTACGTATATGTTACAGTTGATAATATAAACATCCGTTCGAGGTGTGGTGTCGGGTAAGGTCGTAGAAATTAAAGTGAGTGTAATGTAAAAAACCTGTCATATTCGTTTTGGTGATTTTTCCCGAATATTTTTAAATGTACTAAAAACAGTAAAATTAAAAGTAGTAACTTTTATTTAAAGTTTTATTTTACTGAAGTGTGTCACTGACCACTTCTTTTTGAACTAATTTTACTAATTAACAACAAGAAAAATAAAATTTAAAGGTAACACAACACGTGACACTTCTATTATGCGATTATTACAGAATTTTGAATTTTATAAAAATCTTAAACAGCATTAGAAACTTTATTACAACCTGATAACTTACTTTGAAAGTGCGGACCATAGTCGTCGGCAAAACGTCAGATTATAATAAAGTTTTGAATTTGGTTCAAGCATTTAGTAAAGTTTATAATTCTGTTCAACCACGGTTTAATAACCCAAAAACTAGAAATAGTGACTTTATAATAAAATCTTAATGTTTTATTTAAAATTCAGTCGGTCTAGTTTCGTACTCTCTGAAAAAGTAATTTCCAATTTGTACAAGTAATCATCATATTTAGAACATTATTTTAGTTTCTCAAACTAAAAGTCAAAGTATAGTATAACGCTTGTTTGCAGAAAAAGAAATCAAATACTGCCAAAAAATTGTAAGCTGAATACTAGCTATGTTATCATCATCAGTGAACTGTTTTTCCATTTTTTTTCATGTAGACGATGTAGTAACATCGGTTTCGTTTATTCAAACACTTATTTGTTTAATGTTTTCCATACCAAATGCTTATTAATTAAAATAAAATTAAAATTGACAAATAAGGTTAATAAATTTAGTTATGCTTTAATAACATTCACGTGATATATCTTAATATATTATAGTACAGGCCGTTCATCGTAAACTTGGAAAGCTCGCCTAGATGAATTGTAGCAGTTTATATAATTTCACGGCAATAGCTCAGGGTTTTTTTAATTGAAACGGTTGTAGCTTACAAATACATAAAAGAATAGACGGCTCTAGCGATACAACCTAGATAAAAGAATAATATTATTGAGATCGAATTAACGCACTAAATTTATGAAAGATCCCGAATTTATAAGTGTTATCGCAACAGGGTCCGGCTTCGTCGGTATATTTGGGGGGTCCTTAAGGAATCTGAAAAGAAATAAACTGTTGCGTAACGTGGCGCCACCTGCTGAGTAATAGATAGAAATAAAACCGACCAACAGGAGTACAACTTGGTTTTACTAAAGGATCTAACACGGTAAAACGAACACAATATCAGAGAGACACATAGACAATTTAAATACAGCAAATAACAACTTAAAAATACCAGGAGAATATGTAAGAAGTAAACGAGACTGTCGCATAAAGTTATACGGGCGTTAGCAACAACGGTTTAATTGAAGCTCGTAATTAACGTATTAAATTCAAATAAGTTTTATAGTTACATCCTAAATTTAAAGAGAGCGAACAAAAACTACAAAAACTTGACGTACACACGTCACTTACACAACGGTGCCTTAATATTAACTTAAACTCGAAAAAAACAGGATAAACAGGTGTCGTCAACCCAAAAGGCTATTTGTTTTTAACGTCGCTCCCGTTATGTACAGAGTCTACCTCTGATGCAGCCAACGTAAACAAAACCGAGTGTCGGTGATCGAGTTCACCTCAACTAAAAATTTACTTAAGTACTAAAGTTATAAGACCGTTCGATGTCACGGGTACGTAAGCTTCTTACGCATTGATAATGAGTAAAATAATTAAACATTAAACCTTATCTGTGTTCTAGTAGTATGTAGCTCCGAGAATAAACTTTTTTGCTGGCGGCAGTATTGGACAGCGTCCGAACGTAGTTAATTCCAGAATTACCCTTAGGGGAGGTGTAGATTGAAAAACAGATGACGAATAAGGTCTCTCGAAGCAATAGATATGCAGCATGAACGAGTCGGTCGGCATTCACCAGTTGTTGCCGGCTTAAGTGTAGGCGAAACCGAGGTACTCCAACAATTAGGTAGCGAGAGGTTCCTAAATAGCCATTCTAGCATCCTCAGAAGTTTTTCAAGTGTAAGATAAGGTGAAAGTGTAAGGTTAACACACGTGTTAAAGCAAATGTTGCAATTAACAATTAATACAACCTCGAAACTAACCAAAGAAGAAGTAAAAAAAACCACTTACAGTGTAAATTGATAGGATTTATCTTTCCGCACTCAATTATGGTGCAATTATTAAAGCCACGTTGAAATTTCACTTATATTTTATTTGCTTCATGAGCCATCGTCAACCACCCAAGCGGAAATAAAAGTGCCAAGATGTCGACTCGTCGTTTAGTTAAGAAATCCGTCCACTAATAGGAAAATTTGCTGTAGCGCGGTAGATTTGATTTCCGTCGTAATACGCAACCTACGCTCTACGTTTTTAACACGACTTACGACTTAAGTTTAGGTTTGAAAAATTTAGAACCGTAACATAATTTTCCAGGGTACTTCTGTAATTGTTAGTGCTATCAAAAAACTAATATAGGTGTCATGTGCGCTTTTTGGGTCAAACTTAAAATACACAGCCGGACAAAAAAGTTTTGGACACCTAAATTTTACCTTATGTTTGATGCAATAAACGGCTTATATCAGAAATGTTACATATAAACCTGTACAAAAATAATATTAACTTCACAAAACAGACAACCAAAATCTGAGTACATGTTATAACAATATAATTGGTATAATCAAAATTAAATCATAAAACCCTTTTAATAAAATTTACATAATATTTTGTTATTGATGTCAATTTTCTATCTAAAATTTTAAATTTGACGTTTCTATAAGGCCGACGTTTATTTATCACTTACTTATCATTTTATACACCTTTCACATTAAATTCGATTTAAATGTTTGTGGATTTGACTCAATGTACGTTTATCATAGTTTATATTGTAATTTACGAGTATTTATTTATTATGTTTATGTATTTCATATTTATAAGCTTTTAATAGTGTACTATGAACATTTGTTCGCAACTTCATGCATGACACCTTATTTTACATCAATCAAGTAAGTAATTTTCTATCTTAATTAGTTATAATTTTATAATGTAGTAAGTTATGTATATCAATTGTTAGTTCGTTTTTCTAATCATCTCCAGAGCCTGATGAAGGAAGCATCAATTAAAAATGCTTTCAAAACATTGCTTAAATTGAATAAAAAATAGGCGTTTTTCTTTAAATAACCCTCTCCATCAAGAAGGATAAAATAATCTATCAAAATGAAACAAATATAATTTAGAAAAACAATTTAGTTTTAAATTCAGGTTTAGTAACACAACAAGATCCAGAAGACATAAACATCTACACGATATAAACAATAATACAAACAATAAATTAATAACGGGTGTTACTACCACGTGTTCTAATGACGTCCTGCATGCTTTGAATAGTAGAAGCAATGTACGCTTGCGGTATTTGGTTCTATTTCTCTTGCAGCGCCACCCTTAGGTCATCGACGTCTAACTCTTTGACCAAAAAAATCTATGGGGTTCAAATCCGGATAATATTGAAGTGGAACGCATATCTCCTCTAATAGCAGATATAGGAAAGTAAACAAAAAAAAATCTAAGAACAGATGGGGTTATAAATTATCCCTTACTTCTAATTAGCTGGTACTACTAATATACTTTACAAGACGTTTCGAATTTCAAAAAAACAGAGGCTTATTGTTTTACTATCTTAGTTTTATTTGTGTAATCGTAATTGAGTCACGGCGTTCATTATACCAAGGTCAAATTAAAAACAAACAATGGGTAAATTTGTTTTAGAAAAATAATGCTGGACTTAAGTTCATCTTTTGATTTTTATGAGTGCCTGTAACAACAAAAGAAGAGTTAGGCATAATTTTGAATTAAAAACGTCCCATAAATTGTCAATAATAATCGATAAATTAAACAAAATCCGTAGAGTGCCAATCAAGGACACGACGTTCAGCCCTTGTCCACTCTCTGTTCAGTAGAAAGTACCGCTACAAGTCTGTTTAAAGTGAACGTAACACACACAAATAAGATATAAATATAAAAAAAAAAACTCGTAATAATAGAAATCTATAAGATTTATTGCATTTGAAACATTACATAAACTTACTAAATTAACAAACTTTGTACGAAATTAACGTTTCTGAAATAGTGAAGAATCAAATTGATCACTCGGTCGTAATTTTTATTAATAAAACAACTGATTTAATTAAATGTTTTCTGAACTTAAACAAATCAAAACAAAACGGTATGTACATTGCAAGATTTTAACCTTGACCATCTTGCATTACTATCTTAAATATATGCACAAAATGTTAATTTAATTATTTAAAATTGGACCAAACGTTAATAAACACGTAATTACCAAAACACTTCGAGACAATTTGTAATTTGCAAAATGTTGAGATGAATCAGAGGTTGTTGTTGCAGAACGGACGACGATGGAAACAAACACGAGAAGTCGGACAAAATAATTCTTTTTAATAACGTCAGAAACTGGCACGTTGGTATAAAGAATTGTTTTTAGTATATTCCATTAAGTACGAATTTATGTTTGTGGTACGGGAATTTTAAAACCTCAACATTGCAAAGTTCAAATTTTCAGCAAACTTTAGAAGTTACACCCTTAACCAACTTCAAACTCGAAACTTATTTATTCTCAGTACCCATATTACGTGCGTTACACAGATAAGAACCGATCGTCAACTTACTTACATACTTACTTACATACCTTCCACAAAACTTACTATTGCATTTTTTCATTTATTTACCTCTTTATCCAAATTTTCAATTTTAGAAATTTTTTTTATTGAATAGTTTATGTTTTTTTATGATGTTATTCGCTTTGGTTATTCGAATTATAGAAGGAATTGTAAGCTTTGTTTAACAATTATTATTTAATTAAGAGTGAATTCGTGTTAAAAATGTCTGTACCAGACGAATGTGGCTGGTTTCCATGATTTTTTGTTGGTTTTTACATTAATTTTAACCTAGTTCCCTTATTTTTTAATAACAAAAAAACAGACGCCCACCTTCTTCCTTAATATTAAACTGCCACCCAATCTAAGGTTGCAAATGTTTTTACCTCTTTTCGTACCGCACTACACTCATATGAATATAAACTTTGTGTAAGATTACAGAACAATCTACTTCTAAGCTACATCAACTAAACGTATTTTCAATCCATTAAATGCTTGTATTATAGGTAATCTGAAGAAAATTATATATAAACACCTACACGCATTACACTTAATGCCTATGTACAAATTGACTTCGTGTTGTTTCCGACATGGTATTAAATTAAATTATTATTATTACAATTTTCATTACACTTTCAGTTTCGATTTATGGTCGCACATAAACGTCTACTTTGGTTGGAGTAAGAATTAAAAGTTTTGTTCAAAACAATAAAAAGCAAAATGGTGAAATTTTCGACTGCATTAGTTTCCAAGTACAAAGTTACGTTACGCGCACGATTTACACCCATTTGGTTTGTTATAATGGCGTAACTTAATAACAAAATATAAATTCGATACTAAAGTTGTACTATCGATTGTGTTCCGGATACCTTCCATCAACATACCTTCACCGAACGTGATGTGAATGAAAATCTAAGTGCTGTTAAATCTTTTAATTTCTATCGAAAACATTTTCGTATAACGGAAATATGTTTTTCAAAGCTCTAAATTAAAATCGGAATGTATCCGGACTGAAGCGATCAACAAGGAACAGAGCTGGAAATGAAGTTGCTTTTGTCTTTAAATGTTTGTTTAAACAATTAGGATTATGAGTAATATTTTTAAATTTTTTCTCAATAACGACGACGTTGTTCACAACAACCTGTAGGAGACATGTTTACACCGCTCCGGTCCCATACCGGTAAACACAGACGCGTTTCACAACAGACACCTTGTTCATATCGACCACAGATGTAATCGGCGTAATCTGCCCAGAGTATCTAACCACTTTTACATTGTTTATAGCAGTAACTTGTGACGTTTGTTCAAAACGGCCAACTTTTTAAAACGGCTACTTGGTTCATAAATACAGTAATAAGTGTATACAGTCCTTTTCATAACGGCCACTTTCTTATTTTTATTACTGTTATTATTATTACTACAGTTTTTTTGTAATGGCCGCTATAACTTTTTTCGCCACGAAAACTTGCAGATTTGTTTTTCTTTAACATAATAATCAAATTTTATTGTGTGCTGTGGTCTTCGAATTAGGTCAAATTTTGATGCAAATGCAAATTTTATTATTTTAATTTCAAAACGATCTCGCTGCTGTTGGGGTTATGGTGGCCGTAGTGAAAACATTTTAGGATGGCTATTATGAACACACTAGATGCAGGAACACACTTCTGCAACTAATCGTTGGTGTCCGATTTGAACAAGTGATTAAAACTGTAGGCGGCCGTTGTGACTACAATAGCGTTAGAGAAGGAAGTCTTTGTGGTGGACGTTATGAGATAAATGGGGATTATGAATTTGTACGAAAGTGACCTTTTTGAATAAATTGGCCGCTCTAAACAGTAATAGAAACAGCTTATGTGTCGTTATGAATTATAATTAGACTACTTTAATTTATTTGTCAATTCTGTCGTTTACCCTTTCAAATATCTTCTTTAACCACTACACATTTTTCGCTAGGTACATTCATTCGTCTACTCTGCTCTTGTCTTAGTTTTGTCAATCTTACACGCGTGTGTTTATAAATTTTTCTATTCTTTTTCTATCTTTCTTCCAATACCTATTTTCTTGCTTTTATTTCCGTCCCTAAATCTGGTTGTTAGTTTTTAATGTCATTATTCCCCTTGCTGAGTATGTTGGTATCCTATTTGCAATTAGTTCTTTATACTTAGGATAATGTCTTCCATTCTTTTCTTTTTTGGAGTTGAGTATCTTTGTCGCTTTGGGCAAATCCTTTTCCAATCCCGCTTCATTCTCGTTTCTATTTACTTTGTTACAGTTTTATTTTCCGAATGTAGGACGTGTGTCGAGAGCAGTATTAAATGGTGTGTCGTTTCCTAGACAAACAGCGGACATCTTCCTTCTTCCGTACGGGTGGTTTAGCGTCCATCTTACAATTGAAATTTACACAAAAATCATTAATGTGTGTTACAAGATTTCCAATACAAATTATTGGTTAAGTTTAAATCCGGCCCACGTTGCTTGACCTTATGATTTCGCTGTGTGTTATACTTGGATAACTCCTGAGGATGCTGAAAAGGGTAATTAAGACCTTCCCCACCAATTAAAGATACGCCACGGTTTCGCATTAATTAAGCTGCTGACAACCGGTAGATACCACGTCTAACAAGGGTTGGTTATGCTTTATAACTTAATCGATAGAGCTTATCGCCTTCCGTTTCTTTTCGCACACCTCCCCTAATAGGAATCCTGGGGTTACTCTTATTCTCGGAACTGCATCCAACAGATTACAGCTAAGTTTTATTATTTAAGTAACTTATTAAGTAAATCTTTATTCGGTGTACGTGTACTCTTCACAACCGAACGTTTTTTTAACCAGCTTAATACGGGCTCAGGCGCTTTACTTAGAGCGGTTGACGCAAAAACAAAGGGCATTTTGGGTTTGCGGGAGGTACTTACCTTTTAATCTTAGTTTAAGTTAGTTTAAATTACCGTGCATAAGTGATATGTGTACGCAGAGTTTTCTTAGTAGCCAATCCTCAATTAGAACGTTAACATTAATTTAGGTGTAACTAAAGCTTACCTGAAATCCGGCACATTAATTGCGAGACTTATTTATTATTAAGCGAAGCTACTGCTAACGTACGAAAATATATACGACACTCTCTTTATTTCTGTCACTTATTACTTTAAGATTTGTTTGTTGTTTTATTGAATTGTCTGTCTTTTTCTTTTGTTGTGTTTGATCTTGCGTATTAGGCTTTAAGTAAAACTTGTTGATCTCCTGTTGGTCGGTTTTATTTGTTTCTTTTACCCAGCAGGTGGTGCCTTGTTAGACAGCAGTTTAATTTCTTAGAACTCTTTAAGAACTCCCCACTCTACGACGAAGCCGAACTTTGCCGCTCTAACTATCATCGATCCGTATTTTCTTTAGTTGTTTTTATTTTAGGTTTTTCCTCTAGAGCCGTCGTTAGTTGTAAACCACAACCGTTACAACTTACCACGTATTCTTTTGTTTCATAGTATAATTATCGTTGATTTTGTCTACAACTGGTTTTCTTTTCTTTTATTTTTTTATAGCAGTTTTACTCTCTTTTGTCTCTCACTTTCTCCACAAACTTCATTAATCCTTTTTCTGTCAAAAATGTTTCGCTTACTTTTTCTTACGTTCTTTTTTCGTTTGTTTGTTCCTTTTTTCTTCTTGTTAACTATAATTTCTTTCTGTTGATTTTATCGAAGGCTGCCTTCATAATAAGACACCTCTCCTTGTTTTCTCTTGCTCACTATATGTATATGTTATCAATTATTTTCAGTGTTTCTCTAAATCCCGCTTGCCAATCTAATATTATTTCTTTATCTTCTATTTTGTTTTCTAACTTTTTTTGTATTATCACTCCGTACAAATTTGAAATACTAATATTTCTATAGTTTCTATACTACCTTTTCTCTCTGTCCGTTTGTATATCGAATAGATTATTGCTTTGATTCATTCCTTTCCTCTTCATATTATGTTAAAAATTCTTCTCATGTTTTCTTTAGTTTTTTCTCTTGTATTTTTCTACTGCTTCTACTGTCTCTACCGTTTTGGATTAGTTATTTTTTCTATTGCCTTTTGTACTTCCTCCATTGCTGTTTTACCAAGCGTTTATACCCTTACTATCATCTGCTCCTTTTCCATTACTCCTCTTCTTTGTTTTCTCATTGCTGTTTTACCAAGCGTTTATACCCTTACTATCATCTGCTCCTTTTCCATTACTCCTCTTCTTTGTTTTCTCTTTCTTTCTTTCTTTTTATCTTTTTAATTTTTTGTTAAATAACTTACATACATCTGCTTCATTTTTACTTTTAAATTTTTGTTCTAAGTTTGCCTTATGTCCTTTTTGACCTTAGTATGTACATTTTTATGATTTCATTTTATTTTCTTGTAGTCCTGTATATTGATTTTTTATTATTTTTTCTTTTATCATTCCCACTTTGCCACTTTACATATCATATTTTACCATCTCTTCACTCCTCTTCTTCGCCAAATTCATTGTTTGTGTTTTCTTTTTTCTGCTTTATATTTTCTTCTACTCTATCTTTTTCCCAATTTTCTTTTGTTGCTATTTTTTTCTATTCAGATATTTATTTCCATCTATACCGTTCCATCTCTTTCTTTGTTTATAAATGTCTCTTCTTAACTTTACCTCTAACGGTTCAATGTTCGATTCTTTTCTGTTTTCCTATCTGTGACGATTGTGATCAGATTAGATCATTTTGCCCCCTCTAGTTGGACGTAGGAAAGATTTATGTTTTTGACAAATTCGATCAGATCACTAGTTAGGTGATTTAGTAAATCTTTTTCCGAAATGAAGATGAATTCTAGGTGTTTGTGTCTTTTTAGAAACAGGGCCGGACACCTCTTGATGATGTGGTTCATACACTCAACCTCTTCACCATAGTACCTGCAATAAGTAATAGTCTCATCTTTTGATACCTGCATTGGGTGTATTCTGTTACCATACTAGATAGTAGTTTTAACTCTCTTCTTAGTAAGTTTTGCACTTCCTTCCTTTTCTTTTGATTAGGACTAAGGATATTTTAGAATGTTTAAGACCTGGCAGTTTACTCTAGGTTCTGTTGACTTATTTGTTAGCCCAGTTGGTAATAACCCCCTCTAGGTAAAGCCGCAGACAGAAAATAATCGTATAAAGAGTGTTGCTACCATTGATTGCTGATTTGATTCCGTATTGCCTCCTATGTCCTCATGCTCTACTAGCTAGGCAAGTTTAATTTTATTTTTGTCCGTCTGCTGCTTAAGAGCCTGATCGCACTCGTAAAGCATATGTGATCTCACGTTGTTATTTTGTAGTGCGTTTAATGCTGTTTGACCGTCCGACATTATGCACATTATACTGTTTGCATCTTTTTTTTTGCACTTCTGCTTGAAAAATGGTGGTGTCAGCACTGAGGTCTTGCCACTCCTGTCCTCAAACTATTTTCCATTTGGGATCCGTCTGTAAATCATTCTAGGGAAGTCCCCAGACGCAGTCCGTGCCTCCAATCTAGTCCTCCCTAGTAGGAAACCTAATATTGTATTTATAATCAAAGATGATTTGAAGTATCTAGTCTCTCACTGCAGTCATGTTCAACAAAGGGGTGTCTCTAAGAATTCCTAGATGACCTTTGAGGTTGCCTTCTTTAAAATGGTATACCTCATGTAGTTTAATGCCCTGCTTTATAGCTTTCTCCTTAATTGAGCCTTTGCCAACTTCACTTCCGCGATAGTTTAGTCACCAAACTGGGGACGCATAGAGGACTGATATGGACAAGGTAGCAGTTGTGTAAATAGTTTGTGGTGGCGGTTATGAAAAACTGGGCTAGTATAAACAAAGTCTAAGCTCATCGTTGTAAACATCGAGAGCGTTATGAATCAGGAAAGGAAACCTTGAGAGCAATGGCTGTTGTGAAAAGTGGACTTCCCCTTTTTTATATTATTTTGTATATGTTGGTGTATAAGTTGACTTTAAACCTTTTCTTCGCTTGCTTTAAGTTTTTGGATTTTTTGCCTTTGATGTCTTTTACAATAGTGTGCGAAACATTGGTAAACATGGTGCCACCAAAGAAGATTCTTGCGTCATTATTTTCTGATGTACAAAATAACGTATCGATCATTGTATGAATGAGACATAGATATGTGTAAAATAAAGAAGGAAGATGTAGTATCGGAGTTATGAATAAAGTTACTCAATTGACTTCAACTTCATTTAAGTTGACGTTCTGTCAAATGTTGGTCGCTGTCAATCTTGTTTCATTATGTATTTTTGGTTATTAATTCCTGTCACTTGTTACCTTTTAAGGTTAGTATTACAACTGACATATCTTGCCAACACTGTTTTAGTTACTTTCTAATTTTAACCAGGAACTAAATAGAAAATGCTCAAATTGACTCAAAAGATTTTAATATTGATTCATATGCATATACTTGTGACGCAGGGATCTTCTTTCCTGGCAAGAAGTGTAGCTACGGTTACCTTTACATTTTTGTTGCCAAAGTGAGTGGATTCGTGAAATCTTCAGTTCCCGCTTTATTTTCTATTATTTAATTACTCAGAACTACAATAACATTTTAGAAATATAATTAGCCTTGATTATTTAATGTTTAGTAATATTTTGTACTATTATCTAAATCATTTGAATTTAGCAATGTAAAGTAGTTTGAAACAAACAAAAATTAAAAAAAAAAACCTTTTCTGATTATGCTAATAAACTTAACGCGAACTTTTCATCTAAAATAAAAGAAAATATTATTAAATTAAAATTTTTAAATTGTTCAACAACTCCTTGGAAAGTTCTTTGATTATGCTCTCAGAATACCTCTTTTAATCGTTCTAATTAAACTAATTAATTGTTTAACAAGATTCTTTTTAAGATTTATTAGTTCTTAAAGATTTATAAAAGTCAGACTCAGTCATGTTTATAAATGTTAACAAGAGTTTGATGAATAATGTTTGAAAGAGAAGTTAGTGAAACGACTTTTTTAATTAACTAGTTAATTATTTATTTTAATAAACTGCGCAATGATATTATATGATTTTATTTACTAATTATTTTGGACGATTTTGTTTTTTTCTTTGATGTATTTTAAATTTATTTTTCTTTTCAGGTAAGGGCTGTAACTACTTTCGGAGCAATTGGTGGGTAAGTCGTTTGTCTTCAAATTTTCTTAAAAAAATCATTTTAAATAGAATTTTTTATACAGTGTGTCCCACGGAAAGTGAATATAGTAATTTACTATGTTAAATTAAAACTTTTTCTGACACAATATAACAATATATAAATGTTGAATAGATAAAGTAATAGATTGATGTGATAATAATGAATATATTCAAAGCGTATTAAAAAAATTAAGTAAAATAAGTTATTTTTGTAAAATTTTACTTATTAACCGAATGGATTTTTATTCATTGAGCGGCTATCGTGGACGAATTGGTTAATTTGTTACCTAGTAATCTCTGCGCTTTCTAACTAAGGTTCGAATCCGATTCCGTATTTTTTTATTAAAATTATTATGATTAAGTATATTACAATTTTATCAAGTGAATTAAACATTTAAAAAAATTATAAGATTGTATTAATAATAACAACGATTATAATTTTATTAAGAAAAAACACGACTAATTTGCTTGAAATGATCAAAAATTTTAAAAATTTGTAACAGAAATAACAAAACAATATTAGGGGTAAGATATCTTGAATCTAACCTAAAGCTCGTATTAGCTGACTAATTTGTTTAAAGAATGATCACATGTCAAAGAAAATTTCACGACTTACCCAGTCTAGTATATGTACCTATACAAGGATTAACAGATATTAATTTTACATTTTACTTGAGTGTTTTATGTAATTTTGCTTCTACCATTTTGGTAATCTGACGAAATGACATATTATATTGTTACGCTACTGGAGTTACTGTAATAATTTAGAATGATCGCATTGTTCTAAATATTCGTAGTTTGAACGTTTGATTACCTTCTTTAATTTTTTGAAAAGTATAAAAGTGAGTTATGCATTTATTCAGATAAGTTCGAAGTTAATTTTTAATCTGAGTGGATATAAACTGTAACCGGGAATATAATCGTATTTTTATTTGAATTATTGCTGTACGTGTTAAATAAATAATCTCGTGTAATATTGTAAGAGGGTAAATCAATCCCCTCTGTTTATTAATTTTGCGGTGGTGAATGTGGAACAAAAACAACGATAAGATTCGTTATAATATTCCAGTAATGATAATATTTAATTACCAAATGTAAGTATTGTAAAACAATTAAATTTTTTAGTAAACTTCCAAAACTGACATGTCGTTACTGTAAAATTCTTTATAAAAAACTAACCCTGAGAAGGGTAGTACGGGAGCTTTAATAAAACCGCAATACGCGAAATCGGGGCACAAAAACTTAACCCCCTTCCCCAAAAATAAACGTAAAAAAATTATTATTTGGACCTAAAGAAATTCTATTATCCGCAATTACAAAGCGGGGAAAAACACCCTCAACAGATCTTAAAAAACACAAAATTTTTATTTAACTTCCCGTTACATAACGAAGTGAGTACTACAACAGCTTAATGCAAACTGCATCTTCCCAAGCGACAAAATACGAAATACGCTAAAAAGAATACAATGATATAGCAAACATTTTGTCCTAAGGTGAAGTTTGCAGCTGCGAGATAAGGAAAGTCTCCTACACATAAAACGAAAAAACGACATTTTCGTTTGACGGAATTTTAACGCAATCTAATAATGCAACACAAAGATTTACTGAGTATTTTGAAACTAAAATACCCACAAAGGTCACGTTATTTCAAAGTCAAGTACATGTGACAGCTTCTGCTATTTACGCATCTCCCAAGAAAAAAATTATTGCTGAAATACAAAACTCCATTACCGAGAACACAAGAAAGAACTAATCTTCAATATGGCATCAATTCATTATTTTTTTTGTGAAGAGGAATGTCGATCTAGACGCACAACATTTTTTAGAAAAACTGGCCAAAGTTCTAATAGATTGAGGCATTAATATGAAAAAAAAAACAAATATCTACTATAGAGGCAATTTTAAATTTTATTTACTTATCCTGCCATCAAAAAGCTCCTGATTTAAAAGTAGCCTGTTGCATTGTTCGATTCAGTGTTTAATTCTTTATTTAATAGCGTTATAATATATAACGTTGTATTTAGATTTTTTGAGAAAAATTACAAAATATATATATTTTTTTACTGCGCCATCTAAGGTGGTGAAAACGGCAAATAAATTCCTTCTAACGCATCTGATAAAACAAGAAAAATACTTTAAAACCAAACAAAGTTTGGCTTTTTATGTTAAAGCGTTTCCAAGATAATACATTTTTTCTAAATCAATATTTATTTTACCCCCGCCACTTAAATTAAAAAGATTAAAAAACCTTAATTGAAAAGTTGTTTTTAGTTATTTTTGGTATAAATTACCTACACAAGTTATAGACCAAATTGTGTTTCTTTCATTTGATGTGACGAATACGCCCTCTAACGGTCATTTTAAAAACTTCAAAATAATTTCTAACATTTTCGCTTGGCCGCTTTTATTATAAATTTTTTACCCCGGCACATGGTACGTTTGATATTATTTTATTGTATTAAAATATTGTAATTAAAATTTACAAACCACACATTTTATTAATGAATTCAAGATTCTGAGCGAGGTTAATTAAAGAATGATAATTAAAAGAGTTTCATGTTCATGTTTAATATAGAATTTATTTTATTTAACAACAAATAGCAATCACCGCATAATATTTAATGGCGCCAGAACGTGGCGTAAAAGCGATAACTTGGTACTTATGCTGTGTCAAATCTTTAAATATTTCGAACTTAGTTGCCATGATTAAAAGTAATTAACAATTAAAATTATTAAATAAGAAAGAAATTTTGTAAGTAAAATATTGCTTTAAATCTATTGATTGTAAGTTGCATAAAGTAATTATTCGAATAAATTAATACAGATCATAAATAATACATTATAATTTTGGTTTCAGGTTCAATCAAATAATTGTTTCAATTAGTAAAGGGATATTAATTGTTTTTTTAAAAAAATATTTTCAATTTTATTTATGTTATTTTCAGGTTTGTTGAAAGGTAAGTCAGTATTGTATAGGTTGAGTAAAAATTTTCGTACAAAATAGAAGCACATAGCGAAAGAATAAAATGTACATGTAGAAAATTCTGGAAGAAATGAGAAAATTAAATGAAGAAATGAGACAAATGGATAAAGAGATTATACAAAGTTATGAAAAAGTTTATGATAAGAAATGGTTGATAATGGTGAAGAAAATCATTAACGGACAAAATTCTGAAACACTTCATCAAAGCAATAAACGGAAATTAGAAGAAAACTATAAAAATTGAAGAAGATAAAAATAAAATTGAAGAATCATTGAAAAACTAATGTTATAAAGTTGAAAATAAAAACAAAAATGAGAAAAAGATGAAAATGGAATTGAAGAAATGAATTCAATGAAGAATTAACAAACAAAAATGTCTATAGTGCAAATTGAAATAAATAGAGAAGATATTAGAAAGAAAAATTTAATTAAAGAATTATGTGAAGAAAATGAAGAAAAAGACAAGTTAAAGCAATATGTGAAAGTATGGATATGAACAATGAACTAAACAGAATATGACAATAATTCAAGAAGGAATAAACATAAAGGAAGAAGTTGAATATGATTATAAAAATATAATTAAAACGGAAATACAAATCAATATAGAAAAAATAATTGAACATTACCAACAAACAAACAAATATACCAACAATAGAGGTAAATAATGATTTAAAATTGAAAAGGAAACGCACCCAGAGGAAAAATTAGTAGAATGTACAATATAAACTTCTAAGCAAAGAAAATTAAATACGGAACAACATGAAGATATGCTAAAGTTGCAAGTAAATGTAGAAATGGAAATTAGGAATCAAATGAATTGGAAAATTGCGAAAGAAAGTACCATGAACAACAAAAAAATAGAAGACAATAGTGAAGAAAGTAACAAGTAAAGAAAAAGTAGAAATTTAGATAAAGAAGTGAAAAATAAAATATTAATAATGAAGAAAAGGAATGTAGAATGGTCAGCGCAACGTAAAACTGAAAAAAGAACAAAAATATGAATTACAGGATAAAAGCAAAATGAACAAAATGAACAAAATGACCAAAATGAAAAAATGGAAAAATCATCAGAAGATGGCAAGAAGAAAAGACCGAAACCGAGAAGAAAATTATGTGAATATAATAAGTAAGATAAGAATTTATGTGGTAAGAAAAATTAGTTACGAAAAGTTTCAGGAGGGAGGAGGGGTGAGTCCAAATAGTGAGTTAGAAAAGCTTAGATCTGAAAAGTTTCGAACTTAGGTTAACCATAACTAGTGAGTTTATTTGAATATAAGAAAGGTAATTTGAGAAAGTTAGCTCAGAAAAGTGAGTTTAGAATTTATTTAAAGTAAGCTAGTAATTAGTTGTTTTGAGAAAATAAATAATGTTAGTAATGAAAAAAGTAGTTTAGGTTAATTAAGAAAGGAAAGGTATAGTTGTTTTGAAAAAAAAAAAGTTTATTCTGGAAAAGTAAGTTATGAAAAGTTTGTTGAAAAATTGTTTTAAAAAAACAGAGAGGTAAGTCAATGATTAATGATAAGTCAAGTAGAAAGAAACGTACAAATGAAAAATAGAAATAAGAAGAAATGAAAAATTAAGAAGATAAATAAAAAATAAAAAGTGAAAGGAAAAACAAGATTAATTCAATGGAATGGAAGTTACTATAAAGTATGCAAACGGTAATAAAAGAAGCCATATGAAAAAGTTATATAAAAAAATTATATGAAATGAATATGAAACTACGATGAAATAAATGAAGAAAATTACGATAAAATAAATGAAGAATAAGATGGTATATACCAAGGAATAGATGGTGAAATAAGAAGTGGTGTATAAGCACGTACATACGCAATGGTTATAAAAATGAAATTTAGTTAAAACTTTGAAGAAAAATATGAGAAATAAATTTGTTGGGAGAATAGGAAAAGTGAAGCCTAAATTTAAAGAAAGAAAACTGCTGTCATTGACTATGTATATAAAATAAGAAAAATAGTTTCAATATATTGAAGAAGATAATAGAAAAGATGAACAAGAAAATGATTTAAGAATAAGAAAAACTTAAGAAAAGGTAAAAGAAATATAAATTTATGTGTCAAATTAATGGATTATGTAGAAGACCTTATAGAAGAAGTAAAGTAAGAAAGAACATAACCTATGAATTAAAAAATATTGATAGTGACAAGATTAGAGGAAAATTTCATGTAAATCTGATACATCCTTTATTAATAATGAGGAATAAATATATATAAATAATGTACATATTTTAGTAATTGTGCATTTTTATCGACTCAAACAGTGGTGTATTTAATTAGTTCATAAAATATTTGCAAACATAAATAGTTATAAATAAAGTAATATTTATTTATAGTTTGAATAAAATAGTATTTTATCTCACTTTAACCGGGGGATTTATGCAGTAATTTTATGATCATTTATATGTATTGTTTAGTATTAAGATATATTTGTTTATCGTATGCTATGGGGATAAGTCGATATTTTTGCGTACGTGATGGAACAAAGTGAAAGGGTGAAGAGACCGTTTAGTGAACAATATTGGGTGTGTATTTAAGACATGCATAAACTAATGAATATAAAAATTTGTTTGTTAACCCTTTAAAGGCGTGTTTATATTTATACATTTTATTAACCCAATAATAATTATAATTCTATAAAAAACACTGCATCGTAGTAAGCCAGCGCAATGGTGTTTATAAAATTAAATAATCTTTGATTTAATAAAGAGAATGCTTTGTAAAAGTTATTAAGTTGTAAACAAATTGTTAAATCTGGGAAGAAAACGTCAAGGTTATATCAAACAAAGAATATCAACAACCTAGGTTTGAGAGGTCACTGTTCTAAAGTCGTTGAATGTCGCAATTGCTAGTCATACGTAAATAAAATCCAGGTTAGTTGTCAATATTAGATTAATAAAATTGTGTGTATTGAAAAGAATATATTATACCGAATTAGTTTAGTTTAGTTTTATTTTTTGTATTAAAATTTGGTTAATGTTACAAACCACGCTTTTACTAATAAATCCAAGATTCTGAAAGAGGTCAATTAAAGAATAAAAATTAAAAGAGTCTCATGTTCATATTCAATACGGAATTTATTTCAATTAACACCAATTTGCAATCACCGCACTATGTAAAAGTTTATATAAGAATTTGGAAACGTTTATCATTATAATTCTTTTATTATGTTTATACCCCCTTTAGTGTGAACACTTGCATTTTTGTGTTCACGTTATCGAGCGTCTACTATTTTCTTTTAATGCGGTATTTGTGATTAAATGTGTTTCGGTCACATTCGAATTTGACCTTATGGTTACGGTTGACGTTCTGGTCATTTTTATAGTTTGACATTATGGCGGACAAAATCAAAATTTGAGTTTATTATCACATTTGAAGTTGTGGTCAAAATTAGAAGTTTGATATTGTGGCCAAATTAGACGATGTAGCCAATGATGTGTTTGACGTTATGACCAAAATTTGGAATTTGACGTTTAGCAACTGTTTCACTCGACACAAACTTGGCAGAAAACTAAAAGGTTGTAAAATTTCATCTGTATTATTTTATTATTTACGTTACAAATTAACTAATGTTATAAATGAAAATCAAAATCATAATGAGTTTTTAAGCGATTGTGCCTCCACTATATTTTCGGTCGTTCAAAACACAATATTGTATACAAATATAAACCAGAATTTTTTCAAAAATAATTAAACCTAATTTGAAACATGAATAACTCAATAAACCGTTTCCTTTCGAAAGGTAACAATTTCAGCTTTAAATTTTGATATATGCATATAAAAGAAAGATTTCCCACGAGCTTTTCGTCATCTCCGAAATAGAATTTCCCAAAATGCTTTTGGTTTTCCAGACACGCCATGATTTACTGTAAAAACGTATAAATCAATAGATATCTGGTTTAAGCCGACGTTTCTCTGATTAATGTACGAATTCTACACGAAACTTTATCCGGCATTGTTGTTTTTTTTTGTTTCGTATCGAACCACATCAGATTATGACACGTCCTAATTATAATATTTTAACCAAGAACGAGGTCGACGTTACAACGTCTTAAAAAAAACTCTTTTCTTGTTGTTGTTTTTGCTCGAGTCTTTCCTTTCAATTCGTTGCGGCTCGTTAAGGTTGTGAAAGATTCGCGACTGCAGCTCGTTATTTTGATTGCGCCCAGTTGGCACGGTGCTGTAACAATGCGCTTGGAAGAATTCGAACAACGTTCATTACTTTCGTCCTCCCTTATTTGAATGGCACTTAAAAATTTGAGGTGTACGCAAATTATTAAGTATTAAAGGAAACTCGTCGAGATTTAAAGACTTTACACTTAATTTTTCCCCCTTTGTGGAGAGCACTTAAAATTAATCGTTCGAGCATCTTGGTATATCGAAACGATTGAGAAAACATTTATTTCCTTAATTTAAATTTCAAATTTCAGACACTTGATATGCTAAAGCTATGCATATTAATAACGCATCCTTCCTAGGTCACGGCATATAAAATGGAAAAGTCGTAAAACTCCAAGCTAAAGACATCAATAAAAGCGAAACGTTAGCGGTAAGGTAGAAAATGATATATGTGAAACAACTTTAACATAAAATGATAGATGAAAACAGAACCTGAAAAAAAAAATAAATGCAACTGTGGTTCGATGTACATTTTTTTCCAGCCAAAAATAAATTATTATAAAACCGCAACGTGAATGCGGTTTTAGCGTTTAACATAAGCTCAGTAATTTTGCTACAAACCTTCGTATTTTCAAGGAAAAGTAGGGAATGTAATATCCTGCTCCATTCAAGCTGTGTGGAAGTTGAAAAAGCAATAAAAATAAATACGTGCTTGGAAAGGAATACTCGATGTAGTTAAGTGCTTTAGAAAACGCTGGACAGTATTCACTGAGAGATGGTTTAGCTTAACGGAAAAAATGATGTTGATAGATGTAGAACATAAAAAAGTAATTAGTTGTTTTTAATTAAAACTTACACAAACAAAACAAATCAAATTTAAATCCTTACATAATAATTAGTGAATGTTTTCAGTGGCAAAGCAAACAAAATCAAATTTTTAAACTTCAGGAGATAATCGATGTTTTATGATTTTTAAGTAATTAATTTCCATCCTTTTATTATAGTCTAAAATTTAATAAAAGGGAATTTCTTAGCTTTTTGAATAATGGCCTTTAAATATAAAATTTTTCTTAACCATCACTTCAAATAAATGTAAAGTTCATATGCAGTGTCTGTGTTATATGGTGCTTTGTACTTTTACCTTTTGTATTTGTATTTTGATTTGCGCACTTGGGTTTTGCTTTAAATTATATCGCCAATTTTTAGAAACACATCTTTATTGGATACTTCAATGACACTGCCTTAACTTAGCAAAACAAAATCATATTTACATTTTTTATTATTATCATTGCAAGAACAAGACTGCAATGAGGAATATGATAGTAATAATATTTATCTTTTGTGGACTGTAAAAACAAAACTTATTTAATTTATACCGGGTTGGGATAAAGTATGGAACCAAGTAAATATCTTTTAAACGACAAGAACGATATTTATGAAATTTTGCAAGAAAGTGCAATGGAACAAAATGCATTGTTAATAATTTACTTCCGGTTTAACTAGAAATGCCATCAACTTCTTTAATTTAAATAGGACACCTTATATATTTTTGCAGATTTTGATAGAGCTTGTTATTTTGAATTCACACATACTGAGTTTAGTGTAAAAAAATCTGTAAAAACGAAGAATATAGCAATTTTTGCATTAGAGCAAAAAACCATTTGGATAAACTAGTTGATGTTGTTTGTATGCATAGTAATAAATAAACGAATACTATCTAGTAGATCACTGTTCTCCAAGTGTCAAATTCTAATTTGCGAAATAAATTTTACAATTTAGAATGGTTCAATTAAATGAAATAGATCGTATTGCAATTTTAATGATGATCGGTTATGGTGATCGTATTAAAGATCATGAAGAAGTGTGTCATATTTTTAATTTTTTTTAACGTCAAAATGTACGTCAATTTTGTTTAGATTTTTTTGTGTGTGTGTTTTTATGGGTTTTGGTGCAAATATAAAATACGGAAGGTAATCAGTACTTTACAGTAACCCACGTGAAGTTACCCATACTTTTAGCCACATAAATTGTTTTGTATATATGGACGAATAAATGCATTTAAATTGATTTTGAACCAAAACTACTGTATCGGTATATAATCTAAATATCATTGCGATACGTTATGGGAAGAAAAAGCTACTCTGGGCGTCGTAATTGAGAACTTTGCTTGCGGGACCGTGTGGGCGCCCTTTAGATAGCAATTTTGACTTCGTTTGTCACATTTTTTTTGCGTGCAAATTTTTTTATACATGGAATGAACAATTATAAACAACATATTAAAAAACTAAAATGCTATTATTTTTTTTAAAAAAGTTACAAGACCGAGAAGTTATACCCGAGCGACGTAATCGCGAGCTTCTCTTTGATGGCAAATTTGACATCGTTTGTCACATTTTTTTTGCGTGAAAATTTTTTATACATGGAATGAACAATTATAAACAACATATTAAAAAAACTAAAATGCGATTATTTTTTTAAAAAGTTACTAGACCGGGAAGTTATACCGAGCGACGTAATCGCGAGCTTCTCTTTGATGGCAAATTTGACATCGTTTGTCACATTTTTTTTGCGTGAAAATTTTTATACATGAAATGAACAATAATAAACAACATATTAAAAAACTAAAATGCTGTTATTTTTTAAAAAGTTACACGACCGGGAAGTTATACCCGAGCGACGTAATCGCAAGCTTCTCTTTGATAGCAAATTTGACATCGTTTGTCACATTTTTTTGCGTGCAAATTTTTTTTATAGATCGAATGAACAATTATAAACAACATATTAAAAAACTAAAATGCTGTTTAATTTAAAAGTTATTGCTTGTAGACGTTTTTTAAATCAAAATTATTTTTAATTTTATTTTGTAAACATTTCCTAAACAAAATTTTGATTCGATAATTAATCGAGCTATGGTGTTTAATTAGCGATACCTTCAAATATATTTTTAAAGAAAAAATTAAGTAAGCAATGTAAATTACCTATTTTCTAAAACGTGCTTAGTGTAATGATTCATTTTACAGTCCTTCTATAAGATAACCCCTGCTGAGACTACCTGCTGTTAGAATTGTAAATGATACCCTTAAGCCCACTTCACAATGTGCAAACTTTTGTTTACAGAAATTGTGGCGTCCAAGTTTTAAACTTCATGAGTGTACAGTCGTATACCGCACTTAAGTATACACCTCTGATAAACTCACAATAAGAGCGAAATGCTGCATCAGGTGTTCTTTTGTTGCGTGTGTACTTCTGTACAAGTTATCTTGGCTTTATCGGCAACGTGTGTTACAAGCATTAAAGCTATCGCTTAGATAGCGCTTTGCACTTTAACACACACATGCCGTTATAGTTAACTGTTGGCATTTTTTTAGTTTATACTATTCATACGTGTCAATGTTTACACGAGATGTCGTAAAACACACATTTTACTTAATAATAAATAATAAATTTAGTTAATAATAACTATTAGCATCTTACATTTGACATAGTATGAAATATCTTCAAGTACGGGTTCCAGTCTCCAAAAGGTTTAATGTTGTAAACATGAAACATCAACTCATTGAACGTTATCTATTCATAACAATGAGAAAAAAAACCATTCCCTAAAAAATGACCATGTATCTAATATTTCAAATTTATTTAGAAAATTAGATTATACAAAACATGAAATAAAGGAATAAGAACCTAAAAAATTGAGTCCTGAGTGAAAAATCATCGTAAGATGATGCGCCGAAATAAAATTTAGAAAATTCGGAAATTATAACTTAAAATGAAAATCTTGAGAAAAATGCAAATAAGTCAACAATTAGAAAGTTACGGACATACAAGTCATGTATAAAAAAATCAACATAATTTTCTGAATCGTTTAGGGCTAATTACATGTAATTTAATAATTATTTGCAAAATGGTAGTTCTAATTTAAAAACGCTGAGGGCGCGCAATAGTGGCACAAATTTTAAATTTTTAAAAAGATCCAGTAAGGCAGTGATAACAGATTATAAATAGGACCTAAAAAACCGTTAAAAGAGTCGTATAATTAAAGTGGTAGAGACGCTATGGGTTTAAAATTAAAAAAAAATCATTTTTATTTTTAAAAAATTAAGCGCAATTGCGGATAAGAACAAACACGTGTTTAATATTTGACATTTTCGGTGCGCAAACGCGTGAATTAAAATTTGAAGGTCGTGTTAAAATTGAATTCACGAGATAGAAATTTAGTTGACTTACATTTTTGAGGTCGTTGAACTTTTGTTTTTTCTGTAAAGGTTTGTACTGGACATGCTACAACAACCCGTCTCTCGAGGGGAGAGAGTAAATGTAACAGTAGACGTGCACCAAAAAAAGCTGTAATGGTTTTTTCGGCTAACAAAGTTTTCTAGGATTTGTGCGGTTTTATTCATATCGATTACGAAACGACCGCATTTAGCAAAAAAAACAGTGTTGATTCATCAGAGGTGCATACGTGTTTAACTACAATGGCAAAATATCATCAATTTGGGTATGAATTGTTACTTAATCTAACATATTCTCCAGATTTAGCCCTCTAGTCGACGTAAATTAGATATAACTAGATTAAACTCCCGTCCTATTGGCCCCCAGACCTCCTATTTGCCCCCTATGCTCCATTCTAAGTCCAACCATATACTTAGCTTTAGCCTAGCACCTATATTGGCCGAATCTATAGAGGGACAAAGAAATAAAGCAACAGAAAAATTTTTAATATGACTATACCGTGTGTCCCGGATAATCTAAAGCATTCTGATTAACATGGAAAATTTAAAAAATTTGATTTATATGTCCCCAAAGTGTTTTTAGGATATTTTAACAATATCTACTTGAAAATGTAATAATATTTAAAATTTACGTAACATATTAAAAATATTTGAAAAATATTTAATATTTTAAAACGTAGTTACAAGAGTTCAAACCTATAAAGTTTTGGACTGGGTTAAATCGGCATATTTTAGTCCCAGAAATCTACAGTAGTTTTATATACAGAATATTGGGACACCTTGTATATAAAAACAAAAATTTAACTTTCTTCAATTATGTGAAATGTCGGTCATAGATAAAATTTTATTGTCCCTACACTAAAACATTGAAGTCTGTGACCCATTTCTAAAAAGTGTATTGAAATTCTTACACTACGTGTCTAAAAATCTGATAGTGAGAATAATTTTGGATTTTTTTTTTTTTTTAAACCGGATGGCTTCTTCATTAAACTATTATTCATGGATAACTATCGCGACATAATAATTAAGTAAATGAAATTTCCTGTCTTAATTGATTACAGTATGTTTGTTCCACCATATGATGGACCTTCTTATAGGAGTATTTTTTTGGAGTGGACTATTAAAACTCGATGTACTAATTTGTGCCAACGTTTCGGTCAAAGACGTCAGACCTTTATCAAGGCAAAAAAGAGATTACTATTGTAACTCAAACAATCTCTTTTTTGCCTTGGTAAAGGTCAGACCTCTTTTGACCAAAACGTTGGCACAAATTAGTACATGGAGTTTTAATAATCTACTTCAAAAATACTCTTATAAAAAGGCCCATCATATGGTGGAACAAACATACTGTAATAATAATTAAATGCTGACATATTGTAGTGATTGTATGATGTCATAATTGCAATGTATAGATGTAAATATAGGTATTTGGTCTAGTAGTAAGATAGAAAGATATATCTCGCATGTAAAGAAGATATATTGATTTTTGTGCGTATGTGATCGAATATACTAAAAGTGGGAAAAGAAGAGACGCTCTCAAGCAGTAGAGAATGATGGACGTGCAAGAAACAATTAATGTGAAATGTTCTTTGCCTATCAGTGAAAAAGTGTTATGGGTTGTAGTAAAAACAAATAAATCTGCGCATTGTAGTAAGCTCGCGAAAGTGTTGTAGCCTGCGAAGTTGTGTAAATAACTGAAAACAAAATGAAACGACAAAGACAAGTTCAGGAAGCAGTCAAGTTTCGAGAGGTCATTTTTGAGACCCGCACAAGGTCACACGTACACGCACACATCGAATAGTTACCAGGTTAGTTAAGTTAGCATAAAAATTTGTGTATTGAAAATTGTAACAAGATATAAATATCGCAAAGTCGTGCACGCAACGCTATTCATGAGTATATTGTATTTGTAAATATTATATTTTGATAAATTAAAATTTTGTTAAATCTTAAATCACGTTATTGTTGTTGAGAAGCCAAGCCCTTTAGAGACGTTATCAACCAAAGAATTAAACAAAGTAAGTTCATGCTCACATTCCACATTCAATATAAAATTTTTCCACATAGAATGCATCATTGTGTACTTAGTATCAATTTTCTAAAAAGTGATAGTAAACAGCGTCTTATTCCAATAAAGCGTAAACAACATTGCTAATTAATCAGCAATAACAGTAGCCTAAAAGTTTCATTAAAATTACTTGTAATTTAGCTTGAAAGACTATTTAGTTGATAACTCCAAAACTTTAGCTTAAAACTTCCGAGCAATACACAAAACTTTACAAAATTTTTCATCTCTATTACATTGGTTAAAAACATTCATTGCTCTTGTCGTTATTTATTAACGAAAATTTAATGAAATTTATTTTTAGCAACAACCTTTCAAATAAGTTTGATCACAGAAATATTTCCACGTCGCACAGAAAAAAAAGCAATACAGTAAGTTTTCACGTGTTTTCAATTCAATCGAGTATTTGAAGAAGCTATTACAAAGTTTCTACAAACAATTCTGAATAAGTTATGAAGCTGTCTGAAAGTACAAATAAATTAATCAATAATTTTATTAGCAACCCGCTTTATAAATAACCTTCTCGCTTGAGAAAATATCGGTTACGTCTGAGACTAAGATCGAAAAAAGAAAAACTCTTATAATTCACAATGGTTCTGTTTTCTTGGGATAAATAAAGTAAGTAAAATAGGATTTTTTGTACTTTTTTTTTACTATACCATACCAGTGTTAAGTTGTTTATGGTTATGACTGGGCGGGTTGCTTTAACTTTTGATAGGTTGAGAAATTGTGTGGAAATGTTGCGTTGTTTTTTACGATCACTTCTCTGTAACAACCCTCAACTTTGACTTTTATGCATCTAATAATTCTTTAAAATCTATTAAAACTCTCAGCCAGACTAGTCCGCCCTATCTACTAAATTATGTATTACTTACGTCCGATTTTAATTTACTTAGTACCAAATGAGAAATGTTAACTTTGGAAATTGTAAAACTTCTGCATTAACTTGTTTTATGCTTTATGTAAGAGTTAAATTGCTAATTAAATGTGTTAATGTAACATCAACTTTTGATATTTTAATGTTTATACCGTTTGAACTTGATTAATGCAGTTTTAACGTTACTTACTAAACATAGTCAACCAAAATTACGTAAATAATAAATTAAAAAAATGATACTAATAATCTTGTAGGAACATATAGATGGAAAAAGTGAAAAAGTTGTAGGATAAAAATACTGTTGTCTAAAAAATTATTGACCTTAAAACTAAGCAGTACCGTTGATTGAAGGCCGTAAGTAACTGTTTTTATACCCGTTTTTTTAAACCAGATGACGCGCTCCCTCTATTGACCACGTTTTAAGGCTCGAAAAGCCCATAAATGATGTAATGGTAATTTTTATTACAGTAGTTCTTTTCGACCTATTTTTCGGGCTTTTTGTTAGTTATGGTGCTATTAACCCCCGGTGACAGGCAACCAAACATACTTGTAAGTGTCCTTAAATTGTCCTTGTTGATAATGTAAGCGTATGTAACTAAATGCTTCATTTTTGTTGTAACAGTTGGCGGGTGCAGACGCGTGTGGGACGAACTCCTTTTGGTAATTAAAATGGTTCTTCTAGTTAATCCTCTAAAATAGTTGTTAGTTATGTCCTTGTGAGTCTCTATAACATATTTTGGGGACTTCTTTAATGCAGCAACGTTTGGTAAACGTCGAAAGTAATCAACATGTGACTATATCGCCATTTTAGAAATTTTTAGATTTTTTCCCTGGAAGATTTGAAATAATTTTCTACTATCATATTATATACGCTCTGTCAACGTCAACGTCAAACGTGGTAATTAAATTAAAATTTGATTGGGGATATCACTGCTGTCACTGATATACGTCAGATAAGGTATATCTTTAAGTTTTCGTCTTTGTTTGTGAAATCGTCGTTAACTTCAAAACACGTCTTTGTGCATGTATATACGTACATTTAAATTATGACTTACATACTTGAGATACCAATTAAACATTGAATTTACCATTTCTGAACTCAAAAGCTATTGTAGTCGTTGAATCATTTGTTTTTTTTGTAGTACTAATTTAAACGTTCGGTGTATGCGTGATACTAGAATTCAATCCCTCTTATTAGGGCTATATATTTCTAAAGTAATCAATCAAATCAAATCAAAACTTTATTTATTGTATGTAGATATATACAGGGTGTGACAAAATATCGGTTCCAGGCTTAAATGCTTTATGGAGGTCATTAAAGTAAATAAATTCTTTTAGTAAACCTTATGTTAGACAAATAGTTACACCAAAATGGCGTCTCAAACTCATAAATTCACAATATATACGGTTCGAAAACTATTAAAATGTTATCAAAAGTATCTTACGATATGTTTTAACTATGCCTGATCCAAATCTGTAAAAATTTTTGACTGGGGCAGTTGATTTTTAAAAATTTCATAAAAAAAGTGCGGTGTCGTTTCTGTGGAGATAACAATTTTCAACCAATTTTGATAAAAATTTAGAAACGTATACTTTAAATTATCTTAAACATAACTGTCAAACAAAAATAAAAATTTTATACGACATTGAAGTCGAAAAAATAAAAAAATTAATGTCGTCTAAATTCTATGAAATTTTACAGGAATAGTCTCTAAGTCTTCTAAATTCAAATTAAACATCAAATTTACTGTTTATTTATTTTGTAGGCTAAAATTAGCTATGACTAACTGAACAATATATAAAAATAATCAAAAATATTAATTTCTTTTTACTTTCTCTCTTCCCTGCGTTTTTCTCATTTTTTTATTATTTCTTTTATTTACTTCAATTCTTCACCTTTCTCTCATTTTTCTTTCTCTCATTTTTTTCTTAGTTTTTCATAATCTTCTCCCATATATTCAGTGTGTGTTAAATAACTCCTATTTCCTATGCATTTTATTTTTAACATAAATTTTGATTTTTCATTTTATTTACCTCAGGGTCTTGACTGCATTAATATACAGGGTGATTCAGCTAACCCGTTCATTAGAAGTATATGGACTTAGCGTTGAGATATTTATTGGGCAGTTGAAATTAGTCAGATTTAGCCAAACATTTTGAACACCCTGTAAATAATGAGATGTCTAATTACACATCATTTAAAAACTTAACGGTCCTCCTAAGTAGAGCCCAATTTTTTTTACTATAACTTTGTTTTTCAATCATTGATAAGCGTTTGAAAACAATACTACAAAACCAATTTTCTCAAAAAATGAAAATATCTCAAAAACTATGGATTTTTCATATAGGTTGTGCTACATAAAAGTAACTCAGATTTTAGCGTAGAATCCAAATATACAAAAAAATATATCATTCCATTTAAAATAAGAAAGTTGGTAGCCACTTTCGGTGTAACCGGAAGTGCTAGAAGAGCTGAAATATTTTAATTAAATAGAACTTTTTGAGCAATCTCCTATTCCAAATTTTTAAACAAATATTCCAACGGAAAGTCCATAAACTTCTAATGAACGGGTTAGCTGAATCACCTCGTATATATGATCTAAATCTTTATTACATGTTTTAATTTAAATAAAATAACGCAAATACACAAATTTTATATACAAAAACAAAGTAAATTTTACGTATAATGCACGTTTGGACGTTACTTATATTTAATTTTAATTCCATTTTCTTTTGAATACAAATTTTTATTACAACTTAAGAAATTACAAAACTTTTTTACAATTACTTGTGATGTGACTCACATGATTACGAAATGTGCTTCCAACTTTAAACGATATCGGAACGATGGGGTCTGTAACCTGGGAATTTTCCATAGTCTGTTTCCTTTGCTTCCAAATAACCTAGATGCTTTTCTTGCTGTTATTTTTCCAATTCGCTTGTAAATTCGATACTTCACTTATCAATTTGCAATAACATGTTATTTATTCTTGTCCATTAATTTTAATTGTGTCATTTACTACATAAGCTGGTGAACGACACATACGCGGGCAAACTACAAATACGTTGGCATTTCAGTTTAATGACATTAAATGGTCTTGTTTTAAAAGTCGATGACAAGTTTCACACATTTATTGTTTTGTCCATCATCTTGACTTTCACACCATTCATAGTTGGCTTCACTAAACGAAATTTCCCCATTTTTACTGATATTTAATACGCCGACTTCATACATGTTTATCTTTATACCATACTTTACATAATGGTTTTTACTCCTACTTCACTACGTGCTTGCAATCACCCGTGTTAGCAAAACGATAGAAAAAAATCTAGACGTCAGTAGTTCACCAATAGGCTACGATCGACCTTGGTGACATCGAGCTTGGTTAACAAGTTGATTACTTAGGTTTCTCGATGACAGTGAACAAAACGTTGAGATTTTGGTACAGTTTAACCCCGTTTGTTTCAATTTTGATTTTTACCAGAAAAGAAAATAATATAAATTCTGTTATTAATTAATTTGTACGCGTGTATTTGATGAATCGCGATTTTGATACCACGTGCAAGTATAAGACACGATAATGGGTCGGAATGTTAATGTGTTGTTGATAAGTGTAATTTATTAATTGATTGGAAAAGTAAACCCAATTTAATTTAAATATCACTTGTACGTTACTAATAAAAAAATGGCTACGTGTTGTGAAATTCGTTAAACTAATTTAAAAATTGGGCGGTAAGCAAAAAATGACATTTAAAACAAGTTCTCTATTTTATCTCTTGCTTAAAATCAATAAATTTTCAAAAATATCAAGTAGGTGCAGTTACTGTTTTGTTGCATATCCGACACTTTCTTGATAATAAATATTTTTGAAGTAGTTATTATTTTAAATATTGGATGCTATTCGGAAAACTATTCTATGTCACATATAGGTGACTTACAATAGTGAATGCTTACTTTCTGCCGTAGCGACACAAAATACTATAGTGCAAAGTGTCCGTTTTAAATCAAATTAAAAATAATATTTTTGCTATATTCTTTTTTTTTTGAACGTATACAAAATTTTCTTTATTATATTCTTAACACACTAAGCTTATTTACATTTACTGATGACGTAATGAGTGCAACCTTTAGCTACTTTAAACAATGACATTTATGAGCTGAGTTTCATACGAATGTTTTGTGTGTCGATGACCTTGATGCTTGCTTTCTATACTCTCCATATTTGCTTTCCATTACTGCTTCATTTATTAATCACTTTTTTATTATTGTCCTAGCTTAATGGATGTTTTGGTATAAAACCATCTTTTCGTAAAAGCTTAACAACAATTTTAACACATTATTGTTTGAGACACTATCTATAACTTTTCATCTTTCATCGTTCGTTCTTCAAAAATGTAATAGTCTCCATCTAGCGTACTTTATATCGGTTTATCCTTATACAATACAATACACTGTAACGGTTGCAGTTTATAAATAATAATAGATATAAATAAAGTGACGGCTCTAGCGATGCAACTTAGTAAAGAAAGAACACAATAATATTGGGCTCAAAGTAGCCCGCCAAATGCTTGAAAGATCCCGTATTTATAAGCGTTAACACAGCAGTGTCCGACTGAGTCGGTGTGATGAGAAAGGAGGTCTTTTGGAGAACTAAAAGATATAACTGCTGCGTAACGAGGCGCTACCTGTTGGGTAACGGAGAGAAATAAAACCGGTCAACAGGAATTTACTAAGTTTTACTTAAACACGCTACAACAAACACCAATCAAAGAGAGACAAAAGACATATAAATATAGCACATACAATTTAAAAATTAGGAGTATCTAGGAGAAATAATAGAGTCTGTCGCATTAAACTTGCGTGCATTAGCAATAACCAATTAATTATAGTCCGCGTTCAAATATGTCGTAATTCAGTTAAGTTTTTCGTTTATTAACCCCAAAATAGAAGTACCGTATTAATTTAGGATTGGTGAGTAAGAAAACTCGACGTACAAACGTCACGTACACGGGATGACTTAAAAACTAATAGTACACTCGTTTTAATACGGAATGTAGCTCCCGCCAATCCAAAAGGCTTTTGTTTTAGCTTACTTCGCGATACCGATAACGCCCCTAACTCTGAAAGAGTTAGTGCCAACAACAACGAGCGTGGGCGGATAGAGACTACCCCAAATAACAATTCTCTCAAACGCTAAAGGTATAACCGCTTGATGTCGCGTGTACTTAAGTTTCGAACGCATGCAAATATGAATTGGTTCCTTAAAACGATAACTTAGCTGTATATTTTTGAACGTAGTTCTGATAAGGAAGGTCCTTGCTAACGACAGCCAGTTGAAAGTTACTTGAAGATCCGTATGATTTCGTTGGGAAGAAATAAAGGGCCCAGTTCTGGGAGCAGATGATTTTCTTTGTGAATAGCAGGCGCACCGCGTGCGTGACCCCAACCGCTGATGGATGTTTGGCCGTATATCTCGAGGTCGACGGCAGCGCGATTGTAGGCACGTTTCGTGTCACAAAAGGGTTTATATTGGCTTGTTTCAGCGCCCCCGGAAATTTTCCAGACAGTCAATTATGAGTAGAATATGAGGTCCAGACATGTGCTAAGGCATACGTTGTAATTAGCAATTAATACAACCACTAAATTAACCAAAGAAATAGCAAAGAAAACCATTTACGACGTAAATTGGCCAGATTTATAATTCCACACAAATTTATCGTGCACTTATTGAAACCACATTGAAATTTTATATGTAGTTTTGAGCTTGGTACAGCACTCCAACCGCCCAAGAGGAAGAGAAAGTTTTCAAGATATCGGCCCGTCGCTTCGATTAAAACTCCGTAAATTCTGATCCACCAATAGGAAAATTTGTTTCAATGCGCGGTAAATTTGATTCTTGTCGTAACGGGCAACTCAAAGATTTTGGACCGTAACAACACATGGCTACAAATTTATACATTGAAACGACTTAACGATCACTGTAGTATGCATGTATTTATACAACTTTAAATCAAAAAGTACATTTGCTGTGTGAAAACAATCAAAAACAAAAATCCATTAATTGTTTTAAAACTTTCGATTAATCGAAAAAAAAATCAATTATATGTTTAGTTCCTGAAAACCGTATATTAAACTCAGTTTTGAAAATTAATTTCTACAAATATGAAAGTACAAATCAATGTATTAATTGTCGTTAAAGTATGAAAATTTTGATTAGTTGTTGTTGCCTTAAAATAACGTATTGACCTCATATACCACTTTTTCTTTTAGCCGCATTTTTTTTTGATGCTGTGAATACTTTTTATTATAACTGCAAAATTGTTATGAAGTCGTTGGTGGGTAAAGCTCCGACACATTCAACTTAAATCGATTTAATATAGTATTTTAAATAAATAGAAATCTATGGAATCTCAATACAACGTCGAAATTTAAAAAAATTCAGGGTTATGTTCGTTAGGAAATTTAACCACAGAGAAATGAATTATACAGAATCCTCAACACTTAAACTTTCTTTTCAATCTCTGATGGTCATTAAAAGCGAAAAAAACCATTGGATACTTCCGGAAAGAAAACATCATACTTAATATAACAATACTTGTTACTTTAACGTAGATTGTAATTGTTTGTAATATAACCACCGTAGAATTTAATTTATTTAATAAAGATATTTGTGTGTTGTATATTTTTCGTTTAATATGAATTTGTTTAGTTTGTTTAGAAACGCTGCACAACTTTGTGACAAAATCATAATTCGAATGGTGAGTTTTTCAATGATATGACGTTTTTTCTGATTCAGAAGTTTAAATTGGCATTTCCTTTACTTACAGTTTATGGGCAACAAAGTGTAAGACATGTGAAAATGTCTTGACTGCCTTCGTAAATAATTAAATTACAAATACTAGGGGTTCAGGGATGAGAGGTATAGGAGTCGAGAGAAGAGAGTGGCTCAACAAAACTAGGGAGAGTGTAGTAGAAGGGAGGCAAATTTAAAGGTAAAGGGAGGGGGTAAATTAAATTACAGTGCTAAGGGGTGAACATTTTGGGAACTCAAAATTTGGAGAGGAAATATTTTGGGGTAAAAACATTTAAAGTATTTAAATATCAGAAACGGAAATTTTTGTGCGGTAAAAACTTTCGGGGCGAAAATTTAGATTGAAGATGCTAATGGAAAGATGTGAAACGTTTGTGAGCGATTGGAAAAGATGGTACGAGGATTCGGGGGACGGGGATGGTCGTAGATAAAGTATAGTACAAAACTCGAGTTGTAGAGTAATTAGACCAGAGTGGAGGTTTACGCACGAGGAGGCGCAGCCCTCGGTGTGTAAGTACTAAGATATGCTATTTACAACTCTCGTTGTGTAATATACTATTACACCTATGGTGCATCAACTTGATTTTTTAAGAATAATTTGTAGTGACTATCATGTCACTTCTTATGCATAATTTAGTACCGTTTACTATTGTTTTGTCTATGGTTAATCGTAAATTCTCGAATAAATTCAAGATTAACGATACATGCGGGCCTTAAAGTAAAAAATTTTGGCGCTAAAGTAAAAAAGAATCGTTAAATGTAGGAATTAAAATCAACTGATAGTAACACCAGAATTTACCATTACACATAATTTAAAGAAATGGTTTGAAAAATTGATTTAAAAAACCAATTTTAAAAATCGGAAAGTTTTGGAATACTTACAAAAACATTTAGCTTTTTAATTACATTATGTACAACTTACTTTTCGAGCAATTTTTTTTAAGTTGATGCGCACTTTCTATACGATCTTATAAGTTTACTCGCTTTGGGGCGACTGAAGCGCAAAAAAAACTTGTTAGACAACTTAACGAATGTATTGTTATGATATCCTTTTTAGTTTGTTTGAATTACGTAATAAGTAAAATCTTTTACTGAAAACGTACAAAAGGGTATTTTTAAGTACCGAAAGAACTAATATTCAAATCAAAGTTAAAAAGTAAACAAAGAGATCTAAAAATACTTGCAGGCACTAATAACGCAGTACTAAAGTAAAATACGTAATTATATACAATTGTAAATGTAAGTACGTATCACAAAAAAACCCTTCAAAATAGCGTTTCCATAAATATGCTTTTATGCTTGTACGACAAACTAACAAAAATGGTCATGTTTTTGTAATATAATCCAATTTTGTTGTAATTAGAGAAAATGTGACGTTGATTTTACCCTTCAAACAACCTCTACGCACATGCAAAATTTAATATTCCTACATTATCATACATTTACGGAAAATCCTAAATCTATTACCGACAGCTTTGACGTTATTGTTATTTTAAATTCCTTAAAACTTTCTTCACATGTTGAAAATTCAACAGAATAATCTGCTAAAGTGCATAAAAAATACATGTACGTTTGCTCTTAAATTGAAACGTAACTTCAATGGCTTTAAAGTCACAAAGTGAAATGTGCAAGTACTTTGATACTTTCGTCTTAAAGATAATGCTGCAAGTACAAAATGGACAGCGACGTCTTTTTAAGATTTTCTTTTAAAACGTTCGCTCTATTAATATAAAAGAAACGGTCCATTCTTTTCTACATTGTTTCACCAAAGTATTTTTATGTTGAAGAAAATTCAAATACTCTGTAATAGGGTCTTGATAATTAAATTGTCGCTTCTTTACATTTTCCTAATTAAGAAAATCAAATGAAGAAACAAGTTTAGATAAAATCTTTATTGCCAATTAAAATCTTTGGACGTTAACAAGACGTTATACTTTGGGTACATCAAAAGTTTTGTTTAGTATTTTTCTCATAATTCCACCACTTTAATTCAGCAAAATTAGATTTATTCTTTATTAAAATTGTGAGACTGATTGCAGGATTAATTGAAAATAAAATATAAATTATAAAACTTTGAAAATTAGATAATTTTATCGACACTTTTTCATTTATTTTTATTTTCTTGCATGTCTTCTTTACACTAAAATTTCTGAAGTTTTAAATGTTTTTATGTTTAAATGCCGTTCAACATTAATAATTAAAGTGGTCCAGGATACGTCATTTCATTTTGTGCTAAAATTGTCTAACGCTGGTGTTTTTTAAATTTTTTTTAAACATTGTTTTTCGGTGGATGTACAGTACTGTCTACTGAGGTATTAAGTTTTTCAGTAGTATACGAGGTTTATGACAAAATTATGAGTTTGGTACAAGGGTAATGTACGTTATTCAAATTTTGCCGACCGACGTGTCGACTGGTTTGAGCCCAGTCTTTATCAAGACTTCTTTAACCTTCCAGTAGTCGCGCGCGGACTCACACTCCGCACTAAACCCTATTTTTGATTTACTTGGAAATTCTAACCTGTAGCGACTTGTAGTGCTGAGTAGCTTCCTATATCATACTGTTTTAGTAGTGTCTGAGATTTTGTGCTAGTCGGACGTCTATTTCTATTTTTATTGACAATTGCGGAGTCTGAGTCCGCGCGCGACTAAATACGTTACTTAATTTAGTTTAGTGATTGTTGATTGTGTATTGTAAAAAGTAAGTTAAGTGACTTAAATTTAAAAAAAATGTTCAACTATTGTTGTTGTTGTTTAATTACAATTTTGTTTAGACTAACAGCTAAATTAAAACACAAATGTTTTTAAATGGTATAATTGACAATTTTTAAAACGTTTCATCTATCATATGTAATCTTCATCAGAACATCATTGTAAACAGTATATATGTTTATCTATAGTAGTAATGTTATTGTCATTAACATTTAATAGTTATGACTACTATAAATAAACATGTATACTGTTTACAATGATGTTATAACTGATATGGTTTAGATGTAAACGAAACGTTTTAAAATTGTCAATTATACATGTAAAAGCATGGTCTTTTATTTAGCTGTTAAATTACTAAAAAAATTCTAATGACTTAAAATGAACTTTAGATTACAGCTCCTAAATTTTTATTATAATTTTCTTATTTCAGAATGTATTCATATGAAAGAGAACAGGCCAGATTGGCTAAACTGATGGAAGAAGTTTTGATCGATGAAAAAATATTGAGTACGATGACGAAGATGAAGACAAAGAAAATTTTGATAACGTAGAGACTCGCGATGGAAATTCAGAAACGGAATAGGAAATGTCTGATACCGAAGAAGTCGTTGAAGACACCCAAGAACCGTATTTTCTTGGAAAAGATAAAACAACTAAATGGCAGAAAATGGTTCCGAAGAAATCAGTTAGGACCAGATCAGAAAACATAATAAAATTTTTGCCTGGAGTAAAACCGGTTACAAAGAATTTGAAAACCCTATTGGAAATTTGGAAGCATTTTTTTACAGATGATATAATGACTATAATTGTAGAAAATACCAACTTATCAATACAGACAGTACAGAGTAATTATACAAGGGATAGGGACTGCAAATTAACAAACAAAGTTGAAATGTATGCTCTATTCGGCCTACTTTATTTGGCAGGTGCATTGAAATCTAGTCGTCTAAATGCAGAAGATTTGTGGAAAAAAGATGGAACTGGTGATGAGCTATTTAGACTCACGATGTCTCTTACACGATTTCGTTTTCTTCTCAGGCATATTCGATTAGATAATAAATCAACACGTGATGAGAGGGTGAGATATGATAACTTGGCTGCAATAGGAAGTATTTTTGATTTATTTGGGGATCACTGTAAAACAGCGTATACACCCTTTGAATTTTTAACTATTGATGAAAAGTTAGAAGCATTTCGAGGTAATTGTCGGTTTAGGCACTATATACCCCGTAAACCAAACAGATATGGTATAAAAATATTTGCTTTGTGTGACGCAAGAATGTATTATACATTGGACTTAGAAGTATATGTAGGAAAGCAGCCAGAAGGTCTTTATAACCTTATTAACTCGCCGGCAGCAGTTGTAGAAAGACTCTGCAAATGTGTGAAAGGTACCAGCAGGAACATAACTATTGACAATTGGTTTACTAGTATTAATCTAATAAAAACATTAAAAGAACATTACAAATTAACAGTAGTAGGAACAATTAGGAAGAACAAACAGGAACTGCCACTGGAACTATTGCAGCCAAGAAAAAACATGTAGGCTCAAGCATGTTTGCCTTCAATGAAATTTGCACCATGGTGTCGTATGTGCCTCGAAAAATAAAGTTGTTTTATTAGTGTCTAGCCTTCATCATGACGACGCAATTGATACGGGAACTGGCAAACCAGAAATGATAATGACGTACAACAAAACAAAAGCAGGAATATGTGTTTGGAACATTCTAGTTTTATTTGCTCTGAATGTCTGAATGGTTACGAAACATCGTAAACCGTTATATATTTGTTGTTTATATTTATTCTAAGAAAGAACTTTGCGTTTACAGTTAATAATAAGCCAATATGTTATTACCTATTTTGGATCAACTTTTCGTACAAAATATGTATTTTTTTCCATTGATCTAAATTCTTTTTTTAAATTGTAATTTAGCTGTTTAGTAATAAATTGCAATAGAAAACATATTGTTTTACATCATAAAAACAATGGAATTTTTGGATATTATCATGTGCGGAGTCTGACTCCGCCCGCGACCACTGATGTCTTGAAAGGAGGCGCGACTTGTGAAAGGTTAATAAAGCATTCACAACATTAAAAAAAGTTACATAAATTGCAAAATTGAAATAACGTACATGGAATTTTAGTTATACCTCATCCTCCGCATCTTCTTCTGGAAAACGCAGACAACTGAGAAACTAAAAAATTCAAAAATGTAATAAAGGACTACAAAACTACTGATAAGAGTAAGGTACATTTATTTGTAATAATATCGAAAATTGTAATTATGAAATGTTGTTCGGAACAATAATCCATGTTTTTCCACGATCACTATGAAAACTTGACAATTCGTAGTCATAAAGCACTAGACAAAATTCTTCATATCTGAAACATCTGAAGAAAATCATTTCGTTACTAGTAACGGTATACAGGGTGCCCAGTTAAAAGTAACTACATGAAGATTTCGGAAACGGTAAGAGATACAATGTTAATTAAATTGGAAAAAAGTTGCTCTATTCTGAGCCCAATCAGAAGTTGTAACACCTGATTCTAAAGAAAATAAAATAATTAAAAATAGAGATAAAAGAAAAAAATAAAACACAAATAATTTAAAGAAGAGATTAGAAGGGCCAAGAAAGAGCAGATGGAAACGGCAAAACAATAGAAAAATGAAAAGCGTCATTACAAAATAGAATAAGTCAATTAGAAGAAAAATGGGACAAAATGGAAGAGAAAAAAGGAGAACGAATATAATTGTAAGGGGAATAGAAGTAAAAAGAAAAAGGGAACAAAAGCAAGTGGAAAACATGATGAAGAAAGAACTTGGTATAGAAGACAGTAGTGGAAACAAGAAAAATAGCGGAAGGGGTATTGTGAGTGAAGATGGAGTCGGTGCAGATAAAGTAGAAGTTTGAAAGCAGAAAAGTAAGTTGAGAGGCATAAAAATATTTTTTAATGACGACACGACAAAGAAAGAAAAAAAAAATACAAAAGAAATTAAAAAAGGAGGGAAACAGACTAAGGAAAGATGGAAAAAGAACCAAATTAGGTTTTTTTTAAAATTGTGGGTAGAAGAAGAGAAAATGATAAATGAAAAAAACACAAAAACTAGCAAGAGGAAGAGATAAAGATGAATATATAAACGTGGGTAGAAGAAAAAGATTGGGAGGTATGGGAAGAGAGAATGTCTGGGGAATATAAATGGTTTGCGACAAGAAACAATAAAAGGGAAAAGCGAAAGGAGGAATTATAATTAGGGTAAAGAGAGGGTGGGAAATGAAAGGAGAGGGGGAGGAGCAGAGACAAGGAGTGGTAGTGAGAAAAGTGATAAGGGAGAAAAAAGAAGTTTAAAAAGTATTGGTGGTATATGGACAGAAGATGAGTGAGACGAGAAAGAAGATGGAAGAGTTGGGAGTGACAAAGAAAGGACAAACATTATTTTGAGAGGGGATTTTAACGCGAGAATTAAAATAAGGATAGGGTTGTGGTTGAATAAGAAAGAAAGAACAAGCAAGAGTATAGGTTGTTGGATTTTGTTAGGAGAATAAGTTATGGATACTTAACGGGAATATGGAAGAAGGGGAAAAGGAGAGTACACATATATAAGAGGTAAGGGTAATCGACCATAGACTACGTCTTAGCAGATGAGGAGTTAATGGAAGAGATAGAGAAGTTTAGGATAGGGAAGGAGGAAGAGTCAGACCATTTACTATTGGAATTAGTGTTAAAAGGAGTGGAAGGAAAGGGGAAAGAGGGGGAAAAATAATAGAGGGAGAGAAATATATAGACAAAAAGCAGGATAATCAATTATAAAACAAGACTATTAAAAGAACAATGGAAAGAGGGGGGATAAAAGAGGAGATAAGGAAATAAAAAAGATGGAAGAGACAGTAGAAAATATAAAGTTTAGAAAAGACCGACAACAGGAAGAGAAGAGAGAGTGGTGAAAGAGAGTGTGCGAAAGCAAAAGGAAGGCGAGGAAGGGGATAAGAGGACGGAAGAAAAGCTTGATGGAGAAAAAGAAGTAAAAAGTTAAAAACAAAGTATAGAAAGGGTGCACAAATACAAAGAAAGTATATACAAAAAAGAAAAGAAAAGATAAAGAGTTTGAGGAAGAAAGGGAAACATGGGAGTTTATAAACAAGGCGAGAGGGAGGAAGAGAGGAGGAAGTTTGAGGATAGATATGATAGAGTAGAAGGAATATTCTAAGAAGATATTAGATAGTAAAGAAGAAAGACCAAATAGGATAATGAGAGAGGTAGAGGAGGTAGGTGAAGATGGGATGGAAATTACAAAAGAGGAAAAAACGATAGAAAAAATAAGAAAAGATAAGGCTGTGAGTAAAAACGGGATACAGGCGGAACAGTAAAAGTATACAGGAGAAAAGATGAGGGAGAAGATGAGAAAAATATGAATGACATATGGAGGGGAGAGAAGTTACCGATAGATGGAGGAAGGCAATAATATGTCCAGTAAATAAGGGAGAAAAAAAAATGAAATAAGAAACTATGGGGGAGTTAGTATTAGAAACACGGGATATAAGGTGTATGCCGCGTTTCTGCAAGAAAGACTACATAAAACCAATATAAAAGAGATTAATAGAGGAGTGGCAGATAAGTTTTAGAAAAGGGAAAAGGACAATAGACAATATATTTGTTTTAAGAAATACAGTGAATAGGGAATTCGAAAAGAAAAGTGGGAAAGTTTCTGTTTTATTTTTGGACATTAAAGCAGTATTTGACAATGTGAACAGAGAAAGTTTATGGGAAGTGATGAGGTACAAGAGCATGTGGTGAGGACTACTGAAGAAGTATATGGGGAGACAAAGTGTAGTATAAGATTGGGGAGAGAATTGAGTGAGGGGTTTTGGACAAGCAATGGATCAAAACAACCGTGTCCACTTAGCCCAAGCCAATATTCTTTATATATAGGAGACTTGGAAAAAACATTGAAGGGTAAGTAGCAAGAGGAAATAGTTATTGGGAAGGTAAAGGTATGGGTCTGGCGTACGCGGACGATGTGGTGGTAGTGGCGAACAAGAGAGGAAATGGTGGGGATGATGGAAACAGTGAGGAAATTCATAGAAGGAAAGAAAATAAAAGAAAACGTGTAGAAAACAAAAATGTTAGTTTTTTAAAAGAGAAGAGGGAAAGAAAAACAGGAAAGGGAAGTGGGGAGAAGAGGTGATAGAAGAAGTAGATGAAATATTTAAGCTATAGAATGAGGTACGACAATAAGAAAAGAGGCACATGTAAAGGAGTTAGAAAGGAAGAGAAAGGAGAATGATATGGAGAGTGTGGGGATTCGGGGAGAGGGTGTTTGGAAATGACATAATAAAAAGAGGGTGGTTATTTAAAAGCCTAATAAGGAGTGTAATAATATACGGGGCGGAAGTGTAGGGATGGAAAGAATGGGAAAGGTTGGATAAAGTGCAAGAGCGATATTGGAAGGAAAGAGAGTCGCCGGGGTAGATAGTTGAGAAGGAAATAAAGATGAAAATTATTAAGAATACACGCGGGAATAATAGCAATGAAATATGAAAAGGATATGAAAAAAGAAGAGAAGGAGAAATTGTAAAAAAGTGTGGAGAGAAGTAAGAGACGGAAGGATAAGATACAGACAGGAGGGACAAGAAGCTGTATTATGAAAAAGGGGGATTTACGAGGGGAGAGAAAAAGAAACATTTAAGTCGAGAATGTGAGGAGTTAAAAGAAGAGGGGAAAGAAAGACGGGAGATGTTAAAAAAGGGAGAAGAAAGAGTGAGATGGATGGAGGAGTTAATAAAATGCAGGAAAGAATAATAGGATTAGAGAAAGAGGAAGAAAAGAAGGAGATATATTTTAAGTTGGGTACAAGTTAGAGACACATGAGAGAGGAGTGTGGTGAATTGAAAATAGAAGAGAAGGTTATTAAGAGAAAGAGAATAAATGACGATTTGAAAAAAGATCCAGTAAAGTTAGTTTTGTCAAACAATAGTATTGTTAGTTTGAAAGTTAGAAAATGTATTGTTTTTTAATTTTGTATTTTTATAGAAAATTGAATTTTTTTTGTTAAATGTATATAAAACAAAATAGATAAAATTCGAGTACAAAAAATTATGTTTTTTTTTTTTTAAATTGAAATATCTTTGCTGCCATCTTGTGAACAGAATCACGTTTGACCGAAAAATAATGCAATTTCTTAAAAATTATCTTTTATTTGTGATACTAAATTTAACAATTGAAACATTATTTATCGTTAAACTCAAAACACAGCAGAAACAAAAATCGATGAAAAAGTGTTAATTACATTAAATTAAAATAAATGTTCGAAAATTCTACCGTTGTTAGTAATGCAGGTTTGCATCAATGAATGAGAGACATACGTGCATCTTTAACCATTTGTCCAGGCATTTCTTCTATGGCTTGAACAACGGCTGCCGTATTATAAAGAGTACTATAAACTTTACACTTCACAACAACAAAGTTTTGACAGATAGTTACATAGCTATGACAACAAACACAATTACGGCATTTATTTCACAGACAACTAAGTAAAAAACGGTTTTTCAAATAAATTTACGTTTTTGTCATCCAAAGATAGGCATGGTTGAGAATCTTTATTATGCTCTATTCAATGGCGTATAAATCCAATATGGCAGAAATTACAAAGTTGGCTAGGGTTGCAAAAAAGACTAGAAGGTCTAGAAGAAATTAGTTGATACCATTGTATTGGCGTTAGTCGCTTATACAAAACTACCAAATTTCATCAAATTTGTTCACAAGATGGCGAAGATATTTTAATTTTTCGAAAACCGTAGTTTTTAGTTTTTACTTGATATTTTGAACACCATTGTTGATCTTTTCAATTTTAGTACAGCATCTGATTGGGCTCAAAATAACGCAAATTTTTTCTCATTTAACCAACATTGTATCTCTTACAGTTTCCAAAATCTTTATGAAGTTGCTTTCAACTGGGACACTCTGTATACACCGTGTCCCATATTTGAGGGACATGTATTGCTATCTCGGTTATTTAAAGAGCTAGATAATTGTTTAAATGGGCAATTTTTTTCAGATCTTTGTATCCGTTTTAACACTTTATGAATTCTTTTTAGTTACTAAGTTATTCGCAATAAACGGAAACTCTGCATTTTTCACTACCACTCGTATATCGTTTATTTGAAAACATACACTATCTTGAATTGTACATTCTATGGGCACTTTTTTAAAGATTTTTACAACAACAACAATAAATAAAAATGAATCCCTTTTGGTTTTTGAGATAATGACCAAAACTATGTTTTTTCTTGTAGACGTAATATTGAATTATAACACACCTAAATAGTATTTTTTATGCTAGTTTTAAAAATGTATCATAACATGGGGTTTAGTTTACCCCAAACAAAAGGTTTTAAAAAAATTAAAATTGACCATTAGATTTATTTTCATATTGTGATGAAAACAAATTTGTTTGATTATTCTAGTAGGCCGTGAATTATAAAGAATCTAAAAAAATGGTTCTATTTGCCTTCCACCTTCCGCACAAAATCTTTTACACAGAGTTTGCACAGATTATATTACTCGTCTTAAGGTATTCCTGTTTATGCGACTGAAAGCATTCCGAACTCTTTCTTCTAAAATTCTAAAATATTCTGGAGTTTCAAATGAGTAAGTTTTATTATTGACAAATCCCCACATAAAAAAGAGTCAAGGGGATCTTGAGAGCCACAAAATATTTCCATTGTTTCCGACCAACCTATTTGGAAAAAAATTTTATAAATGATTTTTGACAGCTACAGAATTATGAGCTGGACAACCATCGTTCATAAACCAAATGTGATCCAAGTTACCACGAAGTGCTTTTACAGCTGGAATGGTTAGATTTTGTAAAAGTTCGAGATAACATTCGGAATTTAAATTATAATCATAAATAAATGACCCAATTAGTTGATTGCCTCAAAATTATTAATTTTCAAAAGTCTACAGGTTTTTTTATGCCATACCAGACATTAAAACCAAATCTTGTTTAAAGTGCGGATTTTCTACAGCCCAGTGGTGAATCTTCCATTATCCGTAAATCTTGATTCATTACCCAATACAAATTGAAATGCAAATTTAGTTCTTTACGACTTTTTTGAAGATACCATTGACAAAAAACCATTCTTCGCTGATAATCACTCGGGGTTAAACCATGTACAATTCTAGGTTTGTATGGTTAACAGTCAGTATCCAGTGAACGTACACATTAGAAAATAACACGTATTTTAATATTCCAAAATTTTATTTCAAATAAACAAAAGGCCACAATTAACAATAAGAAATTCGATAACTTAAACTCATATTAAACTTATTAAACTCTTTGACAAGTAGACAGAAATAATAAGCACGGCCTACTAGAATAATCAAACAAATTTGTTTTCATAATAATATACAATTAAATGTGTTGGTTAATTTTCATTATTTAAATCCAGTTCTTTGGGATAAAGTAAACCCCATGTTAAGAAACATTTTTGAAATCAGCATAAAAATGCTAGTTAGGTGAATTATAATCCAATATGACACCCATAAAATTATCTCAAAAACAAAAAGTAATAAGTTTTATTTTGTTGTTGTTGTTGTAAAAAGTTTCAAAAAAGGACCATAGAATGTACAATTCAAAGTAGTGTATGTTTTCAAATAAACGATATACGAGAGGTAGTCAAAAATGGAGATTTCTGTTTATCGCAAATAACTCAGTAACTAAAAAAAAATCATAAAATGAACAAAATTTTGAAAAACATTTTCTATTTAATCAATCCTCTAATTTTTATACTAACCGATATAGCAATACATGCCCCTCGAATCTGGGACACAGTGTATACCCCAATTGATTGGCAAAAATGTTTCTGGCTACGTGATACACACGATTTCTTGGACCGACAAATGGCCAGATTTGTTGTAACTTAAACTTTCAAATATTTTTATATGCCAAAAGATTTTAAGTTGGTAATGCCAATTAGCAGGTGTCAACACGGTGTCATTTTGGCATATATTAAAATACGTGTTTTTTTCTAATGTGTACGTTTAAAAGGCCTATAAAATCGTTCAAAATTAGATGTATAAGAGTACTGAACGTATTATTACGTAATCTAATAATATGTAATATTGCCAATATTTAACTTTTTTGCCGGTCAAGGCCAAGAAAAGGGGTGCCTCTGGCCCCTTTGAGTGATGCAAGATTTGTGATTATGGACAGAGGACCGAAAAATATCATGCCGGCGAAAAGAATTTAAAAAGATCGGTGTGTGAACTTTTTTGCGATTTTGTTTTTTGATCCATATCTTGAAAGGTATCGTTTACTCCAATTTGCTAGAACCAAAATTGTTGCTAGTATAAAAAATGCGCAATTTGAGTACGCTAAGGTTGCATTACCCGGCGGTTTGGGCAGCGAAAAAAAACTTTGAAACGCCATAACACAAAAAATTAATTTGCGGAGTGGGTTAAGCACTAACTAACATGTTAATTCGTCTGAATAGAACGTTTTTAAGAATATAAAAAAATTCTCTTGCAATTTAAAAAAAATGGCTTCTTGACAATTTTAATTTTCTTAACTACAATTACTCTCGGACCTCCCCTAAAAATAAATTCCAAAAATGTCTAATACGGAAACATAGTCCAATACCATGTCTAACCATTGTGCAAGTTTCGCTTATCTGCCTTTTATGTTTCATGAAATATTAATTTTTCAGAAATTTTCGTTGCTAACGCCTGAAATTGTTATTTTTTTTAAATAATAGTAAGAGATAAGTAAGCCAAACCTGGTAATAGAAGGCGTAAAAGTTTATGCACAAACTGAAAATAAAATAAAAATTAGGGCATTGTATTTAAAATAACAAAGTTGGTATCCACTTTCGGGGTAACCAGAAGTGACACTGCCATGAAAAATTTTTAGTAAGTACACCATATGCACTTGTATAGTTACAAATTTTCAACTAAATCGGTTTTTTTGTTCTCATTACTCGTCTAACATGCTATAGTCGAGACACACCTTGTATACAAATACATTTTAAACTAAACGTTTAATCAATCAATCAATTAATTTCTTTTTCCGTCGACCGTTTGTTTAAGACTTATATTAACGTAAACAAACCCCTACTAATGAACAATTTTCTATTAATAAAAGATTTGAGAATAGGCAACTAAGCATACGGGTGTATTCCTAAAGTTGCCATTTTATCTGTCAATCAATTACAATTTGAAAATGTAAATAAAAAGTCTGTCATAATTTCTAGAACGCAAATTTTAATAATAACGAATCAACATTAATTTACAGTTTTAATAAATCTTCAATTTGTTCACACAAACTTTGAGACATTTTTGTACTGTATACAACATTTCGATGATAACACTTAATAACATTTAACGATGTTTAGCTTATCTATTTTACAAACTATTGTGTCACACAGTTACTCAATATTGTATACTTTACACTTTGTTTCGCTGTGATGACAGCTATTGTATTTTGACGCGTTAAAATATTTCAATTGTTAATCGCCACTATTAATACACTCGTTTGTTAAATAACTATTATTTATTCTTTGTAATAATATACATAAACAAATGCTTCGATTTTTGCAAATGTCCCTTTTCTTAATTTCATAAACTAAACAATACAAAAAATTTATCCCATATTAATACCAAAAATTCACTCATTTTCTTCTCTCTTCTTTTTTTTTACCACACTGTACAGATTTATACTGATCTTCTAGGGCACCATACATAACACTTACATCACAATACAATATTTAAAATGTACCATACGATTAAATAAATAAATAAATAAACCCATTCAATTTCCCGTCCATTCTCTCCTAATAGTATCCTTCCTTCTCTCTCTTCGGACCGCAGTTCCGCACAATTTTCTTTTAAATGCTTGATATTCTCCCACCCTTTGCCACACATCCTACATATTCTTTCCTCATTATTTCTCCAGTACATATTCTCCTTTCCTTATTTCCTTATCTAAACCTCGTTATGATTCTTTTTTCCTTTATACTTCTTTTCTCTCTCAGATATCCTAGTATTCCTTCCGTACTTAACTCCCTGTACTTTACATTGTATCTTCCCCTTCTATCTTTGCACTCCTTTCTTGTATCTGTATATCTTTATCTATACTTATCACTTTCTTTTCCAGTCTTCTCTCCTCCCTTCTTTTTCTGTTTATTTCCTCTCATGAGTACACTACCTTTTCATAATAATATTTACTCTCCTTTTCACCGTATTTGTTTAAATATTTTTCACTTCATTTCAACATTCCTTTAGTATCTCATTCTCCTCCCTGTCTCTTATCCTTTCTTCAAACCTCACTGCCAATTTTCCTGTCCAAATCCTAATTTTATCTATTTTTACTTCTTCTTCTATTATATATCCTGGTGTTTCCTTTCCCAATTTCAACGTCCATTTCCAGTATTTTAATTGTATCTTCTTCAACTTTTCTCATTCTTTTGATCCCCATATTTTCGCCCCATACAATAATACACTTCTTACCAACTTCTCAAACAACCATCTTCTTTTTCAACATCTTTTCTAAAAACCCTTTCTCCTATCCCCTATACCTGACTCAATACCTTGTTTCCTTTCTGTTCTAATTTCACTATATGCCCCTTATCCTTATTATTGTAACTAAAATTATACCCAAGATGCTTGTATTTGTCTACTATTTGTATACCCATCTCATAACCTATAACCATCTCTTTTTATTTGAGATAACATTCGAAATTAAATTATAATCATAAATAAATGACCCAATTAGTTGATTGCCTCAAAATTATTAATTTTCAAAAGTCTACAGGTTTTTTATGCCATACCAGACATTAAAACCAAATCTTGTTTAAAGTGGATTTTCTACAGCCCAGTGGTGAATCTTCCATTATCCGTAAATCTTGATTCATTACCCAATACAAATTGAAATGCAAATTTAGTTCTTTACGACTTTATTGAAGATACCATTGACAAAACCATTCTTCGCTGATAATCACTGAGGTTAAACCGTGTACAATTCTAGGTTTGTATGGTTAACAGTCAGTATCCAGTGAACGTACACATTAGAAAATAACACGTATTTTAATATATGCCAAAATTTTATTTCAAATCAACAAAAGGCCACAATTAACAATAAGAAATTCGATAACTTAAACACATATTAAACTTATTAAACTCTTTGACAAGTAGACAGAAATAATAAGCACGGCCTACTAGAATAATCAAACAAATTTGTTTTTATAATAATATACAATTAAATGTGTTGGTTAATTTTAATTATTTAAATCCAGTTCTTTGGGATAAAGTAAACCCCATGTTAAGAAACATTTTTGAAATTAGCATAAAAATTCTAGTTCGGTGAGTTATAATCCAATATGACGCCCATAAAATTATCTCAAAAACAAAAAGTAATAAGTTTTATTTTGTTGTTGTTGTTGTAAAAATTTTCAAAAAAGGCCCATAGAATGTACAATTCAAAATTGTGTATGTTTTCAAATAAACGATATACGAGAGGTAGTCAAAAATGGAGATTTCCGTTTATCGCAAATAACTTAGTAACTAAAAAAAATCATAAAATGAACAAAATTTTGAAAAACATTTCCTATTTAAACAATCCTCTAATTCTTATACTAACCGATATAGCAATAGATGCCCCTCGAATCTGGGACACAGTGTATACCCCAATTGATTGGCAAAAAGGTTTCTGGCCACGTGATACACACGATTTTTTGACCGACAAATGGCCAGATTTATTGTAACTTAAACTGAAAATAAAATAAAAATTAGGGCATTGTATTTAAAATAACAAAGTTGGTGTCCACTTTCGGTGTAACCAGAAGTGACACTGCCATGAAAAATTTTTAGTAAGTACACCATATGCATTTGTATAGTTACAAATTTTCAACTAAATCGGTTTTTTTGTTCTCATTACTCGTCTAACATGCTATCGTCGAGACACACCCTGTATACCAATACATTTTAAACTAAACGTTTAATCAATCAATCAATTAATTTATTTTTCTGTCGACCGTTCATTTAAGACTGACATTAACGTAAACAAAATCGTTCATTAATTACCCCTACTAATGAACAATTTTCTATTAATGAAAGATTTAAGTATAGGCAACTAAGCATACAGGTGTATTCTAAAGTTGCCATTTTATCTGTCAATCAATTACAATTTGAAAATGTAAATAAAAAGTCTGTCATAATTTGTAGAACGCAAATTTTAATAATAACGAATCAACATTAATTTACAGTTTTAATAAATCTTCAATTTGTTCACACAAGCTTTGAGACATTTTTGTACTGTATACAACATTCCGATGATAACACTTAATAACATTTAACGATGTTTAGCTTATCTATTTTACAAACTATTGTGTCACACAGTTATTCAATATTGTATACTTTACACTGTTTCGGCTGTGATGACAGCTATTGTATTTTGACGCGTTAAAATATTTCGATTGTTAATCACCTTTATTAATACACTCGTTTGTTAAATAACTATTATTTATTTTTTGTAATAATATACATAAACAAATGCTTCGATTTTCCTGTCCCTTTTCTTAATTCCATAAATTAAACAATACAAACAATTTATTCCCATATTAATACCAAAAATTCACTCATTTTCTTCTCTTTTCTTTTTTTTTATCACACTGTACAGATTTATACTGATCTTCTAGGGCACCATACATAACACTTACAACCCATTCAATTTCCCGTCCATTCTCTCCTAATAGTATCCTTCCTTCTCTCTCTTCGGACCGCAGTTCCCCACAATTTTCTTTTAAATGCTCGATATTCTCCCACCCTTTGTCACACATCCTACATATTCTTTCCTCATTATTCCTCCAGTACATATTCTCCCTTTCCTTATTTCCGTATCTAAACCTCGCTATGATTCTTTTTTCTTTTATACTTCTTTTCTCTCTCAGATATCCTAGTATTCCTTTTGTACTTAACTCCCTGTACTTTACATTGTATCTTCCCCCTTCTATCTTTGCACTCCTTTCTTGTATCTGTATAACTTTATCTATACTTATCACTTTCTTTTCCAGTCTTCTCTCCTCCCTTCATTTTCTGTTTATTTCCTCTCGCGAGTACACTACCCTCTCATAATAATCTTTCCTCTCCTCTTCACCGTATTTGTTTAAATATTTTTCCACTTCATTTCAACATTCCTTTAGTATCTCATTCTCCTCCCTGTCTCTTATCCTTTTTTCAAATTTCACTGCCAATTTTCCTGTCCAAATCCTAATTTTATCTATTTTACTTCTTCTTCTATTATATATCCTGGTGTTTCCTTTCCCAAATTCAACGTCTATTTCCAGTATTTTAATTGTATCTTTTTCAACTTTTCTCATTCTTTTGATCCCCATATTTTTGCCCCATACAATAATACATTCCTTACCAACTTCTCAAACAACCATTTTCTTTTTCAACATCTTTTCAAAAACCCTTTCTCTTATCCCCTTGTTCCTATCCTCCTCAATACCTTGTTTCCTTTCTGTTCTAATTTCACTATATGCCCCTTATCCTTATTATTATAACTAAAATTATACCCAAGATACTTGTATTTGTCTACTATTTATATACCCATCTCATAACCCATAACCATGTCTTTTTTATTCTTCTCCCTTTTTTTAAACACTATTATATTAGTTTTTCCACATTTGCTTCAAGCTTTTTTTACTAAATATTTTCTCACTACCTCTATCATCCCATCTGATTTTTTACAATTATAACCACATCATCCGCGTACGCTAACACCCACATTTTTTTTCTTCCCTATCACTATTCCTCCTGTTTGCTGTTTCTTTATTACCTTTTCTAAATCACTAATACATATTGCAAATAGACTTGGACTTAATGTACACCCCTGTCTAAGCCTCTTAGTTATTCAAAACTCTCTTCCTATCCTCCACTCTAGTTCTACATCTTGTTTATTTATACAGTTCTTCTATCCCTGTTACCAAATTTTCGCTGACCCCCTTCTGCCTCATCACTTTCCACCCACAACAGCTCTCTATACACATTGTTAAACGCTGCCTTAATATCTAAAAATAAGGCATACATTTTTCCTGCGTCCTTTCCTATTTTCTTATTAACCATGTGTTTTATGATATAAATATCGTCTATTGTACCTCTGTCTTTACGAAAGCCTGCCTGCCAATTTGGTATTAACTTCCTTTCTTCTATTTCCTTTTCCAATCTGCTTCTTAATATTTCTCCATATATTTTGTACCCCACATTTGTGAGACTTACCCCCCTGTAGTTTTCAATTTGCTTTTCATCCCCTCCTTTATTTATTGGACATATTATCGTCTTTTTCCATTTTTCAGAAACTCCTCCTCCCTTCCATATCTTTTCAAACACCTTCCTTATTCTTTCTTTCATTTTGTCACCTATATAATACCACTGCTCCTCTTGGGTTCCATTAGTACCTTCGGCTTTGCCTATTTTCACCTTCCTTAATGCTTGCTCTAACTCCTCCTTTTTTATACTTTCACGTCTTGATTTTTTTTCTTCTTTCCTATCTCCTACAATTGTTTAAACGTTTAAATTTATGCTACAATAATAAACCCATGATTCGTCGATCACAAAGACGTTTCAGTTTACAAATGGTAAATCCGATGTGTATTTAAAGTCATAAAAATATAAATCAGTCTGTAGAGTAACTTCTGAAGAAGCTAACGATATGATCAGCGAAACGTCAAGCGGGGAACGAAGGAGGGAAGGACGAACACAACTCACCCCGGAAGATAACAATCTTAGTGACAACGGTCGGCAAAGCTTACATTTATCTAATGTTTTTTTTTGTAAAATATTCAATACAAAAGGTACTTATATAAATTTACCCAAGATCTGACGGGATCCAAAATCAAACTATTGACACTATCGTCAAACGCAAACACAAAAGGAAGTGCAACAACAGAAAACAAAATTAGTTGATAATTATGAAACTGCCTTCTCTGACTGAATATGTGCAGAATTAGACAATGACAGTGAAGGGATTAATTATCAATTATATTGCAGCGCATTGTTGTTCCTGCTGGATGATATTTTTCACTACTAATTAATTTACAACGCCTTACGAAGCAGTGCGGCGTATCTTAATAAATTACAAGTTATGGATATACATCAACCGACAACCTCTATAAACAAAATTTTCTAAAAAAGCACATCATGTCTGAGCCCTCTGATGTGTTAAAATTTGAAAAGTACGGTATAATATTAGCAGCCCATCTTTATTTATGAAGTTCGTGTTTATTCGTCAAAGCGTTCTACCCATCATCCCTAGTTCCAGATATAAGTACGATGTTAACATATTCTCGTATTTTTACAGTAAATTGAATAAATTTTACAGTAATCTTTATACCTCCTTGGCATTTCTGCTCTTGAGATGTTTGTTATTTTTAATTCCAAACATTCTACCGGTTTTTTAATATTACTTGAAATAGGTTTCTATTGTTGCGGAGATTGTGTGAGTTATACAAAGGAACAAAAAAATTATTAAATAGTCTTAAATGAATTAGGTATCTTGACAACGTCAGTTTGGAATCATTTTAAACGCATTAACATTATTACTGAGGACGGCTTTAAACAAAATTAACAAATAAATTTTGAATGCCAATTACATTCGAAAATACCTAAGGCTTGATTGTCGAAGTAATTTATTTAATTAAAATTAGAATTAATACCGTTAAACGGCAATAATACCTACTAAAATATTTCACGTTCGCTAATCCACGTTTGCCGTTCAAAAATCTATTGCTAAAATAAAACCGTTCGAGGTTGATAATGAACAAAAAGAAGTAAAATTGATTGCTAAAAAACATTTCACGTAGTCACGCGACAGGAAAAAAGACAATTTATTTTAACTGCATTCGTGTAAACATTTTAACTTCAGCATTTGGCAACAACTCTCTAGTTTTCGCAAAGACTGATTAATGAACGGTTAAAAAAGCATATGCTGCTTTGAAGTATGACAAAGTAGAACAACCGTGAAATTCATAAATAACATTTACAGCGGCAGCACGTTGGTTGCCCTGAATAAACCAACCGACCGTTTTAGAAACAAAACCGACAAAACAGTTGGTAAACTCTTGATATAATGCAGATAGTGCAAGTCTCTCTGTAAGATGAGAGAAATTCGAGAAATATATTACGGCGCCACCGCAAACAGCCACAAATCTATTTTGTATTAACAAGAAAATCTTAAGCTGACAAAGCTAACAGTGCGCGTGAAATATTAATTTTACTTCCTCTTTTGGCGGAGACTGTGTAAAGTTGATAAATAATTAATAAAAGCTATGTTTACGCGAGCGTTACCAGGATTAAATGCAAACATTGGGCGTAGTTTATTATTAAATCAAAAATAGCGGTAATTATCAATCGTATAGTCTTGCCTATGGTCGAATCAAATTAACTAGTTGTGCTGCTGATCGGAGCTATTTTGAAACGAGCAAATTTAAACGTGCCTGAATTGTTAATTAGTTCATAAAACTCTGATTGAGATAATTGAAAATGGCTTTATTCTTTATTTTTAGGTTTAGTGGCAATTTGTTTTTAAATTTTAAATATGTGAGTAAATGATATTTTGGCGCCCAACGTGGGGTACTTCTTAATCAGAAAGTTTTCAATTTTTAATTAAACTTTCACAATACAAGTTAATTGTGTGTCATCCGAAAACTTACTGGTGTTGTTTGTAAAATTTCATTTTACGTAACGTTGTCGTATTAACATTTTTGGGACGTCCTTGCATTATTTTATTTCTTATGTATATTACTGATTTGGATCGCTGCGGAATTTCATACGTTTTATTACTTGTCTCCTCTAGTTTTGTCAGGAAATTCAAAATTCTGGGTGGGAGTATTGTGTGACCGTGTGCGACAAAAGGGGCGTTGACGTTTAGTCCATATGTGATAGTAATTTGATTGTCGGTTAAGTTGTGATTGGTGCATTTGGCTTTTGGCCGGAACCTGGGGCAGATAAAAAAATGAATTTAAATTCTTAAAATAATTTAAATTAATTCATAATAGTAAGTTAAATTTGCTACTACAATCTTTGAATGTACTTACTACGATTGTATTAACGGTACGCACATGCACAATAGATGTTTAAAATTTAAATGACGATTTCACAGCACAATTTAAAGAAAAACTTAACACTAAAACTTAACTGGTTATACGTGACAGGTTATACGTGATCTTATACCATTTGGTTGAATTGTTAGGATTGTAAGAAAAGATAGGAACATATGGGTTTCCTAAATAGAAGCGTGTCTGTGAAGTTAGTATTTCCCGATCTCGAATGCGAGTCAATAGGTCATCACACAACTTGGTTATCAAACAACACCCAAAGCTGTGTGGTTTTTGTTTACCTGTTCGAATGTTCAATTTTTATATAAAATAAACAGATTTTTCTTAAAGATAACAGCCAATAGGATCATCCAAGTATAGATAAAATGCAAATGCAAAATTGCAGGTGCAAGGTTCCCGTGGAAAGTTGTACGTACATAGTTCTTATGGAAAATTAAAGGTATGAAGTGATCTTATAACTACCGTTGCTCTTTTAATAAGACTTTTTTAAAATAAATAATGACCTATAAAGTATTTACCCCATACATTGGTAATTTTATCAAAAAGTACAGGAGTTGATGTAGGAGAAGTATTAATGGTTAATTTACATCAGCTTGACTTTCTGGAACAAAAGCATGCATTTTATTTCTGACTATCAATAAAGTTATTCAAGCTTTGGTTAGCTTGATTCTTTTGACTAACGTTAGATACATTTAACGACATGTTTTTAATGCATTTTTAAATTTAAAATAAAAATGGTCTTTTGGGATCCCTTCAGTGTGAAGGTATGAGGTCCTCACTATAAAGGCCGAAACGTCAGGAAGCAGATTTTTTTGAGTTGTTTGTTTTCCTACCTCCACACTGAAGGGGCCCCAAAGACCATTTTATTTTAAATTGAATTTTGGAGGAACACTTATTACTTGCATTTTTTAAACTTTTTGTGTAGATATAGTGAATTTAGGTTATTTTGTAAGAAAGATGAGATCTACCTATCTGCAAGAAAGAACATCCAGGTTTTGTTCTTAAATGCTCTAGAACTAATGTGATTTTTGTAAATACCTCCTTTTCCTTCTCCTTCCTGGCAGTTTATTAGAATTTGGAGTTTAATCTTCTTTCTTCATTATGTTGTCTTGTCAGTTTCGTCTGCTTCATCTTTTTGCTATCATAATGCTGTTTCCTGTAATCCATGATGTTAAGTGTAATGGTTTCTTTCATGGCACATGCGTCTTTCAGTTTTTTTGGTACCTGGTCTAACTCTTTATGTTCTTCCGTGGCTAGTGAAACAAAACGACTTCTATAGCATACGTCGGCCTAATCCTATCTACGTCAGATTTGGGTTTGGAAGGTGGTCGATCAATTTTGCAAAGACGTAGTTTTACTCTGGTTGCCAGCAGTTCGTGGTCTTGTCTATATTTGACACCCGAGTACGACTTCACAGCTATGATTCAGTCTCTCCATTTCTGTTTGTATTGAGTATAGTCAATTTGGTTGCGGTATTGTCCACAAGGTGAGGTCCAGCTGTACAATGTTAAAACCAGGTGTTGGTAATTCGGAGTTTGATTTCTTGGCCTAGCTAAATGAGTCTATCAGTTCTCGCAGGTCAAACCTATAAACGATCACCAGTTCTGCTGCTGAAGATTCGTTTTTGAATTTTGCAATTATTCACAAAGTTAAAATTACATACTGTCAATCAAAACATGACCAATTTGGTTACAGAGGACATCTCAAGATTTGGTATAATATTCTTGACAATTACTTGCAGCAAATATCTTGGATATTTATGAAATATGGATTTTATTATTTTAATAACCTTGTGAATTTTTTCTCTTTTCCGGGATTAAAAAATCACATCAACGGAACTTATTTTGGAAACTTGAAAACATTCAAACAGCTATAACCGATCAGTTGAAGGCAATTCCAGTATCTAAGTTCCAGCAATGCTATAATAATTAAAAAGATGGTCTCTAGCGCTGTGTGGTTTTCTAAAGGAACTATTTTAAAGGTGACAATATTGCATTATAATTATATTTGAATAAAAAAGTATCCATTATTTTATTTACATACCGTGTAATACGCGGACCTTTGATATTACCTTTAAAAATTGATTTTTTAAAATCAGTTTTGACCATACTTTTAGGTTCCTTAATGGCTAAAATTTAAAAATATTTTTAATTATACAAGGTGTTTCACATTTATGGACCACTTGTCAACTTTGAGATTTTAAATGGAAATATTTATTTTTTATTTTTATTCTCAATCTACGTAAAAGATTAAGGTGAATTTATGTATACGAGTCTTACTAAAAATGTGATACTTTTGAGATATCGATTTTTAAACACTTTTGGGTAAATATCGGCTTTCAGATATTTCAGGTTTTTCAGGTTATTATTTCAAATATCAAATTTAAATTTTATTTGCACTTAGAGCGATAACGACCTTAACTGTCTAATGTACCGGGTGTTCATTTTCTATTACAGAGTTTGATATTTTTTTGATACCGTGAATAACCAACGGCAACTTTTAAATTATAGACAGTTACCACCTTAAGTATAAATAAAATCTGAATATTAGGTTTCAAATAATAACCTAAAAAACGTAAAATATCTGAACGCAGATAATATATTTCCTAACTTTTCGGAATTAAGCTTGATATAATTCAAATCGTTTGAGTATTTTTTATTCAATTATCTTAATTACAGTTTATATAAAAATGATAGAGTTTCTTCCAACAAGCCCTTTTTTATTATTATTATTATTTTTTAAATACAGGTGTTCCCACCGTTTTTTTAGAGCAGTTGGCTGTAGTTCTGCAAGACTGCTTCTAATTATCACTACTCTAGAAGAAACCTACTAAATATGTATTGTTGCAACTACTTTTCTCGCTATATTTTTTGCATGTATCTGTCTGTATGGCCTCACCTTTTGGTAGTTCCTGGTTTTTATAACTTGGTCTGGTATTTGTACCACAAAACCTCCAATTTCTGAGTCTTCCAGATTTTAACCAATCGACGGATGCAATAGTATCTACTTCTGTTTGTTGAAGGTCATAATATAACCTTCTATGTAGCACTTTTAAAGTTTTCCATGCTGAAGTTTAATAGTGTGTGCTCCATATCTGCTGCAACCGCCGCTTGGTTTTGAAAGAAACTTTCTAAGGCTCTTGATTTATTGACTACATATCTTTATCACATCTCCAACTCGTATTCAACCTTTATCTCTTGTTGATGAGACTGTTTCTGTAGATACTGCTAGGTGGTGCATTCTGTACTTGGTTATAGGTTGGTTATGATATTTTGGTTCATCTCTTCTAAGTCCGTTTGGGTCCACTTTACGACACCAATTTAATACCGAACAGCAGGAAGAGCGTAGTTGTCAATAGTTGTTGTTAGATTCCTTTAGTTAAGTTTATTTTTTAGAAGATTACGGAGGAGTGATTGAAATTGATTAGTAAATATACGGTGCGCCGGTCATTGATGTAATCATTGTTCTATCATCTAATTCAATGGGTGGTGCATTTTATCTCAATTGTAAGTGTCTGACACTTATTTATGCCAAAGGTTATCCTAATATTCCTGCTCCACTGGTATGTTAGTTTTAACATGGTTTCTAGTTGTTTTCTACTATAGGCATATAGATTAAGGTCATCCATAAAGAATACGTGACTCACAACATTTATACTCCGTCTCGTTTTCAAATTTACTCCGTACCCGGTCTTTTTGATGTTTATAGCTTCTGATTCTACACGGTTGTTTCCTGTCGTCATGCGGAGGTCTGTATTCCATTTTTTTATAGTGTTGTGTAGAAAGTTTATTAAGTTAGGGTCTACCTTGTAAAGTTGTAGTTGTGAAGCATAAGCTTTTTGGTAATTAACGTACGTCATGTTTATGTTTCTGCATTTATGTCTGATTTGCTCCAAAATAACGTTACCAGTTGTTATTTGTCCTTTGCATCCCATATGTTTTCTTCTGAAACTCTTCTGTTCCTCCGTCAGGATGCCGTTAGCTTTCCGGTAGGTATATATTTTCTTACAGATTGCAGAGGTAAGGATTTTATATATGGTGGGTAAACAAGTAATTGGTCTGTATTGTAGTGGATTGTTCGTCTGCTCAGATTTTGGCAGGAAGTAAGTAATTCCGTTTGAAAGGTGTATGCGGTGGTAATTCATTTGGGTTTAATCTTACGACACAATTGCACTGGCGAGCTAAGTGAATATGGACATTGGTGAATTTCTTATCAAAAGTTTTTCCCTAGAGCTAGCTTTTCAGTTAGATTAGCTCAGGTTGACTCTCCTGATGTTCGGTTCAGTAACAGTTACTTCTTCCTTTTACAGTTGTTGGGTTTCTTGTATTTCTGTATTGATCCGTGCGCCATTTTTGTTATATCCTATTTCGTTTGACTAGATGTCACTCCAGAGTGTTCTAACCACTTCTTTTTCAAGTAGCAGGTCTTATTGTTTTTTCTGAAGAGATTATTTTGCATTTTTTGTTAGTGCTTTTCCTGGTACTGTCTTAGTCTTTTAGAGTGTTCTATAAGGACTTTCTTAAAAAGTTTTGTGGTTTTCAGTTCATTTTATACCTGATATTAAGCTCAAGTTTCTATCCAGATTATTTCATGTGCCTGTTCTGGTGGCGTTTTTGTGGTTAGTGTAGCTAATTCTGCACAGCACTCATTGAGTTGTATTTCTTCAAGGTTTGAATTTTCTGAAAGGTTGATTTGTAATTGTCGATTTGCAGTCAAGATTGTATGATAGATGCTAGGAGTGCAGTTTAGTTTTAGCAAGTCCGAGCGCCGACATGGATTCGTCCCACGATATTGTGTTAGTTGTTGTTAGTACTTTTCAGCCCACAACATTTCTTGGTTTACTGTAGACCTGCGAGTTGTTGTCTGTATTTGGTTGGTAGAGTGCATTGTCGGAGGTAGTAAATTATTTCTTATTATTACTCTGCGTTGGTCCTCTATTAGTTGTTCTGATAGATGTGCTATATTGGGAAATTTTGCATTAAATCTGGTGTGGAGTCTAGCAAGATTATACCGTCATATCGGTTTTCATTGCTGTGACCTTAAAGTAGATCGCTTGATTTTTTTATTGATTTTGTTATGACATTTCATACGTTGTGCTACTTATTGTGCCCGCTTTGGAACTGAGGATGCAGCTTGTTACCGCACAGCACGTCTCCTGGGCGCCGTTTTTGTAACTCCATCAAACATTTGAAGAACGAGATTGGGATAAATGCTAACTTAACAAAAACTTACGCAATGGTTGCAATGGTGTTCATAACCTTCCAGCTAAACGACTTAAATCTCAAAGTCTTAAGTACAGTTTTTTCTAAAATTCAAGAGTGAGAAAAATTATGATCTTTAGTTGATGTTTTCAATAAACACCTTATTGATAATATAACAATAGAAGTCCTGGGCTTTGATCAAAAAGATAAAATTATCTAAGTTAAATCGCATATTAACAGCTTATTTAATGGACAACTTCATGTTATTTAAATGGAGTGCAATTTCTAATCCAAATTATGAGTGTGGAAACGGAGCAGATATTGTGGAAGATGGTCCACTAACAAAGTTTAAAGGAAAGTTTGGAAACACTTATAATTTAACGGATGAAGCTATATTATGGCTTACTAATTTGACACAGATCTGAAATTGAGCAATATTTTGTATTATTTGTTTTTCTATTGTTTTGTTTATTATTTTTTTTTGTCATTGTGTCTGAAACTTAAACTAGTCCGTGCAATGGCTGTGCCATGACTTGACATGATTAGGTTTTAGTGTTTTTCTTAAACCTTAAAACAAATGTTTTGCCAAGATGAACCAACTCACAATTGCACACGGTTTTGTCACCACATTGTACAAGTTTGTACTGATCTTCTGGGAACGGTATATGACACTTAAGTACGCCAAAGATGTTGCGTGTCACCGACATTGTTTAAAATATGAATATATATCAAGAAAACGTTACATCAATGGAAAAGAAAGTGTGCGGGGATGAGGATAAAAATAGACAACAACACCCATCAATGTACACTGCAATTCGCAGATGATCAGACTCTTATTGCAAACAAGAAAAACGATCTCGAATACAGGATGAGAAAATTAAAGGAAACTTTCAAAGAGTGGGGTCTTGAATAAAGCTTGACAAAACTAGATATTAGATATGTTCGGAATATAAGTATCTTGGAGTAGCGTTCGACACTAGAGAAATAAACTCGAGAATAGTTAAAACATCCGATATTTAACTTTTGAGTTCAATGATTTTGCACATTATAGTCAAAAATAAAAATTATCAAGACTATTTTTTTTGCAATCATCTTACATTACTTTCTGTGAATAAGATATTTGAAAGACTACTTTAAAGTTGTAATGTAACAAACGTAACCCGTGCACTCGCAAAAGCAAGGTTTGATTAATCCGACACTAAACCCGAAGAGTATGTAGTAATACTAGTAATAAAATAAAACACAAGCATGGTAATAACGTAATTTATATTAAACTACTCATTTTAAATAAAAAGGTCAATATTTAAAGCTAATAGGTACCTCTCATCCTAAGCTGCCTTAAGAATAAAGGGTTAGAGAAACCTCAAGTTCCGCCTTAACAATTATACAAACACAACATTACCAAAATATGTATCGAAATGATTAACATTCATCGTAGACGATTACTATTATTATAAAGACAATTATAATACATGTATCTTGTTGGGAAACCGTTTATCAGTTCATATTTAAACACGAACAACCACCATTGTTAGAAAATAGATTCAAAGATGTTTTTGATTCAGAATCTAGCAATTCAGCTTATTTATACATGCATTTTCAATTAAAACTGAAACAAATTAGTTAACAGTGTATAGCACCGTGGGTAACAGGCGAGTTTCACCAGTTACAAACTTTCCTACTTGCCTATTCAGTTGGACTTTTGAGATTGCGTCAATTTTGAGATGGTCATAATACAGATCATTTAATCTACATTAAGTTTTGCAAATATTACATATACACAATAAAATCAACAAATTAAAATAAATAGATATAAATGTGACCATGAACCATCCCCTTGACTTTCGTCTTTTACGGAACAGAAAATCTTAAATTAATAAATCAAAAACAAGCATATTACGTTCTCGTAATTGTACAAGAACCAAAGAGAGACAACGCCAACGAAATAACGGTAAAATACGCAACATAGATCAGATCGGAATATGCCATAACACAAATATTATACCAATATTATTAGTATAAAAAATGCAATACGAATGAAATGAATGCGAATGTTACGTTAAATGGCTTTCTACCCCAACACGTGGTCACAATACGCAATAATTACAAAAAAAGTAAAGACACATTATTAAATTTAGAAACAAAATCTACGAACATTACGCATTTAGTTGCCATGCTTCTGTAGTAAATAGGTACAAATCTTATACAGACCAAAAATAATACGTAGAAAAACAAATTTCGTTGTTCACACTCTAACAGTCGGAGACCAGATGCCAAAGACTTCCTATCTCATCCCTTGACAAAAAAATGCAACCCTTAACGGGAATTTGTAACAATGCTATCTGACCGGCGCAGACCGACATATTTTTAACAAAAAAAATTGCGGGTAATACATTTGAATTCAAATATGATAAATTTTCGTTGTTTATTGTTACTTTAAACTTTTTTCAAATAAAAGTTGTCTCAAGTTTTGTTTAATTCTTTTTTTGTTTATTATTATTAATATTAGTATTATTTTTATTTTATTAATATCACTAATGCTAATTAAATTAAAAGATATTAAAAAACAAAAATCATCTAAATTAAATTTTGAACTTTCATTTAAACAATTTGTTTTCCTAAAACTTATCGAATGTATATGACACAACATTTTTTTTTGTGTTTTACACTTTATCAAAGTAATAATTCAGCGTAGATCTGTTTATGCGTTTTTCCGACTAAAACGGCATTATTCTGAACATACATCCGTATTTATTTGTTTTAGATAAAAATAATGTAACAGATATGTGGACAGCTAACGCGCGTAATGGTTAATAAGTAAAAAAATGACCGGATTTAATAGGGTTTTCCGCATTCACAAAGAGACGTTAACAATGTAATCGTATTAATTTATTAAATCAATAAAGCGGAAGATATATTTTGGTGAATACGAAGAGAGAAATTAATATACTTTAATACTGATAAATGTAATTATTAAACCAATTGGTAAAATAGTTTCCATAATCAGTGCAATGTTACCGTCATTATAAGTAAAGACTTTGAATTATAATTGTAATAATAATTTGTGGACCGAATAATTAGTAACAACAAAGCTCGTCAAAATGTGATTATTATTATTGAAACACGTTAATATACGTATTTAATACACCAGCGTGTTAATGCAACTCGACTTAACTTAAAACTTTGTACCAAATTAAATTATTTAACTAAAAACTGGTATTAAAAAAAACACACACACATTTTGCCCAACGTATGTAAAGCGTAGGGTAGAATTCTATGACATAAAAAGAGTAACAAATACGAATTTTTTTCAAGAATACTTACCTCCCAGAATAGTAGCAATTTCTTTGATTCGTTTTCATTATTTTAATTCTGAAAAGTTTAAATATTTTTATTACTCTTAAGTGGTTTTGATTTCCGTCCACCATTCTAACACTTTTTGTAATTTTCGTCTTACTACGTAGTATTAAATACTTTGTTAGTTTAGTGCATCATACAACTTCTTTTACGACTAGAAAAATATTTTATGGTGCTTCGAAACGTAATAGTCTGAAAAACTTTTATTATTACATTAAAGTGAATGCAAAAGTAATTAATCAAACAAATACAACTTGAATGTTACATTTCGTTCAACAAATACATACGGATTGCATAAACATAAATTAAAAGACACCAATAATTGTTATACAAATAATTTTGTTACTCGCTTTTTCAACTGTCCCTAAAAATTATTAGTTATTAAAGAACTATACACAACATTTTTTTAAACTATTTATCAAAATGGGATAAAAATATACACCTATCTACATAATCTAGGGCTATATTTATTTGATAAAGAAATATAATATTTTCTATCTTTTTTCCTATTTTGTCTTAAAAGTTACCTAATGTAAAGTAAGTTATGAGTAAAATTTATTTAAATTAATATTTAACATAATGTTAATGTTGGGTCTTAGATTTGTTTGTCATAAGCCCGACACTGCAAAAGGAAATCTTCGATAGCAGTGTAGCTTCTTCGTGGGGCTCGTGTTAATAATTGCGCTGGTTAAAATCAGAAATATTTATTTACAAGTCTAACTTTTTATACATTGGCAGTGACAGTAGTAGTAGCTACCGCTTCAGTATCAGAAATAAATTTTAAATTACTTAAAGCAAGAATGTTCGGTTCCACACACATAAACATAACACTTTAATATTAATAAAAAGCTCGAAATTAATTATGTCGGGAGTTTTATTGCGATTTATGGAAATGACGGGTTTTATCATCCGTCTGAACCTTTTATCGCGGAGGAAACGTGTTTTCTATCAAAAACTTTAGAAAGGAATGATTGAAAGCCAAAAGAGGATCAAATGATTAACGAGAGCTTTGACTTCAACATTTCCTAGTGAGAAAACAAAATTCAGTAGGTTTAATCACCCCCAGAGACTCCGTCAAAAAAAGAATTACCTGAAAAGAAGCACACTAAATTAGATATTTACAATTCAACGGAAATAGCAAATTATGTGGAATACGTTCCAAAAGTTAATAAAAATTTATTAATTGGAAATTAGAAATTTATTCAAATTAGAATTAAAAACAATTCAAAATTAATTTTATACTTAGTTAAAAAATTTGGAAATTTAATAAAAAGTGAGTGTTCCTCTGGAGTTTAAAACCACCCAACATCTTCTTGGCATAGACAGAATAAAATTGTCTTTGTGGAAGAAGATTCCACCGTCGATTTTGTATTATATCACAAAATAACGTATACGCCGTAGTCTATTTTCAGTGTTTATGTAAATGTAAATAATTAATTATTTTTTTAAATGAGGAAGCTGCTTTCCAAATTTTGCTTTTTCTAATGCAAAATGTGACGGGATTTTTCCATAAATAATTGGTTTATTAGGAAATTCTCTCCCTACAATATAGGCCGCCGTGTTTACGCTAACGCGTCTGAGTGTGCGTTTGTATATTGCGTCGTTTTGGGGATTTACTTGTTTGGAGTTGGCTGTTTAGTTGCCATCCGTGTACCCTAAACTGACATCTCGGTGGTTCGCAAAAATGATACTTTCTTTTTCCTATTAAATCGTCGTAGTGAAAGGGTGTATTTGGAGAATGCTGTTTAAAAACTGAACCATTGGACATGTGTTTAATAAATGGTGAGTGCAGTAAATTTGTTCCATTCTAATTAAGGAATAAATCTTTGGTTACGATTCCAGTGTAAATAGCTTTCTTTCTTTTACGTTCCTTTGTTTTAGTGAAATATTTGTTCTTACGGGTTCTATTAATTCTAGGCGCTCTTTTTTTCCTCTTCTTGTTTTCGTTTTAGTGTTTGCTGTCGTTTTGGACATTTGTTCGACTTTAGTAAACTAATTACGAAGCCTAATAGACTTCTCTGGGAAAGAAGCTTCCCGCAAGGCCATCATCGGTTCAAGGCCACCACTCAAGATAAGCCGGTTATCTACTTATTGGTGCAGTCCAGCAACTGTTAACAGTGGAGGCCATTATAATTTCTTTTCTTCGTGGATACTCAGATATTGAATTTGGATACAAGAGCTGTCATCTCGAGCGATTAACTGTCAAACCCGGAAGACTCCTGGTTACACGAGCTAAGTTATTTATTTATGCATGCCATTGATTAATTAATTTTATCGTTTTACGTATTTGTATCGTGGTTGAAAGTTTAACACCGTATCTTTGTTGCGCCTATTTCTTATTATAATGTGAGCTTGAAAGATCCTTTCAGTACAATCATTTATGTGCGCGTTGAACTTGTTTAATTTAAATAATCGGCTACGTTCCGGTACCCGTCGTCATTAGCATTAAGTACCTTTTGAACCATAGTTTGTCGTGCGACTTATGTGAAGGGTTCGTGACGTTCAATTCAACTAATTTATTTGGGGGCGCTTATGCCTCAACGTCATATACCTCTTTGTTAACACGCTCTCATGCATGAATCGTATCTGGGAGTTAGTTAGATATATGGTATTGATTTTATTTGATATTAGTATTGTTATGTGTGTCTCGATATGTAATTTGAACTCTAGTCGCTAACACAATATATTGATTTCTGTGCACTTACGGTTTATTTATTTTTTTTTGGATCTACGAGTACTTAGGGGCCCTAGATAGTTCTCTTACAGAATTCTAGGTGGCGCCTTATAAATTTTCAGAGCAGGGTAGAGGCCTCGTTGTGAACGATTTTTAATACACCCACGACCACTTTCGACTAATTAAGAGCTGCCGTGTGGGGTCATCTAACACTGCTATACCTTATTTTATTGATTACAAATAAACCGTAACAAAAAATGTATGTAGAATGCGATGGTTTTCTAAAAGTGATTTTTGAAATAAAAAGTTAGAAAAACTGTAAATTGACTATGGGTCACTTCGCGATGTAAATGAATAACCGTTTTTTTAAAGTGTGGGAGGTTGCTTTCTAAAATTGATAATTGATTTTGAAAGTAAAAAATTAGAAAAACTGTAATTAGACTATAGCATAATGCGGCGCCTCGCAAAAGCAGTGATTAATTGTTTTTATTTAAATAAATTGCCATTTTATGTTCAAATGAATTTAATAATGCGTATTCATTTCAATAACAATGATTAAAATGGAAATATAGCTATGGGTATCGTGAAAAGGCTGCGTTCTCTCATATATCGATTCGGTGATAAAGTTTGAAAATCTATGGCTGAAAGTGATGGTTAACTTTTTTCCTGTTTTTTGAGTTATTTAATTATAAAAGCACTTTTACAATCAAAATTCGTCTCAAAAAGGTAAGTAGTTGACAACAGTTTTGCCAATTTTTAATAATAATTTTTAAAGGTACTTCTCCCTTGATTTTGATTACGAGTGACGGGGTAGAAAGTAATGGTGTTTAAAATTTATATATGGAGTAATATGAGTGATCATAATTCAGTTAATATTTCTGCAAACCATTTTCCGATTTGAGCAATTTTCAAGGTACTTCTATCTTGATTTCGATTATGAGTGACATAGGTGGCTAGCAAAGTAATGGTGCTCAAAAATTAGATTTGAGGTAATATGAGTGCTCATAATTTAGTTAATATTTTTGCAAGAGCATTTTCCGATTTGACTAATTTTCAAAGTACTTCTTTCTTGAGTTTGATTACTAGTGAGAGGACTAGAGATTAACTTAGAGATTAATGGTGCTCAAAAATTAAAATTTGAGTAATTTTAGTGCTTATAATTCAGTTAATATTGCTGCAAAAGCATTTTCCGATTTGATAATTTCCAAAGTACTTCTCTGTTGAGTTCGATTACTAGTGACAGCCGTTACTTGCAGATTAATGGTGCTCAAAAATTATATTTTGATTAATTTGAGTGCTCATAATTTAGTTAATATTCCTGCAAAAGGATTTTTATATATCCGATTTTCAAGGTACTTCTATCATGACTGCGCCTGCGAAATGCGGGGATGACTCGCAGAGGGGTGGTGCTCAAAAATTAAAACTGCAATATTCTGACTGCTCATAAAATGCTCATAATTCAAATATGTTACAAACTATAATTTAAATAATTTTCAGCAGTGAGGGGCTGAGTACCTACACACGTTTCTAGCCCTCGACTCAAAAACATGAATTTCTACTAAACGGATTTAGTTCAAAAATCGGAAGTACATTATAGCAAATGCTCATAAATTGCTCGTATTTTCTGATTTAGGGTTTTCAATTTAAAATATGTGAGAGAGCTAGGTACGTGGAAGTGAAGAATGAAAATCCCATAAAATTGAGTTACGTGTCCTTAATGTAAAAAAAAGAAAAGGAGAAGAAGCATTAACGCAGATAAATTTATATTATTTTACCACGAAATAGATAAGGACAAAAAGACACACAAAGGTGTGGGCCTGGTAAAAGGTTAAAAATGCAAACAACACTGCCTTATTAAAGCAGAATTCTTTAACGTTTCGCTTCTGACAAATGCTGGCCTTTTAGAAGCCTAAACTGTATTTTTTAACCTTCAATAAAAGGGCTTTTAAAGGGTGAAAGTAACATATAACGGCTACTATTGCTACGGATTATTCTTTTTCAATTACTTTGAACCGTAATAAATTGATTTGCCTACAAAAAAAGTAATTAACGAAACGTTATTTTTAACAAAAATTCTTACCCAAAGCAATAGTTTCTTAATACATATGAAGCTTCAAAAACCACAAACTAGAAAAGACAACGTTAGGCGAGTAGTATGCCGGAAATGTAAAATGGCAATAAAGCGTAAATTGAGTTGCCTAAACTTCAGGGAGGAGATCACTCAAAAATAACCAAAATTCAAATTTCTTCACACCAAAGGCGCCGACAGAAATACCTTAGTAGAAAATTATCGTCACACGGTTAAAACTATAACAATAGTATTTATTGATTAAACATAGCAACGATTGGTTTATTCTTTTTCATTATTTTATTGTAATCTAATTAGTTTTTTAATTAGAAATTTATGTAATTGAACATTAAAATGATATATGGTTTCCATTAATATTATTTTAACTAAAAAACATCATGCTCTAGATATTATGTACTTCAATTTAAAAATACAAGTTTAATCATCATCCAATAGTTTCAATTTTTTCATTCAGGAGCATCACCTTTCGAAAACACGTATGTACCTATTTTTAAGGAATACTCAAATAAATCAAGGAGAAATAGGAAACTAAAATTAAGCGAAACTTGTTCTAAACAAATAAATTCGATATTCGAAAACAATGTAATGAAACTTTAAAAATTATGTAATTTAAAAGCAGAAATTTTTATTGGAAAAGTTTTGATATCGTTGACTCAACGTTGATGAAGAGAATGAGAATTTGAATTACCTCACCATTAAGAGAAATATAAGTAGCAATAAAGAAATTGTGCTGCAAAGACAACTTATTAACTTACAACTATTATTATGAGACATTTTATATAATAATGACGGTTTTTACCTTGTCACTCTTAATCCAATAAATTATTATTAGGTACTAGTTTACGTTGATAACTAGAAATAAATATTTTTTAAAAATTTTTTTAGATAAAATTAAACGAAAATTAATGCAGTATCATGATTACCTCATCTAAACGAAGTATTATTTAAATAAAATTAACAAATGGAAAATCTATATTCTTGTTTATTATTATTTAACAAATTAGTCAGTACTTCTGCGTACAGATTAAAATTGAGTCAACGAATTTTTTGTCAATAAACCGAGAGCGACAAAAAAAAATTAGGTTAATTTGTGTGCTAAAGAAGTCACCGAGGATTGTTAAAAAAGTAGGATGCTAGAATAGTGACGTCCAAAGATGATTCTTATAATTTTAATGTAAATTGATTGCATTTACCAATAATTTGTGCATCGTTAAAGCAAATGCTCTTAATTAATGATTAGCCACAGAACTCAATATCGCAACCGATACGTTTAAATAAACGTTGTAGGAAACATACAGTTACTTTTGTTCCATAGTTTTTATAGAATTAATATCATAGAAAATGCTGATTAGTAAGGTTTTTGTAATTACCGCATTTTGTTGATCAATTATATTGGATCCAAAATTGTTTACAATAATTTTACAGAAAATAATGAAATTTCTTAAAACTTAAGGCAATATTACAAAAAATATTCCTTTTAAACTTATGTAAGTAGTATTTAAGATACTTAAAGTTAATCTTGCTAGAGAATTTAGCCCAAAACAGTAACAAAAAATTATATCTTAAAAATAGTTCAAATAATATTTGTAGAAAATGTAACTAACATCTTTTATTCCGTAATTTTTTTGTATAATTAATATTTTTGAAGATATGTTAAAACAATAAATGTTGCGTGATTATCATAGGTGCCTTGATAATTAGTACTTATCAAGGGAGTAGCTGGCCCGACAGCCGTTGTCCTGTATTTTCGATGAGTTTGACAGGACTTGTAGTTGTTCCACAATGTTTTTTTCATCCAATTATCGTGTGTCCAACGCTGATCGACTTGTCCAGTTGTATCGCGCATAGAATAAATTTTTCAAAAATTTGTAAGTTACTTCCCGTTAAGGACCTTGTTTGGTGATATATTTATCCATGAGTCTGCCATGTGGCTGACAAAATACTTTAGCAGTACTACCATTTGAAATATAAAAAAATGGACACACTCACTTCTGGTTGTTTGTATTTTGCACCAATCACATGGGTAATAAAAGTTTATTATCTCTCATTATACTTAGCTTGAAAGTACCCATAAAATTATTGCGAATAACTTTTGTTATGCCAAATGACGTCATTTGAAAGCAATTATAATATAGCTAGATATGAATAAAAAAATGTCTACAATCTGGCTCATTTTCGGAAACGAAAGAATGTAATGGCTTTGATGGCAGTACCAATGGCGTCAATTTAAGTTAACCAATGGCGCAACACCTCCAAGAGCTTCACGTTTAAAATTAAATTCTTTGCAATGGAGATTAACAACTTTCATTATCCAATAGCAACAGTTTAGGTTGAATATAATTGAATTCAGATCTATGGGGGTTAAACGCAACATTTCTACGTTTATTTCGGGCTTTGCGTTGCTCGTCAGTTTGACTTGCTCGCACATATTTTTGATTTACCTCATTCCTAGTTTTTTAACCTAAAACCGAGGCTTGTGGCTCAGTGGTATAATTTTCCTACCACAAACGTTTGTGATTAAAAAAACTCGGGTTCGATCCTCCCAGCGGGGTCTGTCGTCAGTTTTTTTAGAGGTTTTTTGCGGCAATTATTAGTACAAGTATATACAGGCTGTTTCATTAACCTTGGTATGCGGCCATATCTAGAAAACTATTGGGTATAGAAATTCAGAAAAAATAATTTTAGTATTATTTCACCGCAAGAGGGCGCAATTGACAGGGCGAGGCATCAAATTCAAGATTTCTCACGATATTTTTATATGAAGCTATAACTTTAATAACATCATTAAAACGTCTGAATAGGCCTTGTAAATTGTTTTGCCTTATTGTTTTATTGAGGTTGTTTATTCGTTGACGGTGCAATTTTTAGATTAATTTGATATAGTTACGTTTTTAAATCAAGAAATTATTTACGAAACAGTTCTCTGGCTTCCAAGGTCCCCAAACCTAACACCACTTGATTATCTTTAATTAAATTTTTGTTAACAATAATTAAAACATTCCATGTATAATGTGTCTACTGGCACGCACAACACATATACATGCGAGGGGTGCGCAACGTCTGGTAACGGATATGCAACTTTAAAGAAAAAGATGCTATTTACTTTATTTTGCAAACTTTGTTAAATGTAATATTGCCCATAATATTGCTCCTTAACTATTGGGTTTTGGACAAAAGTGTATAAGGCACTTTGTCTAAGGAATACGATCTTAAACTATGGATATCAAGTCACGGGACGCTTTATATATAAGATTCAATTATTAAAAATACTAAAAAAATTAAAAAGTCTTTTACTAAAGTGCCATTATGCCGACACCCAAATTTTCATCGATTTTTTAGATGTCTTGATTATATATAACTGACCAGTCGGTGGCCTTCAGGAAGGATTTTTGGTTTTTTTACGTTATTTATTGATCAAGGTGTAGAGTCTCCAGCTTTACAGACTACTTTAACCATGTGTAGAGTTCCAAAGTACTACCTTAACAAAGTTAGAGTGTTCATTATAACAAACTATTTTAATATGTGTAGAGTTCCGAAGGACTGCTTTAACAAGGTATAGATAGTGCATTATACCTAACATATTACATTAATCATGTGCAGAGTTCCAACGAACTACTTTAACCATGTGTAGGGTTCCGAAGAACTACTGTAACAATATCTAGAGTTCCGAAGTACTACTTTAACAAGGTTAGAGTGTCCATCATAACATACTACTTTAACCATGTGTAAAGTCCGAGGAACTGCTTTAACAAGATGTAGAGTGTCTATCATAACAGACTACTTTAAGTATGTGTAGCGTTCCGAACAACTATTTTAACAAGGGGTAGAGTTTCCATCATAACCGACTACATTATTATGTGTAGAGTTCCGAAGAACTGCTTTAACAAGGTGTAAAGTGTCCATTATAACATATTACTATAACTATGTGTAGAGTTCCAAAGAACTACTTTAACAAGGTGTAGAGTGTCCATCATAACAGACTACTTTAAGTATGTATATATTTAAGTATGACGACATAAAGAGGCGCGCGGGACTAATGTGGATAAACGAAGTGAAAAACCGAGAGAAATAGAAAGATATGAGGGAGGCCTATGTTCAAAATTTAACGCTGAAGTAGAAGAAGAAGAGTTCCAAAGAACTACTTTACCAAGGTGTAGAATCTCCAGCTTGTAAAATTAAAAAATAATATTATTGTGAGGTCATAAAACTATCTAAAACTTCCATGCAGCCATCAGGACGCCATTTTTTTATCCATAATTTCATATGAAAAAAAGCAGCTGTTGTTAATCTAGTGGACTTTCATAAATTACCAACCTTGCGTAGTTTGTAGCGTTCTACATTCTCCAAACCTACGATTTTATAAGGACCAACTCAGCTAGACTCTAGTTTGTTTGCTGGTATAGTTCTATTATCTGCAATATGCGGGGTGATATCTCAATCAAATAAATCATGTCTGAAACCCAATTTGCAATATCTTCTGTTTTTTCTCTGACCTTGAAGAACATAGAAAACAATATTTGGAGTATGCGTCAACGGCTACAAAAATGTGTGTAGACTATTCTTCAGTACTGGGAAGAGATTCAAGACAACCAATATGTATTATATGAAATATAATTGTCAATTTTGGAATGGAGCGAATATTATATAGTGAGCATCTTGGGTACGTTTACTGGTGGGGCAAGTCACAGAGGATTTAAAAAAATTTTTTTACGAATTGGTGCGTACAGGGAAACCAAAAATGTGAGTTTAAGCTAAAGCTGGTATGATCAATATCTTCTTTTAAATGGACGTACAGTGCATGTTTCGGTACAAAGTATTGTGCTACTTTTTAGAATTTGTTATTCTAACTGGTTTTGTCAAACTTGTTATTTTATAATATAGTTTTAAATTAATTTTATTGCTAAGAAGTGATATGAGCTAGTTTTGATATTTATACGTCAAAACTTGTTTTTAAAAACTTTTATTAAAATCACAAGAATTGACGGAGTCAATTATAAGTGCAGCAATATTAAAGCTAACTTAAACTTATTACGAACTGAAGCTTATCTTTCTAACGCATGTATTTATAACGTCGGTTGATATCAATGTACCTGCGGCTACTTAGAATAAGATAACAAAGTTGCATATTTCAGTTACTTAGAATACATAACTCCTCCATTGCAAGAATGAAAAATATTAATGTTACATAATATTTTTCTTAAGATAAAATTATATTAAATGAATAGGATTATCTTTAACGGTTTCATCGTCTTCGTTATTTAAAAGCAATTTTCGTAATTTATAAATCAAGGAGTTACGTTTACATTTAAAAATACATATAATTATTACAATGCTTAAAATTATTACTGTAACAGTTAAGATGATTGATATTACAGGTAGATGCGTATTTACAGGCGACACATTAGACAAAATGTTTCTTTGTTTTTGCAGTTCGATTTGATTTTCTCGTAACATATGCATATTAACATGGGTTAAGTCAATTTTTGAGATGTTTGAATGTATAACATCACTTTGGCGAACAGGAATTTGTAGTTTATTTATTGAAATTTGATTTACTTCTTTTTTAATAATGACATCAAGAGTAAATAAAGTATGCAATTCATTTATGATAACAGAACAACCATTAGTGATTTGAATCAGGGAGGAACCTAATATAGTTTTTCGAGATCTTGAAAATGGACATTGTAAGTCAATTATCGTACTTTCGGGTGTACTTAAAATCCATGATGATTTATCTATTTGTGAAATTTTGTAGTTACTTAAATGGAAAAAATACGGTTGGCAGGTTTGGTTTGCTGTAAACGCTAATAACTGTGTTTCACAGAGTTTTCGTTCGGTATAGAAAAATGATAAGGTTGTTTACAAAAGAAATGATTTTGAAGTTGTCGGCAGTGGTTAGCTTCAAGTGGAATACTTGCATCGGTCTTGAAGAGAATATTTTGGTATGTGGGTAAAGTCATTTGGAAGTAATTGTTTCCATTATATGCTGGAAATGGTATTAATTGTATGTATTGGTAGTCTGCGGAGGTTTCTACTAAGGGTATTTCGTATATGAAAGTGAATGTTGCAAGTTTTGGTATATCCTTAATTGAATAATGGGTTCGTAAAACGATAATGTTAGGGTATTTACTGGATAAGGCAATGACAGTGTTTTTGGGTATGTAGTTGGAGTTCAATAAGTTGTTGAGATACGTTCGTTAGAGTAGTTAGGAGGTCATTGTTGTCAATAAGAGATATGTGTAACTGTTGGTTTTGTGCAAAGGTTAAGGAAGTTTCGAGATTAGACCAAGCATTAATGAATAATTGAAGAGACTGAATTGATTGATCTAGTAGAGCGTTAGTTGAAAGAGTACCCAATATTTCGTTAACTTTTAATTTAGTGTTGAGGATTAAATCGTTTAGGTTCTTGTTTAGCGTCTTTTGATTTATGGTGATTTTTCTATATTTTCTGAGAATATTTTGATGGAGGTATCTAAAATTTGTGCCTGTTCAAGTAAAATAGTTTTCTGTTGATTGGTGGATTTTGATAATGTTTCTATTTGGGTTTGAAATTTAAGGCCGTCAGAAGAGTCTAGGTTTCCTGTTATAAATTTTATTACACTTCCGAGTCCGTCTATTAATGATCTTTTTTTCTCGAAATTTCTTGGGGAAATAGTTGATCTAGTAATCTATCGGCTTCGTTTAAGTAATTTTGTAATATTTGTAACTGGTTATTATAGCTAAAAGGAATGTGATCCTGTTCGAAAGATATCTTACTGCAATCGTAATTTTGGCATACTGTCCTATTATTATATTGTACGTCAAAGAACTTATCATTAAGTAATCTAACTACTTTTAATATGCTGTCTTTTAAATCTAAATAGCTAATTATTGTAGGAGAATAATCAAATACTTTATACAGGGTCCATGTGCTTACTTGTAGGAGGGCTTTACCTTTTGACAAGGGGTATAGTCCTGGGTTGTCTTTGATGTCTGTTATGGTAACTTCGGCGTAGGAGGCGATAGTTCGATAACAGATGAGGATGAGTCTGTGAATGGTAATAATTCGTTTAAGTGCCTTTTAATTGTTTGATCAGAGTTTACCGATTTTAAGTAACACGTTTCGTGTTTAGTAATTTTGTTATAGTGAATGGACCTACAAATCGTTGCTGACATTTACTTCTGCTAGCTCGGGAGTTTCGTACGAATACCTTGTCGTTAACCTTGAAAATGTGGGGATTTCTCTTGCTATTGATTTTGGTGTTTTGATTTTCTTTGGTGGACATTTGAGATTCTGTCAATTGTTCGTAAAGTTTGTGTAGTTTTTCTTGGTGGTTATTAACGTAGGTTTCGAGAAAGTGTTTATTAAAATCAATGTCAAAGGGGTTTCTAGCTTCGGTATGTCCAAACAATATTTCATGAGGAGTGTAACTCAAATTAGAGTGTATGGAATTATTATAAGCAATAATAGAATACTGAATTAATTTTGTTGGTGACTCAACCGGATATCGTTCTTTCAAAATTCGGTAGTGTTCAATCAGAGTAGAGTGAACACGCTCGACAGGAGAGTTAGAATTATGGTTATAAGGCGTTGTAATATGAATGAATATCTTATGTTGTTCTAATAAATTTTTATTGATGAAGTGTCAAACTCGTTGTCAGCCACAATAGCGTTTGGGGCTCCAAACGTAGAGATAAAGTTGACGAGTTGATCCAATATGTCAATTGTGTTTCTTGATTTTAAGGGATATGCTTGTGTATATTTTGAAAATGCGTCAATTATGGTTAAAAACTTTTGTCTGTCTATTTCGAAAATGTCTATGTGTATATTTTGGAACGGTTTGTTGAAGGTTGGGGTCAGTTGTATGGGTTGTTTAATTGGATGACGGACATATTTCTGTTTTTGCAAGTTTGGCAATTATTAATAAAATGTTCGATGTCTTTTGAAATGTTTTTCCAATAGTATTGTCGTTTTAAATGCTCTTCGGTTTCCCGAATACCACGGTGGTTGGTTTTCCATCGTGATAGTTTGAAATTTGGTATAATCGTTCGTCCTTATTAGTTACGTAAGTAACTTGTGATGTGCTTCTGAAAAACTTGGGCGTATTTTCGTTAGAAATTGGGATTATGAAATTTGAGAAATCTTTATAAAGGTCTTCGTCGGGAAAGTAACAATAATATTTAGTGTTGGGTAAACAAAAATCTATCAGTAATTCATTAAATTTGTCGTTTACGGTTGAGGGATCGATATATAGTTTGATTAACTGATTGTCGTCAAAACTGAGAACTTCTATTTTCTTAGGTATGCTAGTTTTTATGAATTCGATTTGGTGTTTGAAGTATTGTAGGGGTTTGTCAGTAATACCTATTGCTGTAGTTGATTCAAGTTGGGTATGTATTGTATCGACTAATGATTGATTGTCATTTACATTTGAAGTATTTTGGGTAGTCATATGTTGAATAGGTTCATCTAAGTTAATCAACGGTATGTCAAAGAGGTCTTCTATGTTAGGTGGTTCTCCGCATTCGGGCATTATGCTGGAGGGTCCAGGTTGAGGTTCAGGTGTTTGTAGAGAGTCTTGTCTAGTGTCGTTAATAGAAAGAGGGTTTAGTGAAATTCGAGACAAAGCATCCGCTACTTTATTTTCTTTTCCAGGTCGATAACGTATTTCAAAATTGTATTCTTCGAGTTTAAGAGACCATCGTGTTAATTTTGAGTTAGGTTCTTTCAGGTTTCTGAGCCAAACTAGCGGTCTGTGATCGGTGTATAAGATAAATCTTGTGCCAAACAGGTAAGGTCTAAATTGTTTTGTTGCCCATATTATAGCTAACAGTTCTCTTTCTATTGTGGAATATCGTTGCTCGGTCTCGTTAAGAGTACGGGAGGCATAACATACGGGTTTTTGGTTTTGAGATAGAACGGCACCTAAGGCAAATTTTGATGCGTCTGTTGTCAGTTCAAACGGTTTGGAAAAGTCAGGGTATTGAAGTAATGGTTCATTGGTCAAGATAGTTTTGTATGTTCAAATGATTCTATAAATTTTTCGTCGTGAATAACTTTCTCATCCTTTTTTAAACACTGAGTCATAGGTTTGGTAATTTTTGCAAAATCTGCTATGAATTTACGGTAATAGCCTAATAAACCTAAATATGATTTTATTTCTGATTTTGAATTTGGAATAGGAAAATTTTTAATTGCTGCGATTTTTGAGGGATCGGGTTTTATTCCGTCGGGTCCTAAAATGTGTCCTAAATAAGTTACGTTTTTCTTTAAAAATTCAGATTTGTCTAATTGAATTTTGACGTTAGCTTCACGGCATCGTTGAAAAACGTTTTTAAACGATGGATGTGTTCGTGAAGAGACGTTCCAAAATTATTATATCGTCTAAGTATACTAAGCATTGAGTCGGAGTGAGGCCAGTCAATGCTGTATTCATCATTCTCTGAAAAGTTGCAGGGGCATTTTTGAGACCGAAAGGCATTCGTCGAAATTGATAGTGACCTTCTTCAGTACTAAACGCGGTTTTTCGCGATCTTTTTCTTCTATCTCGATTTGATGAAAACCGGATGCCAAATCGAGAGTGGTAAAATAGTTGGCACGGCCTAAATTGTCAAGAATTGTTTCAATTTTGGGAAGAGGAAATTTATCGTCTATAGTCTGTTCGTTGAGTTTTCGGTAGTCTATGACGATTCGCCATTTCTGTTTTTCGAAGCGTCTTGTTTCTTGGGAACTACCCATATTGGAAAATTATAAGGTGATTCACTTGGTTCTATAATATTTTGTTCTAGCATTTGATCTATTTGAGTTTTTACTTCTTGTCTATGTACGTGTGGATAGCGATATGTTTTTGTAAAAATGGGGTTGTCTGTTTTAGTCCGTATATGGTGTTTTGTCAAGGTAGTTCTAGATAAGGGGTGTTTGAATCATAAAAATTTCTTTATATTCGACGCATAAATTAGTGAGTAAAGTTTTTCTTCGTCATTGAGGTGATCTATACGTAAGTTTTCTTTTAGATTGGTTATTAAGGAATTTTTGTTGATAAAAATATTATTTAAGCAAATGTTTTCGTCATTTTTAGATTCTATTTTGGGGTAATCTTCAACAAAAAGGGGACGGTTAATAGCCAAAGTATGTTCTTGATCTGATGTATTAATAATGGTTGTAGTAAACCAATTTTTTTTTCAATTTTACTATTGCTGAAGGCATACTAACGTGTTCGGCGAAATTTAATTTTGGGGCAATTTTATTGCCATCTTTTCCGATTGCTGGCAATTTAACTACTAGTTCCGTTCTGGGAGAAATTGTAATAATTTTTAAAGCTGTTTTTGGTTGAATTTCGTTGAAATTACAATGATTTCTTTTTTTGATTTCTTTTTCTTCTTCTGATTCGTTAACATAAAATGGGACTGTTGTCTGTTCTGTTTGAATGTGATTCCAAAGATAATCGATTCGGGCAGATAGTGTTGTCAATAAATCAGTACCTATGAGTCCGACATAGCAGGGGTTGAAATTGAATAAGTAAACGAGGTGATCTCCCTCTTGGTTAAACAAAGCAGGTATTGGAACTTTAGCTACTAAATTGTGTTGTGTTGTTCCGTGACTTGTAGTGATCTCGAAAGGGGATTCAAAGATTCTGTCTGGAAAATGTTCGTATGCAAACTCGGGAGATAATATTGTTCTGGAACTGCCAGTGTCAATGAGTAATTTTTGGTTTGAATTGGGGATCAATATGTATGGTAAAACAGGTGACGGGTTAATATGAAATGATTCTAATCCGAGGCAGCTACGCAAAAATTTTCGCTTTCTGAATAATTTGGTTCATTTACATCGGGATCGTAGTCTGCAAAATTTGGTAAATTGTCATCTTCTAAGTTTTCAAAGGTTTGGTATTCAACGTTAGGGTTATTCGTGTGCGGGTATTCTGAATCAACTAAATCAGTATAATATAATTGTTGATTGGGATTTCGGAATGTTGGTTGTTGTGCGTTGTTGTTTTGAAAAGTTGGGGTAAATTGTAGTGGTCTTGGTCTCGACAATTGTTGAGATGCAGGACGTTTTGCAATAGTGGAGGTTTCCATTGGTTCAGGTCTAAAACTGGGTTGAAAGTTTCTCTGTGGTTTAAAAACATTTTGACCGGGCTTGGCATAATTTGGTTTAAATCCGGGAAAATTTTGTGGTGGAATATTAGGAAGTCTTTGAACCGGTTGTTGTTGGGTTATAAACCTCGATGGACTTTGTTGAAACTGTTGTTGAGGGTGGTAATACGTTTGATGTGGTTGTCTCTGTGAATTTGACGTTTGTCTGATAGGTGGATTGTAAAAGTTTATAGTTGGTTGTTGTGGTATTTTACTGTTTAGGTTTTGAAAGTATCTAATGTCTAGTTCACTTTTACGAAAGCTAACGCGTTTTCTAAAGTTTGGGGTGCTCGACTTCTAATGAAAGACCCTAATGGTTCTGTTAATCCGCTGGTATAAGCAGTGAGGGTTAAGTTTTTGACTCAATTAGTTTATGATCTTTGATCATTTGGGTATCGTTACTAAGGGCAATTTTCGAATTTAGAATAGCAAGTAAGGATCTACATCTATTGTAGAAATCAATTGGTGATTCTTTATTATATTGTCTGAGACGGGATAAATCTATTTTTAAATTTAATTCGGACCTTTGGTCACCAAAATTTTCGATAAGTAAAGTTTTAAGGGCTTCCCATGAATGGAAAATTTGTCCGGTAACAACTTCTAAAGCTGCACCTTTAAGACGATTACGGGCGGCGGACAACAAAAGTTTATTTATATAAGCATGTGGTTGTTGTATTTGCCAAAATTGGTTGAAAATATCTTCAACTGCTCTTACATACTCTGATAATTCCGAGGGATTCCCTGAGAATACAGGGATTTCATTAAGTAATGAAGTGTGAAATCCGATAGGGTAACCAGTCATTGCCGGTTGGGTTTGTAAATTTTCATTTGATGTAGACATCTCAAAATTAACTTTTAAATTTTCAAACAAATTAGTCAAATCTTCTAAGGAATTGGTATTTTCCAAAGGACGTTTACTTAAGACTATTGGTTCTAATTCGAGATCCGATTCAGACGAATCCAGCGTTAATTACATCTATTCGCACAAATTTTATTTTAAAGTTTCTTTGTTTTATTATTATATTATTATTATTATTAGTGGGGCCTAATTCAGGGTGCTACTCATAAATCGTTAGTATGTTTGGAGATTAAGTATTGATAATCAATACACCAAACGTCTTGCTTACAACGATTTAATATGAACTTATAATTAAATTAATTCTACGTTAATACGGTTTTTGATTATAAGTGAATTTATGAATTTATTTTGTTTAAATTTTATATAATCACTTTAAAACTTACATTAAGTTCATGTCTTCAATAGACGGTGACTGCGATAGTCAGCTGTAGCACCAGGAGTTGATGTCGAAGCAGGTCAAACCGTGGCGATGTTAGCCCGTGAGATCTGCGTCGCTGGATGCTGGGTCAGGATACGGCTTTTCGATGTTTGGAAAGGCTTCTCTCTGGATATCGGTGAAATCGGCTTCTACTGATTTTCCACGTTATTTTTCGTTCTTCAGTGGGATTACTCCGTTGTGGAACGTTGTTTTGGATCGTCGATTAAGAATTTAAAAATTCAAAAAGCGTATAATATTTGCTTTTTCGACAAATCCTACCGACTGCGCCAGTTTTGATATTTATACGTCAAAACTTGTTTTTAAAAACTTTTATTAAAATCACAAGAATTGACGGAGTCAATTATAAGTGCAGCAATATTAAAGCTAACTTAAACTTATTACGAACTGAAGCTTATCTTTCTAACGCATGTATTTATAACGTCGGTTGATATCAATGTACCTGCGGCTACTTAGAATAAGATAACAAAGTTGCATATTTCAGTTACTTAGAATACATAACTAGCTAACACGGATAAGTATGATCTCGCGGGGATTGCGACTTAAGCTGTCTAGATGGACAAGCAATTTTCCAACGTGGTGTTCTATTTCAAAATCAAAATCTCTTAAATATACCCACCAACGACTAATACGTGGAATCAAATGCCGGTTTTTCAATTGAATCAGGATGTACAAGTATTTGGTGAAAACCAACGGCCATATCGAGGATTGTGAAGTAAATACTACTACTTAAAACGACTTATTATGATCGGCAATTAGAGTAGTAGGGTATCATTCTTTCTCGATATTTTATTTAAAGATAGAAAAACTGTTGTCTTATTTCTATCTCCAGATGTTAAACGGTATTTAAATTTGTTTGTGATTATAAAGGAATTTTATTTCCTGATTATTCTATTTCTAACAAAGTTTCTACAAAAATAATTTTATTTAAATTAAGAGACGGCCATAAGGGCTCCAATTTTGGAACTGAGTATAATGTAACATCGACCCCTATTGGTCATGGTTGGATCGAGCAATCAATTTTGGACTCGCTACAGTTAATTTTTGTTTTTTTGAAAAACAATTGTATCAATTGCATGTAAGTAGGTTCTTTTAATATGTAAACTGCACTTAGTTGATTGACAAATACTCCTTATTAGTTTGTTTTTATGTGAAATTAATATGCGTAGCTTGTAGTTTTGAGTTTTATGTCATCTGAAGTGTAACTAACTGCTCTATGCAAAAGCTGACCAAAATTTACTACGCTCCCAAAATAACGACAAATCTGCTAGTAAGAAAAAACGAACGAGCAAATCAGTCACCTGCCTCTCAGTCCGTGAAGGTTAAAAATCTGGTAAAGTAAACGCATTTTCGCTACTAACAGAATTACTACTGGGTCTTATGCGGTTTAATAAACGGCGAATTAATGTTTCTAAAGAAGTGACGTTTCAGGACGATCGGAGGTGTCATCTATGGTAATGGCAAATTTTTTTTCTCTTTCACGCACTTGTAATTAAATCGTATAAAGTTAAGAGTTCTTTATCCCACTTCTGATGTTAGCAATTTAAGTTAGATTTAGTTATAAATTGATTTGTAATATAAACTTTACACACTTAATAACGAAAACGACTAAACAATAAGTATAACAATATTCAGAAAGGCGGGAATAGGTCTGTGTTCTATCCTAACTACAAACTGACCCTTTGTACATGCTACATTTTATTACACACATTTAATTGTTAGGTATTTAAGAATTATGTGTCTGCATTCCACAGAGTTACCTTATTTGAAGGGCGACATTCTAAAAATAAACATATGATGCCCGATATGCTATGTGTTTAAAGATAAGTAACTTGCTTATGCTTAGTAAGTTGCAACGTTTGCAGGTAGCAACGTTGACTTTTTTTAAGAAGTTTAATTGTTACAAGTTATTGCATGACTGCGATTAAGCATATAAAAAATGCATGGTTATAAAACTTAATATCAAACAACCATCTAAAAACAAAAAAAAACAAATTAAATATGATGTTCAAAGCTTAAAAATACGTTGAGATGTTAAATAGTAATATTGATCGAAAGATACATTTAACAAAAATTAAATTTCTAAAAACTCTTGTTTTTTTAAGTGTGTAATAATTTAATTACGAAGTTATCTGATTTGTGTTAAGTCAAGAGAATAAACCCAAAGCCGCTTCTTAACGAAGAGAACAAAACGGTAAGGACGCACGCGTTTCAGCTTTTATGTTAAAATTTCTAAATATTTATTTTAAGTTCAACCGACCAAAACATCATTAATCATTTCAAATAAATGAGGCAAATTTTTTCAAGCAAGGATAATTAATTAAAATCTGTAAAAGTAAAAAAAATTTAATTCATTTCGTTTTCAATTCTTATTACTTTCACCAATCATTCAATTATATTAACAAACAGAAGCTGGGACTCCTAAAAAGGATTTTTGGTTTCTCTAATTAACTTTTGAAGTACAATTTGTATTGAGATTGCTATTAAAACGAGTTTTACCTGATTTTATTATGCATTATAAAAGCACGAAATTGCGTTGCTCGAAAACTTGTTTTATGGCTAACTTACAGCTAATTTGGGCTTTTGTTAGTGTTTGTTTTGGTCTTAAATTACCAATTAACTTGGCGAAGAACTTGTAAACGCGAAATTCAATAAAAATGTATATTATCTTAATAAAGCAAACTCAGATGTTATTGCGTGAAAAGTAAGCACGTGGAAATGCGAGAAAGAAAATTAAATAAAATACCACTCATGAAAAATACTGTATTCGTTAAAAGGTTGATTTTATCTAACGAAAATAATCATGAAAAGAAAGTACAGACTTATAAAGTTCAGCAAAACGAATGTCAATGCAATGCAATATTCTGAGTTTATGGTGACGTTGTTGTTTCTGTCGAAATACTTAGCCGTAGACACCTCGTACTCTGCGGTTTCGCCGTCGACCATCTCGTCGTCAGGACAACTAGCCATTGTTTGTTAAGAAAATATGTTTTCAAACACTTGTTTGTAATATTTCTAGCTCGTTCTGTAACTGATAATTCACTGTGCAACATAACATAAACAATATGTTATTTTTTTTGCCCTAGAGGTAGTAAGATCATGCATTTAAACATTCTCATAATAGTTTGCATTTGTTTTATTTTTTTATTATTCAGTTATTAAATTCTAAAAAAATGAATAAGAGACGCCGGTGAATAATCTGTTTGTACGTTGTCCCAAAACTAAATTTATATTTGTTTATCAGACATATTTTGATATGTCTGCTGCAAATCAAAATGTAAATTGAGCTCCTAATGTCAGATGTCAGATGATAAACGTAATTTTCTAAATCAAGCCGATTAGAACGACCTTGTGTGAGATTTAAGTGTATCTAAAGAAAAAGCCGAATTAAATAAACCCATGTCTAAAACAATGGACAATACAATTTACTGAATAAAAATGCAAAACTTCTGTTTAGAGAAAACCACACCTAAACTTTTCACATTCACTAATGTTACATAAAAATTTTGTTTGAAAGGATTCAACAAAGTGTTCACAAATGGCAATTTTAAAGTGATAAGCTGTAGGGAGGTTACACCTGTTTTTTTATGGCTGACGGATAATTACACAGGTAAAGAGCACTACGTGAAACGTGAGTAGCTCCAGAGAAATGTTTTAATTGCAGAAAAACAAAATCTTCAAAATATGCCCCTAGTTTACAAAGAGAACATTTAGTACCGCCATTACATATATTATTGGAACAAGTTAAGCAAATTGTTGCGCTATGTATGACATAGAAATATAGTGCAAACGTTTAGTCTCCAATAATTAATGGGTATAAGTTCCAGATTTGCAATGACGTCATCGATAATTTTTTTAAATAGACAACCTACATTTTTGCAGTTTGGGTAGATGTAAGCATTCTGACATGTGTCACTTTTGACATGGACGTTGACAGTTTCCAATATATTAATTTTTAAACTAAAACAAAAACTATAGACATTTTGAAATAATTGATCATTGGTGAATCATTTTATCACTTGGTAATAATAAAGGATTGTGAGAAGTATATTACGTACGACTGGGAAGAGTTGCGCAAGAGCCGCGTAGCTGCGGGTGCATAACCACAGGATTACGTAATTGTTTTATATTTATTTTTGTCTTCATTTTTTAAAAAGTTTCGTTAAAATAATACTGCACCCATAAATTAAATTTATTAAAAAATCTTTACCTTTGTAACAAATTAAGAAATAAAAAATTCAAACAAAAGTTGTAGTTTAAGTTCTTAGGTACAACTGTTGTTAGTTTTATTAAAAAAATAAAAACGCAATTAAATACAGGTGTGCACAGGTACTCACAGGTCACTTTGTGTGAAGAAAGTTTGCTTCATTAATATAGTTAAACTATCTAAATTCCAAATTTCATTAATTACTTCATTTTTTCTAGATTTTAAGAATATTTTCTGAATTATTATTCTGTATACTGATTGGATTAAAACACGCTGTATAAGTGAATTGAAGTTGAAAGTCAAAAATAATTATTAAATAAAAGCTTAAGTTTGAAGATGAACCATATGTAACAGTATTCTTTTCTTTTTCAATAATTTAAAAAAAATGTATTCTTTAATGATAGTACAACGACATTTCCTGAATCATATGTACCGGGTGTCCTATTTTCGATGAAATTGGGGGATTTCATGTATTTCCCAAATTCATAGAGAAACCCGTGGTCGGGACCCATGGCCCGATTTTTGAGACAAATTTAATGGTCTAAACTGCACTTTGATATCTTGACTAGTTTTATTTTTATTATTAATTGGAATTTATTGGCACTGTATGTAATGGAATATTTAATATAGTTTGAACACGATCGCTGAGTTAGATTTAGTTAATTAACTCTAATTTAATTCTACTATTAATTAAACATTTGAAATAATTTTATTTAATTAATTTACAATAATTCGCGAAGATATCGAATTGAAACTTAATTTCCTAACTTAATGGAAACCTTTACCTTTTGTGATAAATAATTCGTAAATAGACAATTTAACAATTTACCCTAGTTTATTTGTACGTATAACTTTATTACTGCTTCAGTAGAAATAATAAACTAAAAAAAATCATTATTACGTATTTTCTTTGCGCGAGCGTAAAATATGAAGGACAAGAGATAATATTAAGTTATCCTTTAATTATTTAATACAAAAAAAGATGTAAGAAGTTTTTTTAAATATAAACTTGAAAAATCAAACATTGTTGAAATTTACCAAATTATTGAAAATTAGTTTTCCATAATAATTATCGGAAATTTGTAGATAAGTTTTCTATTTGAATCTTTTAATATTTGTTACATTTCTGGATTAAAATAAAATACAAATTTCAGTATCCCTATAATTAATTTACATATTACGTTGCCTGTTTATTTAAAAAAAACCCTAGAATTTAATTTTGAATAGCTACTTGATATTAAACAAAAATGAACATTACAATATGGAGACTTTGGATTACCCAAAATAGCAGTTTCCGCGCTTATCGTTATTTGTAGGCATGCGCAGTAAAATAAAAATAAGATCGAACGATGTAAGGATAACGCCAAACTTTATTTACGGTGAATATTAATTACGTTTAGTGTGGTTATAGGGCGACCAATTCGCAATGCGCTGTCAAATTAATTGTCACCAAAAATTAGGTTATGGTTAAAAATTAAATCGAAAAAGTGTAATAACTGACTGTTTTGTTAAGTGCAGTGTAAAACCTTTAATGAAATTGCTCGATGTTATCCTTATTTATAATCACAGGATCCGTTATTTTAGGTAACCCAAAATCTCTCAAATGTGTCTCATTAAATTCAATTTTTATTCTATCTATAATAAAACTTAATGGTAATAACAATTAAAAATGATATTTTGAAGGGTGTCAGTGTCTAATTATTATCGGTGCTGACCAGTATCGTGGTTCAGAGATTTAGAGGCATATGATAAGCGACCCGGAGCCTAATTGGAGCCCGATTTTAGAGCTAAATGGTCGTGGAAAGAGAATTTGCTCCGCAACTAACCGTCTCTTACGAACATAGTGCATACGTATTCTAATAATTACTCAAAGATAAAATTTCTCATAAATACGGTTTTCTGGGTTATTGCTGGCAACGTTTGAAAGAGGAGGAAAAAGCCTTTTTTGTTAAACTTTTTTTGTCTGTTGCGGCAAACATCTTAATTGGTATGTTTGTAGAATTTGTTTTAAGTCTCTGACTGATGTTTCCTCTCGATCTGCTTCACTACTTATAGTCCTGGTGATAACAAAAAATTTCGCGGTTAAAAAAATTTTAAATTTGAACAATGGGGTCTGACAAAGTAATCATTCTAATTTTTGCAGCTGCAGTAAACTTATTTAAAGCATTTCCAACGAAAAACAACTAACAATAAGATTTAATCGTTGACATCGTGCAATTTGTATTTCGAAAATAAGTTATCGTTAAGGTATAAACGATACAAAAATATCAACTTGAAGTAACATACTAAAAGTGTACGTTTGAAAATAAAATCGGGCCGTTAATTGCTGAACAAACAATTTACAGAAAACCAAAAAAATTACAATTTATTGTGAAACCTAAAACCATACTAAAAAAAGTGCCAACTTAAAAAAGTTGTGTATTATAGTGTAGTATGTAAAGTTTTTGGTGCAGTTTTTACTGTTTTTCTGTTGGTTAAATAGACGCTGCAGTTGGTGTTCCTTTCCTTTGAACTGTAGTGGATATAATCCAATGCAACGGGTAAACTAGCGATAGAGACATCCCTACCATTAGTACTGTTTAGAACAGTCGTATTAATCGTGCAAATTTAAAAATTTTTTCGTAACAAAACTTTCTAACGTTGAGTCATCCTTAAAGTAGTCTCTAATAGGAAGAACCTCGTTTTATTATTTAAACTGATTTAAAATTGCATCTATTTGTTAATCTTTCTCGAGCTGAAACAATTTTTTCAATAGTAAATTAACTATTTTGACAATCCCCAACCATCAACAAGAGTGTTGCGCAATATTCCCTGATATATCCTGCTTGAAGTCAAAACTAACATTTTTCAAAAAGTTCGAAGTAAGCTGTTCAAGGGTGTCACACCGCATTTAACATATACAACACTTCAGTTCTAAACGTTTACACGAGATAATAACTATCTGTGCGGCATTCAATTTAAAGTATCGGCAAAAAAAAATTGCTAAATAATAAAATATAATTAAAACTAGGTAATTATACAGCCTCTAAGAATGATTCAGAAATTATTCTGTCTAAGATACATAATGGGGTTCATAAAATTCTAAAATCTCTGATATAGATGGAAGAATTAATTTCTTTAATCACGAAACCTTTCCTTGATTGCTCTTTATCAATTTTAAAGAGGGTATAGTATATTTAGACTGCTACATTTTTTTAATAGTGAAAAGGGCAACAGTAATAGCTTTAAAAAAAACATACATTTCCTAACTACAAATTTTGTTACTAGGAATGTCTATATCTCAACAGAAATCAATACACATTCCTTGTTGCTTTTAATTTTAAAAATAAAAAACGATTACTTACGTTCTAGTTTGATTCTGCCTTACTTTTAAGCAGTCAGTTCTGTGAAGCCATTTTAGAATTTTGCAATTTATGACCACAACGCAGTTACGCCATGTACACAAAAAGCAACACGGCGTCGCAAAGTGCCAAACCAACTCAACGGCAAGGCATGGGTTTCGAAAAATGTTTCTTACTTACCTTAATAGAAGACTAGCGGTCCTTATTACAAATCAGATTTAGGATTTTATTAGGCACCACTAAGATCTTTTAAATATACACAAATGCTTACTAATAACTTTCTAAGAAAAATTAAAAAAAGTAAAATATTTGGGTTTTTCTTTTAAAATTTGTAGTTGCGTCATTTTTTGAGATGTAGGACAAATCTTTTAAAAAATAGGAAGTAATGATACGTACTTTTGCACACACTAAGTACGTGTTATTACCTCCTATTTTTTGAAAGATTTGTCCTACATCTCAAAAAATGACGGATCTACTAATTTTAAAATCCAAATATTTTACTTTTTGCGATTTCTCTTGGAAAGATATAACCTGATTGAGTCCTATTGGTGCTCATTTTATTTGTATTTTTATCTTCTATAACTTTTTTTACACCATTAATATTGGTTTATTACTTTTTACTCAGGAAAAAAAGTTGTAAAAAAACACGTTTCTTTGCATATAAATGTTAATTAACTATATAATGACAATTCATTTTCGGTATAAAACATAAATATAACGTACTTTATACTATTTAGAATTACATGGCCCAGGAGGCGGTCAAAAATTTACTTATTATTTGCTCTATTGACTGGGGTATAAAAACATGGTAGTTCTCCGCACTAAACGATCAAATTACTTACAGTTGTTTTTATTCTGGCGAGTCTAATAATCTGTTTTGGGGGATACACCAAATCTCTCAAGATTTTTGTCTTTAACAGCGACCGTTTATTACGCCGAATTAATTGATAAATGCATTCTACGGTATTGCATTTCTATAATTAGTTCGCGTGTATAAGAGATACCAAGCGTTATTTTGCCTTTAGTTTTAGTCAAACGATAGTTCTTTCTAATTTTGCAAACGTTGTTTCCCGTACGTTATTAATTTATTTATTTTATTTATTTATTTATCTGTTTATTTGCCCAACAGGTATAAAAGCCAATTATAGGACAAACTACATGTATGGTAATACAGACTGTATACTTGTTCATTAGAAGTTTATGGAATAGGGGATTGATCGAAAAGTTCTATTTAATTAAAATGTTTCAGCTCTTCAAGCACTTCCGGTTACACCGGAAGTGGCTACCAACTTTCTTATTTTAAATAGAATAATATATTTTTTTTTGCATATTTGGATTCTACGCAAAAATCTGAGTTACTTTCATGTGGCACAACCTATATGAAAAATCAATAGTTTTTAGATATTCTCATTTTTTGAGATAAATTGGTTTTGTAGTATTGTTTTCAAACGCTTGTCAATGATTGAAAACGAAAGTTAAGGTAACAAAATTTGGGTTATACTTAGGAGGACTGTTCAGTTTTTAAATGATGTATGATTTGACATCTCATTATTTACTGGGTGTTCAAAATGTTTGGCTAAATCTGACTAACTTCAACTGCCCAAAAGGCTATTTTTTTTAAACGGAACACCCTATATCTGGTTGCTTTATGTGATGGAAAATTAAGTGGTCTTTCAATCTTTATAAGGGTTCCCTATACCTATCTGTTACCATTTTGCTGCTATCGATGTATTTACATTCGACACACAATATTTCTCTATTTTATTAAATAATTTCTGACTAGTGACCTATGGAAATTAAAATAATGCGCTTTATTTATCAAACTTGTGTCGACGTGACACATTATACACGATATGGAAATCCAACAAGAATATTCGAATGAAGACAAATTAAATTCGATCATGCCTACTGCAATTTATTTGCAGCTTTTATTTTGGTGGTATTATGAAACCGTGTGCAGATGTATTAAAAAGATTAAACAGTAAAACTAAAATTTTGAAATGCACCATGACAATAAAAAACTGCCTTGTTAGCTCATCAGTTTTTATGTTCCCACAATACCCGAAGGGCAAGGCGTCTAGACAAGGGCGACCTTGTTTTGACTTGACTGGGTATATTGAGTAATTGAGTACATTAAAGAATTTAAACATCAGTTTAGATGAGGTGTTGTGGCTCTCCAGGGCCCTAGAGCTTCCTGGCTGTCGTGACATAATATAGATTCGCTTACGACGGTAATTCTTTTCTATTTAGTTCTTGCATACTCCATAATGACATCTATTTCCGCCCGAAAGACAGACGCTAAGCTGCCTAGGGAGTAGGCACACTCTGCATCTTCTCGTCGATATAGAGAATTTTAGCACAACGTAAAATGCATGCTTTTTCTAATATAAAACCACAAGCTTTCCGTCCAGGTGACAAAATATGTCGTGTAGCATTTTGTGAAAGCATTTTATTGAAAACGCAGGAAGACCCAAATTTTTTGAAAACAATTATTTGGACCGATGAGTCAAAATTTAGTAGAGAAGGAATCATTAATAGAAAAAATTGGCATTATTGGGCAGAACAAAATCCTCGGATGGTGCGCGAAGGTAACTTTCAAGACACATTTAGTTTTAATGTTTTTTGTTTAATTATGAATAATCGTGTTTGTTTTGAAATGTATGACAAATTCTCGTAAATATTTAGAAATGCTTAGAGGAGTGGTTTCAAACTTTTTAGAAAATTTACCTTTAAATCTTCTAAATTCATGTTGGTACTAAGTGGATGGTGCTCCAACCCATTCAACTCATGACGTTTATCAAGAATTATCCCATATGTTTGAAGATCGTTGGTTTGGACGCAATGGTCCATCTCTATGGCCTCTCAGATTACTTGACCTAACCGTGTAACTTCCAGTGTAACTGGAAGTGTTAGAAGAGCTGAATATTTTAAATAAATAGAACTTTTCGAGCAATCCCTTATTCCAAATTTTTAAACAAATGTTTCAACGGGAAGTCTATAAACTTCTAATGAACGGGTTAGCTGAATCACCCTGTACAATATATGAACACTAAGAAAAAAAATAAAATAAATTGAAGTAATATATAAGCGAGTTGACAAGAGACATAACAACAAAATAAACGTTATTTATTATTAAGTAATGACATTAACGTACAGTTGTTAATATCATTATGAGAAAAACTTAAATTAAAATTTCTGCAGATGATATGAATTGGCGGTCTATATAATATATTTGTACGTGCCAATGGTAAACAAAATGTTATTTTGTTACGTGTAGTGAAAAATGGAACATGGAATTTAATTAGTAATAAAAGGTAAGGACAATCAATTAGATTATGAAGTAGTTGGTAGAGAAAAATAATACTAGATGTACGTCTGCGTTGATGTAAACATTGAAAGTCAAATCTTAACAAAAGTGTTTCTTGAGAGCATCCTCTTTCAGGATAAGTTCCATCAATTTTGAAAGTTAAATATTTGAAACATTTTCTTTGGACTTTTTCAACAGAGGCGATATGGTTACCTTGTGTGGGATACCATATTAATGAATAATAATCGAGTTTGGAACGCACTAGTGTAATGTACAAAGTTTTTATCGTGATGGAATTTTTAAATTGTCTACAATTTCGTATAATAAAGTTTTTAAAGTAGATTGTGATAGGTTTTAATATGATCTGTGAATGTCAATCTATCATAAAAAAATACACCAAGATCTTTTAAGACTCTACACCGCGTTAAAACATTAGAGTCGATACAGTACGGATACAAAATTGGTTCTGCTTTACGGGTATAAGACATCACATTACATTTACTGGTATTGAGTGACAAATAATTCACTTGACACCAAGAGCTGACATTAACCAGTTGCTGTTGAAGAAATTGGCAATCACTGTAAGATCTTATAGAATAATATATTTTTAAGTCTTTAGCAAATAATAACTTTTCTGATTGTATGTTTTCTGTAAGATCATTAACAAAAATTAAAAATAATAATGGTCCGAGATTGGATCCTTGAGGTATTCCCAACATAGATATTAGATAAGAAGGCACGTAATTATTATAAATAACGAATTGTTTGCCATTCTGTCCACTATGGAAGAAGTTAGAAGAATGAAATTTGGCAGATAATTGATGCTAATAAAGTGACATTTTTTGGTGGTTTTTGTAACTCTGAAAATTTAATACAAGGGGTGAAAAAATTAACCTTTATAATATTTTGCCTCAGAACTTTTTAATGCGTCTACATTTTCTTACTTAGAAAAGGACGGATTCCAACTGCAAGATTTTCATGTCTTCGCTATTTCTCGTAAAATTCTTAGTTTAATCACAAAAAAATATAAAACATTATTCATTCCTTTTTCGCATACATTTAGAGAGGTTATCGTTTGTTCAAAAAAATAAAGTAGGCCGGTGTCAAATGATGTCATAATGACAAGTATTTGTCTAGGTTTATTGTCCTAGTTTTCTTTGTGAGATTTTTTAAACTTTCGAGAACTGAAATCAATTACATAAATAAAATGGCAAACTATACAAACGCAGAAATGGCAGATATGCATTTTGTATATGGCCGTGCTAATGGAAATGGATTAAGAGCTCAGAGGCTTTACACTGAACTATATCCTCAACAAACATTACCCCATCATAGTTTATTCGCGCGTATTCATCAACGTCTTCGAGAAGAAGGAAACTTTTCAAGAAGTACTGTCGATTTCGGACGTCTTCAAGAGGTAAAAACTGTAACACTAGAAGAGGCTGTTTTTAATTTAATAGAAGAATCGCCCGAAAAAAAAAGTACGAAAAAACTTTCCCAACAGTTAAATGTGAGTAATTCCACAATATTTAAAATTTTGAAAGAACAAATGTTGTATCCCTACCATATCCAACGAGTTCAAGCGCTCTTACCTTGAGATTTTCTACCTCGTTTAATTTTTTGTCAATGGATGCTTCAAATGATCATACAAGTTCCGCAATTTCTATGTCGTATTTTGTTTACTGATGAGGCAAACTTTTCCCGAGAATCTATCCGAAATTTCCATAATAATCACATATACGCCAAAGAAAACCCACACGAAATTCTTGAATCTAATTTTCAACACCAACTTTCATTAAATGTGTGGCTTGGTGTCATTGATAATTATTTAATTGAGCCATATTTTCTACCAATAAAATTAAATGGATACAAATACAGCCATTTCCTCGAAAAGTGTTGTCTAATCTTCTTGAAGATGTTCCTCTACAAATTAGGCAAGAACTATGGTTCATGCATGATGGCGCTCCTGTCCATTTTAGTGTTATGGCTCGCCGGTTCTTAGACGAAGTGTATGCAAATCGTTGGATAAGGCGAGGAGGTCCTCAGAACGGGCCTGCCCGATCTCCAGAATTGAATCCGTTGGATTTTTGCATTTGGGGTTTTCTTAAAACGCTAGTTTATTCAACTCCCGTTGAAGATATCAATGAGTTAAGGGATCGTGTCATAGCATCATGTGAGACTATTAGAAATACCCCCGGATTACTTTAAAGAATACGGAATTCAACGAGACAAAGAGTATAAGCGTGCGTTTCATCTCAGTGGCGTCATTTTCAACATTTATTGTGAATTTTGTTATTAATATTTTGTTACCATTGTTAATTAGTTTGTTTTTGTTGTTCGTTAATAGTAATTAGTAGTACAATAATTATTATTCAATTTATTATTCTGATATTTCCTAATTTACAACATTTTTTGACTAAACAAAAATGCCATTATTTAGTTCTGCAGACTATTTTAAGTACTTACGAAACTCTCCAAGAAACCAGGACAATAAAACTATTTATTATTATGACATCATTTGACACCGGCCTACTTCATTTTTTTAAACAAACGATAACCCCTCTGAATGTATGTGAAAAAGGAAATAGTAATGTTTTATTTTTTTGTGATTAAACTAAGAATTTTACGAGAAATAGCAAAAACATGAAAAAGTTGCAGTTTGAATCCTTCTTTTTAAACAAAATTTTTAAGTAGGAAAATGTAGACGCATTAAAAAGTTCTGAGGCAAAATATTATAAAGGTTAATTTTTTCACCCCTTGTATTAAATTTGCAGAGTTACAAAACCGCCAAAAATGTCACTTTATTAGTATCAATTATCTGCCAAATTTCATTCTTCTAACTTTTTCCATAGTGGACATATTAAATAAAAACTGTTTTTTCCCCTAACTTTAAGGGGCTGTAACTTAGAGGGAAAGTGGTTTTGAACAAAATTTTATATGAAAGGCCCCCTTAATTTTTGCTGAAAAATTACCCTGTTGAATATTTTGGATCAATTTAGAAACACCCTGTATAAAGATACAAAGTATGTCTCCATCTCTCAATTTCTACATACACATAGAACCCTACAAAAATTTACACTTTAACAGTTCTCAGAATTGAACTTGTACAATAATACTTAGTTTGTTATCGACACGAGTGTTAAGCATTTAACGTTATCGCTTTTGATAACGATAATGCATATAAACATTCACGGTCGTTACAGTTAACTGTTGGCGTTTCTTAGTTTTGTACGTATTCTTTATACACGAGATGTCATAAGACACGCATTTCACTTATTCACATAGCTCAGTTTACTTAAAAAAATATATTCCTGAAAGTTAAATGCTCTTTGATGCACTTATTTACGTTTTTTTTTGTGTGAATTTGAGAAATCACAACAAATGCTCTTGTATTTATTTAATTAAATTAAAATTTACAAATTACTTCAAATATATCAAATTGTTTAGAATTAAGCTCAATTGGTTTGAATTGATTTGTACACAGGTTTTGTCAGTGATTGTCTCCTCCAGAAAAAAACTACTCCAGTTTCAAAAGCCTTTGCAATTTTGCAAATCATCGATGTACTCGGAAACTGTATTTTGCCATAATGTTGGACAGTTAAAATTTCGTTTCTTACAATACAATGTTTTGTTATGTTTCGAGACAATTATTTGGTCTTAGTACCTACAGGTAAAATATTAGCTGTTTCAAATATCTGTACTATCTACAGGGTGTGGCGCGAAGAGTTTTGATTAAAAGTAATGGCGGATAGAGTTATGTTAAAAATCTGAAATTACGAAGCTATAGGTTTTCGATGACGCCGAGTTCAAATATAATATTGTCCTTAATGTGGCACTTCCGGTTATACCGGAAGTAGACGTCAACTTTGTTATTTTAAATGGAACCTAGTATTTTTTATTTTATTTTCGGATTCTACATGAAATTTTAGATTAAATTTGTGAACAATGTCCTATACCAAAAATAAAGTATTTTCGAGATATTTCGATGTTTTTAAAAATTTTGAAAAATCCTAGTCTACATTGAATACCGATATCTCCATTATTACGAAGCTAGTGACGTGAAATTGTAACTAATAAACAACAAGCGCTTGCCCGTTAACTCCATGTGTCCAACTCATTGATATTTCATACAGAGTGTTTAAAACTTAGCTGCCACCGTGGCCAATTTAAATCATTTATAAGTTGCTTACTTTAAATAGAACACCCTGTATTTTATTACATTTTTCGCTGTATTTTTTAAGCCAATTCGTTTGGTATTAGTATTCCCTATACCTAAATCCAACCAGTTTTGAGATATTTCATTATCTTTGTTAAAACATAACAACACTTAATTATTTCAACATTAGTAAAGGGTAGGCCATGATTTCCATTATTTAAGGTGATATTTTGATATTTTTTCATAAGTTATTAATTCTGAAAAGTAACCAATAGCCTGAAAGGATTATTAATTATGGATATCATTAAAAACGTTGACTAGGTATTTTGTATTAATTTAATTAGATAACTTACAAACAAAAATAACTAAATGTAATATTAAACAAATAAAGTTTTATAATAAGTGTTCAAAATTAGCTCCATCTACTTCTAAACATTTATGAATCCTTTTCATTAAGCTACGTCTTGTAATTCTGGAAATATGGTCGGGTGTTAGAGAATTAAAAGCAAGTAAGACTCTTTGCATCATATCTTCCTTTGTCGTAACAGGTTTGGAAAATACCTGATTTTAATGTAACCCCAAATACCAAAATCTAGAGGAGCCAAATCAGGAGAGCGAGCTGGCCAACGAAACGGACCTTGATTGGCAATCCATCTATCATCAAACATGTCGTAAAGATGGTCAGCAACACGCCCAAAGTTATGAGGAGGTGCTCCATCTTGCTGATACCAAGCTGAAGTCGCCTCTCCATTTCTTAAAGTATGTAACGCGGGTCGTATGACTTCTTCTAAAATGTCGCAATATCTTTCACCGTTTAAATTTTCATCATAAAATTTTATTGCTAAAATTTTATCGTCTTTTATTGCACAAAAAACATTAAAACTCCAACTATCTTGGAAAGAACGTTCTTTAATAACATGTGGATTTTCATTAGACCAAAAATGGGAATTATGTCGATTAAATAAACCATTTTTGCTAAACTTTGCTTCATCACACCATATAACCTTTTTATGAAGTTTTCATCCTCTTGGGTCTTCATTAAAACCATTCACAGAATTGCACCCTTCGAGGAGGATCATCTAATTTTAAATGCTGCACCAAATGATACGAAAATGGTTTCCATTTGTGTTTTTTAAAATGCGATGAATTGTTCTCGTTGATAAAGTAAGATCTCTTTCACAATCTCTAATAGAGACATTTGGAGAGGCCGTAAAATAACCCAAAACATTAATTTCGTTTATGTCATTGTCCACTAGTGGTTTATTTTTATTAATTTGTGTCTTAAATTGACCAAACTGACGGCAGTTTTTAAGCAATCTTCTTACAATATCACCAGTTGCATTTGGTCAATTTGGATATCTTTCTGCAAAAATACGACAAGTCCTTTCAACAATTCTATTACACTCGCCGTAAATAATAATAAGATTTAGGAAATCATCATTAGTAAACCCTACATTTGCCATTATTTACTATGAAATACAAACTGGTAAAGAAAACTGTCAAAACAACTTAAACATTAACGTTCTAACTATCAAATCTTTGACAGCCATGGCCTACCCTTTACTAATGTTGAAATAATCAAGTGTTGTTATGTTTTAACAAAGATAATGAAATATCTCAAAACTGGTTGGATTTAGGTATAGGGAATGTAAAAAAATCGAAGTATCTCGAAAATACTTCATTTTTGGTATAGGACATTGTTCACAAATTTAATCTAAAATTTCATGTAGAATCCGAAAATAAAATAAAAATACTAGGCTCCATTTAAAATAACAAAGTTGACGTCTACTTCCGGTATAACCGGAAGTGCCACATTAAGGACAATATTATATTTGAACTCGGCGTCATCGAAAACCTATAGCTTCATAATTTCAGATTTTTAACATAACTCTATCCGCCATTACTTTTAATCAAAATTCTTCGCGCCACACCCTGTATAACTATGATGAATATCAAATATATTTTTGAAATAATACATTATCGCAAATTCATTGACCCTACAGAGTTTTGTATCATTCAATCGTAAGTTTATCTAACCCAAATGCAGAACAGTAGTTGTGGAAACAGAGATAATATAAGTTGCAGCCAGCAGCTTCAAACAAATCGTGAATCAACAAAACCATCGCGTATTAATATACCGTGGGATAATCTGAAACTATGCAGTTGTTAGTTCATTTACAAGCTAAGAACATGCAATAACAATATCACTTCGGGTCGTTTAACTTCAACTTTCTACATAAAGTTTTAGTTAAAGGACTCAAACTGCAAATTGTCTACCTTATAAAACATTATAATAAAAGCATTTCTCTTTACCTTTTTAATCTTTTTTTACTTCGTTTACTTGTTTATTACAATTTGTAATTTGTTAAATCTTGGATGCTGCGCTTGCAATTTAATTTTTAATCAAAATTTAGTGCGAAATGTGTTGCCGTCTTGTAACGAGCCATGTTGGTAAAACATAATTTTACATCATAATCATAATAAACTTTACTTAATGTTTCCTAAAATTGGTTTTCTTTCCCATAATTTTATATTTTGCAAATTTGTATAATGTATATGCAGCAATTGAATTTGTTATTAACGTTGTTCTTAATAATTTATTACGGTTTTATTGCTTCTGGTTTCTTTTTTTTTCATTATTTTCGTCGTAATGAGATCATAATTTTAAACAGTTTTCTTTTAAGACATGCTGCGTATTATAATATATTGTTGTTTGTTGTCGAGTAACAATAATATAGATGAATTTGGTAACTCAAAGGTAATGAACTACTCACGCATAATCAGTAATTTAGTAAATTACAATCTAGGATAACCATAATAACATGTAAATCATATTCAAGTTACAAGCTTGTGTCAGTTTGCTTCGAATGTGACGTCAAATAAGCGGAAAACGCTTGTTTAAACGTTAGGTATGTGATCGAAAGTAATTTTTGCCAATAACTGTTAAACTTAGTTACATCTTTTTGCTTGTTTTTTTATTATGATGCATTTTTGGTAATTAGTTTTTTACTTATTAGTTTTTGTCTTGTGAATATTAATACGTTGTGTACCAAAATGATTTAATAACAATCACTAAGTCTTTAAGGTTCCAGTCCAATTAGGCTTGGAAACTTTTTCCCCGAGAAGCGGTGCTATCCCTAAAACCAGAAATACATCATCTCCCCGGAATGTAGATAATCCTATATTTGCATATGAACTTCCCGAAGTTGCCGATAGATGGCGATACGTGTTACATTATTAATTTCCTGTTATTTTCACACCTAACACTCAATTTCAAATTAAAGATTAATTCAAACAAACTGAATAGTATAACTAAATAGTATATAAAAACTTTAAAAAAATCTATTTTTAAATTATTTCGTTGTTCCGTCGTGTGGTAACATTATTTCCGTTATTACAGCATTACAGCCATCTTTTGATAAAATATAATCGATTCTGAATTGATATCCATCACGACACTATAATCGCGATATTCAATTAATGACGAAACTGGGAAGCCAACGCATAACGCCATCTATCGGTAACTGAAGAAAACACTAACACGTATAGAGAATCTACTGCTTGTACCTATGGGACGTTCTACATTCCGGGGGAGGTGATGTATTTCTGCTAAAACTAACAGTTTTTTAGTAACAGAATAAAGGTTTGAGATCCAGTTGAGAATAAGCATCGTTTTTCAAAAATTAAATCCTAGAAATAAAACTGCGGACGTAAATAGTGCAGGTGTTCATATCCCGCACACGTGCATTCTCATAATGTATTTATAAGCATTTTCTGCAATATATTGAATCTAGCTTTTTTGTTTTAATTAAAGAAAATTTAAAGTTTTTTTTCTTTGTCAAAGCCATCCTACGGAGGACTCGTGACCTGTGTGGTGGGTGACGATGCTAAGCAAATCGGTTATGACCAACCAGGTTGATTCGAATTATGGCGCTCGATTTGAATGGTCTCAAAATCTTGAACAGGGCTTAATACATTATACCGTCCAAAATAATATTGCAACAAAACACTCACGTGTAAGAATTTTGACACGTTTTTGTCTTTCTACTTTTTTTAGAAGTTAAAAATATGTCATTTTATATGGTATATTGTCTTTAACACACTAAAAATTTTACAACAATCGGTTCACGCGTTTGAGCCTGGATTTGATCAGAAGTTTCAGGGCACCTGATCAGCCGTCTTAAATAACATCTACAGATTAAACTAAGCAACAGCGATAATATGTGGGAATTGGTCTCTAAGTGAGGTTTATTAAACTACATACGCCTACGATTACTAGGTATAGATATTTTGATATAATAATATCAGTTGTATGCTATATTTTTATAACTTACTGCTAGTTCACTTCAATAAATAAATAATTGAAAACTAACAAATCTGGCGATAAATCATAATTGTTTAATTTCTTTGTTAAGAAAACTATAAGTAGACTAACAAAATAACCAACTTTTAATTTTTGCCTTTTTCAGTTTTCTGAACATAATATTATTTTTCAAAATTAATGTTTCGCATTCTTGGTTTAGCTTCAATTAACTAAATTTTCTTCATGTTTAATATATTTCAAATTACTTAAATGTCGTGAACAGAAGAAAATTAAATCACTAAAATTTGTGTCAATAACACCGAGACCTGCATAAAAAATCAAATCTTTACTGACCACGCCTTTTGAATATAGTTTTTTTACAGTTTAGGTGATATCTTAGGAATCAGTTAACGATTCGATTTTGATGAAAAGGTTCATTGTTCTACGTTAATGCGGCGAATTTCGATTTTTTTAAAGAACTTTTTAGGTATTTACGTAATCTGTGCCATTTGAAACTTCTAGTCTGTAAACGGATATCTTACAAGAATCTCAGTTTAAACCTGGGCAACCGTAATCCCTAAAAGGTTACGAGATTTTCAGGGTAGACCGCTCATCGAGCAAGTGGTAGGGAAGTCATAAGTGTTTGAATGGGATTAAAACGAAACTCATACCTTTTACTACAAACCTACAAGCAGTATCCATTCCAGATACCCTTTCACCTTGTGAGGATGCAATATACAGTGTGTCACAAAATATGTGTTCCAGTTATGCCCTCTATAAACTCTTCAAATCTGGAAACATATTTTGAGACACCCAGTATACTTACCTCCTTTTGATTGGTGACTGCAAGATGTATCCCATCAAAGGAAATGTAGATAATCATGCCTCTTTCTAGGTACTGTATTCTTAAAAGATTACATATTGATAAACCTTTGGAATATTTTTTATCAAACTCACCTGCTTACAAAGCCATCGCTCCGGAAAGAAAGGCGCTGTTTGGTAGATCGACAACGTAAAAGAGGCCATTTAAGTTTTTCAAAAAGTGGGAGGTTGTAGAAAAAGCAGCCATGTTGCGAAACAAAATACCGTCTTGGAAGATCTACTTGACCTTGATTAGCTCCAAATTTTGGATTTTTTGAGAGTGGAAGAAACATGGTTAGATAAGCTTCTGATGTGGACTTCTGAAGAAAGTTTTTAGAAAATAAAACTCAATTTTGAACACGATTACAATGCTTCTTTAAAAATTAAATCTTAACAAATTTAAGACAAGCTCTTCTGATAAAGACAATATTTATTACAAACTTTCTAAACAAACCAAAGAAGAATTACATGCTAAGAAGTTTTAATCTGAAATGGATGAAAGGCCATTTGCCGTGGAAAGAACCATCGTTTTTTTCTTTACTTAAGAACAATAAATACCCATTGATTGCCAAAATGTATTGCCGGATAAATCTACGTCTTGTCAAAGTTACTTCTTGGTCTCTGTACCAGCAGACCATAGTTTGATATGTAGAAGGGTTACATGATTACAGAAGTGATTTCCAAAATATCGATCAATAATTCTGCGTGTTGTCTCAGAAACATTTCGGTCTCTGTACCGGCAAGTTCTAGTTGGGAATCGAAACCTCTAATCAGCGAACGTGTAAAATGTCATTCCACATAGCATTTGTATTGACGATTTGGTCGTTTTCCTTTCTGGGATTTTAAAAAAGTATTAAACCACTGTTTTACGACGGGTTTCAAAAACTTAGAAAGAAACACGACCAAATCGTCAATACAATGTTATGTGGAATGACATTTACATGACATTCTAGTGGCGGTAGGCACGGTACTTGCGCACTTTACACGCGTACCTAAAATTATTTACTTGGGAATGACTTGGAAGGATCTTCTGTCTTAGAAAAGTTGAGGTATTTTTTTGTTTCAATTTATTTGCTAGTTCAAATAACAGAATTTCTGAGTACACAATTACACACTCACACGTTAGCACAGGGCACATAACAAACATTTTATAAATTAATGTTAAATGGTAGAGTAAGGACAAATCAGATTTCTTGTCTAATCTTTGTCAAAATCAGAATCAAAAATGCTGACAATATTTTCCTTTTATTACCTTTCTCACCTGAGCAAAAGGGGGGACTGCTTGATGTTGCTGCTCGGCGGACCTTACTAGGATTGATGACTAGCTGCACCATGTTTGCCGCTAGCGTTTGCAACAATACGGCGCAGAACATTCGTTGTTTTAGTAAGTAGAGCACAAAGAATGTCTATGTACATAACAATGGCAGTATGCAGAACCGTCTAAACTGAAGCAATGCAGCTGCTCATGACCTTGAGACTTGGAAGCTTGACTCGCGGAAAAAATTGATTATGATTATAAGATGAACCGAAATTGAACTGTCGATTGACCTGTTGAGTTTAGCCGAGAATCATTTGCCGAGGCCTGACCGTGAACGTCTCCTGCACGAGAGGCTTGTTGAGGTATGGCAGAGGCGGTAGACTAGCGGCACTAAGAGTCGGGTGTGACTTATGATTGATCCCTACTGTAACCAGACGACGAGAGTTTAAGAGTCGGCCGCCCTGAGAAGTGAGATGGGTAATGACGGAACATGGTTCTTGGTAAAACTAATACATGAAGCTTGGTTTAAATTTTTGGACAGTTGATTTTTGTATCGAGATGTAAGGAACCGCAGGACTCTTGGAACCCTGGTGGAGTATGACCCCGTACGACATCATGTTTTACAACATGATTGGCTCCATAATTAAGAAATAGAAAGGGCTGATAGACCAGCAGGACTAAACAGACTGGTTATGGTCGGACCCAAGCTTCACGTAGAGGCGCCTAGCTTACGAAAAGAGTCCCATAGTGCCGTAATTGTGCGATACAACGTTCTCGGAGTTTTGAAATGAGGCTATTAGAGTACTAACCTGAAGCCTGGAGTTTAATGTTATTTATGATGATCCTGGGACACTGGACCCCACTTGACCATGCAATTGATCTGAACAATCGAAATCTGGATTTAAACATAACTGAGTCAAATTTAGTTGGGACCTGTGTGGAGGTTTGTTATCCCGATTTTTTGGTCCCTTGTAAGATACCAAAAAAAAAGAATATTGTATTAATGAAATATTAAACGATCATTTGCGTATAATGGCCTGCCGGTCCCCTTGTAAGTGGCATGTTCTCTAAGCACATAACTTTATTGGTTCAAACTTAGCGATTTGATTCCTGGTGGTCGCGCTGTGGCATTTCAGTTACTACCGGTGAAGTATTAAGAAACATATGTCGTGCTTGATGCATACAATTGAGATTTTGGAAGATTGGCCATAATGGCAATAGATAAAAAAAAATACGAGGTTAGAGAACACTCGTCTGTTTTTCTGGTTGTCCGTGAGCTCTTTTGAGTCTTGTCTGTTCTGTTTTCTGCTTTGCGGGGCGTTGCCTTCATAATCTAGGCCCGGTTCTCCTTGACCTCCGAAGCGGCCCCCTGCGGTTAAAGAATTGTCGCGTCCTTGAGTTACCAACTAACAAAGTGGTAACTGTACTACACTTACAGTGTACAGGCCGGACCTATTCCCAGAGACGTTCAAGTACTCTTCGATCCAAGACTTGTCAGAACTACGGGTTGTCGGCACTAAGCCGGGGTCGGTATACTAACTGCTGACCTCTGTCGATTAGGTTTGGATTCATACTAGCTGTGGCAGGCGACTTATTGGTAGGTGTTTCTGGAAGCCTAGCCAGGCTACTCTGTGGCGATAAAGTTTGCCCGGACAACAGTCACTATGTGGGACTGTTTGTGATCCAAATGCGTAGGCGCAAAACAGCGCATGAACTTTCTAAAGTTTCTTTTTTTCTTATGGTTTTTCATTGCCATCTCGTTCCTTTATTATCATCTTTTTTTTACTTTGCTGAGGTCTAATTTTTAACTTTTCTTAACTATCATCCTCCCTTTACACCATCATTGTCATACATTTTACATACACATTTTCTCTGTTTCCAAATTCTATGTTTCCTCCTTATATCCCCTTGCATCTGTAATTCCTTCTTTGTCATATTCTCGTGTGTGTTTTTATTTATTTTTTTATTTTTTAATTGAAGACGTGTTTGCTATTTTAATTTATTAGTTTACTTCCAAAATTTATCGTCTTGATTATTTTCCTTTTTACTCTACATCTTGTAAATAACACAGAAAGTTATGCGACGGTTTCGAATCTGACAATTTTCACTTTTTCCGACAAATTTGAGTTAGTAAGTTAAAAAGCAAAAGAAAGTTTTTTGTATGGACACCGGCTAGCCGACTGTCCGTCAGTATGTAAATATGATATCAAGAAACTTCTGGTCCAATTTTTATAAATGTTGCAATGTTATTTATAATAGTGCAAATTCGATAAGTATGTGAAGTTTTTTTTTTCTATTGCGAATTTATGGCATAAATGTTACTTCCTTGCTATTTTGCGCCGGGTATTTAGGCAACCTAATTTTGCTTTCGGTTATTAGATCTACAGATGGCGTAGAAATTCAATCCTGTAATTCGTTCTTTAAAATTTCCGTTCAACCATTTTATTAATGGTGCACGTGTTTTGTTCTGAAATAGATATAATCCTTTCTTTAATTAAACATTGTTAAATGCTACATTTTGTTTATTTAGTGTGTTCGCTATTGGATGCCGTAAATTGAAACAAAATTTGCTTATCACCGCAAGCGCCATTTTCTTAATCTTTTTAAAACTTACATCTGGGGACAAGTTAATTAATAATGAAAGCAAAATTAACTTATAAACTGCGTTCTTATTCTTTATTCGTATTGCTGGCGTTATGTTTTGGATGTATCTCTATAAGGCAGAAGTTGTCGGTATCTTTCCGCAACGAAACTGCTGCGCAGTATTAAAAGCAGACAATCTTTATCCTTGACACTTATTTGTCAGTTGGGTATCAGGCAGTGCCTACTTTTTGTTTCTTCATCTTGTTTGACAAGTATCACTTTCTGAATTAATTAACGTAAAGCCTAGGATGCACCCCATCGGACAACAAGTAACATGGTTCGAAAACTAAGTGATCTAGTTCTAAGTTATCTTTTTCTCATGCATTCAGTTTTGATAACTTTCTTAATAATAATTACCTGTGTGTTAGAAACCGATCGTTATTGAACACATTTAATTAGTAGTTAGCGCTGTTTTGTGATAATTTTTGTGCTTGCGCGGTCGCCCGACAAATTATTTCCAAATTTGTTTGCGCCAATATTTTAGTATTAGATTTAATTATTAACTGAAAAAACTGAGGAGTTTTAACAATATTTCGAAAATACATTCATTAGAGGTCGTGAACTGAGAAATGATCGTAGACGAGAACCACTATTTCCTCCAAATATATGGAATCACCGTCAGAACGCAGCAAATGGTTTGGTTAGGACTACCAATAGCATAGAAGGTTTTCATTATTTCTTTAAATCTTCATTTCAATGTGCAAATTCCTCAATAGAATTTTTGGCAAAGTTTGTTTGCAACACACATATTATTTGCAATATGAAAGTGGTCATAGTATGCCTCAACGTTTAAAGTATAAACAAATAAAGGAGCGCGTAGTAAGAGTCATCCAAGATTATAATATTGAACAGCGCCTGCAATTTTTAAGAGATATAGCGCACATTTTTTAATTGTGTCTGTGAAATAAATAAATATTCATACTTTAGAAATATGAAACATTTTTATTATAATAAAAATTATTGACATAGTAATTGGATTGTTCTTCGTTGAGGAGGGGCACCAAAAACCACTATTACGTATTTTCAGACAACGTTTCGTGCAGCAGAAAGTGCACTTCTTCATAGAGTGTGTGTTGTATCAGAGATATTTATTTACATTTAATTGTTAATTTTTTGTGTTTGTTTAATATCCATGTGTTTTTTACACTTATTTAAGTGGCGGACCACTTTTTTGTTTTAAAGGCCTGAAAAAGTGCACATTCTGCTGCACGAAACATTGCCTGAAAAAACGTCATAGTGGTTTTTAGTGCCCCTTCTCAACGAAGAACAATCCAATTACTGATAATTTATAGAAGGAAATATCTACCTCTCATTATTGACGTACTTAAGTACATAAGTATGCTAAACTATTAACATGTAATATTAATACTGAATTTTAAGTTTAGACGTCGAGTGAGGAAATTTGATGTAGTTTTTCACCTAGCAGCGACATTTAGTGTTTCACGTCAATTCCCCGCCATTTTTAAAGCACGTAAATTCTGGGGTATGTACGCTAATATAAATTTAAACAATAATGCAATTAACCATGTTATGACTTTGTTATGTTTCCGTATTTTTACTTTCAAATTCAAATTTAGTTAAAGTAGAATAAACATAGGATGATAGCGACGAACTGTCGGTGTTACTAACTTTCGTCGTTATGATATGTCGTGTCACCATTTTTTGCTAACAAAAACTGATTTTGTTTATTAAGTTTCTAATATTCTATAGTAGGTCATCATTGGTGCGAAAATGTGTACCTATTATTTATTTTCTAAAATTTCATTATTAGAAAATTGATTAATGTTATCTTTTATTAATTCAGGTCTTTGTAATTAACTAATGGATAGTTTGAAACGTATTGTATACGTATTCTATATTCACTTTTCAACATAAAAGTGAAGGAACTTGTTTTTCTTTGTTGTTAGATAATTTAATTTTCATTTTGTCAAATAAAATTGTACCTTGCACAACTTTAGGAAACAAACAATTTTAGTTTAAACGACAATTTCCTTACATAATCAGGTGACAATTTCCTTTCGCCAAAGTTTTAACGCTGTTTTGTAGTTTCCGTCAAATTAGATTGAAATGTTTGTTTTTTTTCAGAGGGAAGCGTCCCAAACAAGGATAACCAACCCTAGGTAAGTAAGAAATAAAAATTTTAAATTTCTGGTTAAGTTTTCTTAATCTCTACTGGAATTTACATTTTACAAGGATGTGTAGTATTTTTAATAATTACGTTAGAAACTCGTTGGTGTAATAATTTTTCCCGGCTTGTAATCTGGTTAACGAGTAAAAACGTTTTTGCTGTAATTAAGTTTAAAAGGTAAACAGAGTTTCGTAATAGTATTAAATGTGGAGTGTATATTGAGGTTGGCATTGTCGTACTGAGGTCGAACCGTTAACAGTTCAGACAAGTGAGTCTGGGGTCAACCCAGAATGGCCGGAATGTGGGACCTCATTAGTTTTAACTCTTGATTAACACACTACAACCAAATACGGGATTAGACAACCCAGGCTATATGTCAATTTAACAAGGGATTTGCTCGAAAACATTATAAATACTTGGAGTTTTGTAATTGACAATTATTTTTTTGATACCATTATATAATCGTTAATTAAGTTCTAGCATGAAAGTATTGTAATGAAATAATCTAATAAAATATAGAGGGTTCTTAAACTCATACTCGTCCCTTCTGCTTATTAACTTAGTTAGATAAATTTATTTTACTTCATCTTGCATGCGACGTGTAATACTTCAATGATGAAGCTTTTAATCAAGTAATTTATTAGAGTGAGTTTTTATGTACAGTTCTTTTAGTTTCATTATACTTGAGCATCTCCATTTTTTTACATGCAGCATTTTACATTTTCTTTCTTTTCGGTGTTTTGTTTAAACTCTATTTTTCTCATCGTTCTCAAATGCTAAGTTTGTACGCTGCATCACAAATGTATTGTCATCTTGGGTTATTATTAGAGTTTGAAAGTTAGTTAAATGGGAAAAGTTACGTAGCAATCCATGCTGATTAGATTACAAAAAATTGCAGGTAAACTTTTTTTGTGTTTTAGGTCTTCAAATATTACTAATAGGTAAAACTTACGTAAAACTAAATCAGTATTATTGGTACAACATCGAAAATTGGACACGATTTAATATTCTGAGCCAACAACATTAACAATTTATTCTATTTTCAGAAGCGGGGTGTATGTGCCATGACGCATAATTAATATCAATATTGACAACAATATATTTTAAGCATTAATTAATTTTAATAATATTCTTACTTTCAATAAGTTTTTTTGGGCGTTGGCTTGCCTCCTGGCAGGCTCAAGTGGCTTGTTTCTCGCTCAGCCATGACCCGTGGCATCACCTTTCGGTATTCTTCGCCGGGTCATAGCCTCGTCATACAGGTGTAGGCATACAAAGTACATACAAATAGCCGCAAAGTACATTCGTAGTGGTAAGTAGGGTCAAGAGAAACTTAAGAACTATGATAGAGTACAGGGTTACACATTTATGGTTAGTGTTAAATTAAAAACCCAGTGAAACTTATAAGCTGGGGAGATGATGCCAAAACTTGTTTTAAGCTATTAATGCAGGAACGTAAAAATTAAAGTTACAGGTAGGTATTTGTTTTATAAATATGTGTGTACAGGAGTACAAGTGATATAAAGATGTACATTCTGACTTTAGTTTAAGCAGAAATAGTCATCCCTCAGGAATGTAGAACGCATAGATACAAGCAGAGATTCTATTACGGTAGTGTTTCCTTCAGTCACCAATAGATGGCGTATGCTGACTTTCCGTTTGGTCACTGATTGAATACGCGAAATAATGTTACCACACGGCGGAACAACGCAATAATTTAAAATAGATTTTTTAAAAGTTTTTATATACTATTTAGTTATACTATTCAGTTTGTTTGAATTAATCTTTAATTTTAAATTAAGGTAGGGTGAAAATAATAGGAAACCAAAATATTATATGGAACACGTATTCCACCTATCGGCAACTTCAGAAAGTTCATATGCAAATATAGAATCATGGGGTTATATATTCTGGGGGAGATGATGTACTTCTAGTTATGTGGCAATTTCGTTTAACGTTTACCTTGTCTTCATCATCATTGGCGCTACAGCCCTGGGTGGGTTCTGGCCTTTTCAAGAAGTGATTACCAAGGGCCTCTGTCCTTTGCCTTCAGTTTCTGGCACTGATATTCCTAAGAACTATTTTCACCGCATCTAACCATCGTAACCTGAATTTTCCAAACTTCCGTTTTCCCCCTGGCTTGGTCGTTAGCACCTTGTTTGTTGACTGTGTGTCATCCATTCTTATGACACGCCCTTCCCACTTTAATCTTTCAACCTTTATTACCTTTACATCGTACTGTTGATATAGCTCATTATTATGCGTTTTGCAAGGTAGGGCCATATATTCGTAATCAGAATCTTTTTCTTGAATATTTGCAGACGTGTTTGTGCATGTTTACTTCTTGGCTATTATTAGAATCCGTAGGTCTAATTAACGTTTTATAAACTATTATATTTGAGTATATTTGAGCTGAATGGCTTCCTTGTAGCACAATAACTTCTATGTGTTTGTATAATTCTTCTATTGATCTCAAGATTAGTGTCGGATGTGTTGGTTATCAGAGATCCCAGGTTCTGCACGTCTATCACAATGTTTCGTTCTATTCATTGGCAGGGGGTTTCTGCTCTTGGTATTGTCATAATTTTTGATTTTTGATTATTTAATTAAAGCCCCATGCGGTTTGTGATTTGTTCCAAACTATAAGCCCTCCTTGTTGTTTGTGACGGATTTGATGTATATTGTTCCTAGTCTCGTTGTTGGGGTCGCGGCTACCTTCTCTAGCGCTATGTTAAAGAGTAGAGCCTCCAGTGTGTCACCATTCCTTACTCCTTTGAAGGTGTTCCGACATATTTTGTTGTATCTTAACTACCCACTGAACTCTTTCTAATGAAGTTCTGACAAGCCATATTAGTTTTTGGTATTCCTGTTTTGGTATATTCAATATCCACAAACATGTGATAGTGTTTATGTTTTATTTTGCGTTTTTTAACTATTTGTCTTAAAGAGAATTTTGATCCGCTGTGGACCCGATACTTCTAAAGTCGCATTTTTGATTGATTCTTTAGGGCGTTTTTAACGAAGTGACAGTCTTTGGTAAAATATGTTTGAAAAATTTTATATGGCGTGGTTAGCAAAGTAATGCTCCTGTAGTTAATTTTCTTTCTTATGGATTGGGTATATTATTCTTAGGTACCATGCTTCTGGTATTATCTCTGTCTTCCAAATTTTTAGTGAGGGTGGTGGCTTGTCTCTTTCCCTTCTTTGGTGTCAATGTTTTGGTCTTCTTGTATGTTGCTTTCATCCTTGTTTTTGTTGAGTAATTGGTTGAAATGTTTCATAACATCTATTAAGAGTCTTTGACTTATTGCTAATTATGTTTTCCTCCTAATCATAGTATATTGTGCATCTTGGTTTAAATTCTTTACGCATGTTGTTTGCACTGTGGTAGAGTTTCCTGTTTTTGCCCCGTGGGTGGGTGCTTTTAACTTCTCTACTTGTTTGTTCTCATACTTGTTCTTCTTCGTTTATGTATTTTTGTTCTCTTCTTCTTTTGTTTCTGTACCATTTTACTGATACACGCGTTCGTTGCCTTTGATGAATTTTCTTGTACGCCACATTTTTTAGTTTATTGCCTCAGCGCATTTATCATCAAACCATAACCTTTCCAGTTTTTTGCTTGTTATTCCTGGTTTTTTCCTCTGCTGTTTCCTGTATACTTACCTTGATCCGTATTTTATTAACGTCATCCTGAGATTTTGGTGTCGTATTTTGCAACTTGTAATGTATCTTTCTTGCTAGTTGGTTTGTGGTGTCTTCTAATGAAAAATTATGTACGGTACAAATAAATAAAATAAATCGGTATGAAGGAAGCAGGTTTTTATTTTTGTGAAATTAGAAAATGAGTCAGTATAACCACACTACCATTTCACAAATTTGGTTTTTATAAGAACAAGGTATTAGACAGCAGGTTACAGTGGAAGACCCCAGCGTGGCAGCAGTGATCGTGTAGATCAACTTCTTTGGCAATACCAGACGAATTTCATATCACAAACTCGGTTGCTGTAGATTAGATAAGAGCTCTTAAACGTTGGCAAAAATTATCGACGGGTTTCGTTTTTTGGACTACATAAATACCGTTCAAATCGACATCTTTTCTCAACCTTACCACCGAAGGCTGTCAAACTGGTTAAGAGCAACATGTTTGGCTTCATTGGTGGAATGGAATTTTCTTGAGTGACAAATTTAGGTTTTGTTTGTGATGAAGCATGACAGATGATAACCGCTATCCCTACTGCAAAAGAAAAAGATCAAGAAAAGAGATACCGAAAAAAAAGTCAAAAGGAGTCAAGGTAGTGAACATAGACATAAAAATAAAAAAAAACTGGAGAACATGATTAGAAACATTCCTCCGAATGAAAAAGGCGAAAGACGATGTTTACATTAAAGATTTTGATGAAAGTTACTGTATAATTGTGTTTCATGAAGATAGGGATATTTGACATAAACCACGTGGCAAAAACGTGATGAAAGTCACTAGATTGGTTAGAATTAATTACAATTTCACAATATGAGCAATTGAATTTAAGACGTACTTTAATTTAAAATGTAAATAAACTTAAAATTAATCTTTATAACTATATACTATAGGAAATTTAGAGTAGCTGTTATTTGCAAATGTAGGAAAAAGGCCGCAAAAAATCCTAGATATCCAAAGCCGGGGTATAAAAAATCCGCTGATAAAAAGCTTCGGAAACAAAAATCAGATAAAAAGGCAAGTTGTAAAAAACATGGTATAAAAGTTGGAGTGTAAAAAACCGCAAAAAAGCCTACTAAAAAGAAAATGTATATCACACCAATATTTGTATTTAACGAAAATTAATAAATCAATGTGTACATCCAACTGTGAAATATATAATACTTCAATTTTTAAAACTACTACACTTGGGTTAGGTACAGAAAAATTTTAAAATACACTTTTTAAATGATGAAATGTTAGTAGAAATATCTCGTCCAAGGACGAGGTGTAAGGAGAGTTCCAAGTACACTAGCTACGTTCCCCTCTGGATAGCTAGATTTATGCGTTGATTAGGTAGATTTAGATTTAGGTTCCCCAGTCGCATCCTTTAAGCGTCTACCAAGATCATTAGTAAACTGAATGGCCGCATCTCCAAATGAACCTAAAGTCTCCACAGCAAAGGGCAAGAAAAGTAGTCCTCTCTCCACAATATCTGAGTATTTCCTTATCTTGATCGCTGCGGCAGCATTTGCTGTGGCTCCCACTGATTTGGCTGAGGTCTGGATATTGAGGGCGCAAGGGTATCTGGGCAAGTGGAATCCCATGCTAAGCATTTTCCATTGGACCATGGAATTAAGGTCACACCATCCGCTCTCTTACCATCTTTAGGACTAAGACCTACCGGCTCCAGAAGAGAGGGTATGTGGGCTGAGCTTAAAGCTTTGGCTACGATAGAGTTGATTTCTTGGTGGCGAGAATGTCGACCTGCACTAAAACGGCATGAGAGACCGTGGATTCCAAATTCACTGACTTTATCACCACATTTACATAGGTGGGGTTGGCAAAAACTGATTCCCATACGAAGGGCAACCGAGATTTGAAAGACAATGTCACTCAGTAAAGTTCCAATTGTGCTGATAGGGATGGCGTGTAACCAGGCTCCAGCTTCTGGGGTCATAACTGCATAAAATCTTGCCTTTTCTTGAGTAGATTCAGGTTCGAGGAGGGAAATTAGACGGTGGATATTAAGTAAGTCCCAATTTTTTTGTTTAAGGGGTCAGCGGGTTGAGGAAGTTCTAACTGGGTCCAAGCATCTTTTGCTTCAAGGTATCCATGAAAAACAGTAGTCTCGGAGGGGAGAGAATAGAGACCATTAGTTCCTCGACGGATGAGATTGAAGATAAAAGGCGGGCAGGTAGAGATCTTCGAGTTTACGAATGCCTAGTCCTCCAAAGTTCACTGGTAAACTAGACAGGTCATGGTGAGCAGCATCGAAATTCAGATTCGTAATTTTAGTCAGAGCTTCTTTAAAGAAATTGTCAAATTCTTTCAGGATTGCGAGATGATTGTGTAAGGGTGTATTGCGGATTAGGTAGGTTAACTTAGGAATCCCAGTGCAAGATTTCAAGAGAAAGTGCTGTGTGTTTGTTAAGATTCAGAATTCTTGATAAGAGCAGTTGGAATTCGTCAAGTTTAGCCGCAAAGACGTCACTAGTTGCAGAATCAACGAGAGGGCTCCCAGAAGTGTAAGTTGGCTTGAGGTTATTCTTATGCCGGGAGCAATCGACTGGAAATCTTGGATAACCTTTTCATTTGGTTCAGAGCAAAAGAACAACTCGCATTTTGATGGATTAATTTCTAATCCCAAGTGTTTTCCCGACGAGATAATGTGTTGAGATCTTTTAGTACCATATCGGGAGATCCTCCTAGAGTACCATCGTCGAGGTACCACACGTTCAATTCCTGATGACAGTTCCTGGATAAGATTATAATGGCGAGGCAGTATAGTAAGGGACCTCCTGGATCGTCCTGCTGGGCTTCGACTTGCGACATTATAATATTATTGCCAAAGAACAAATTAGAGCTTGAACTGTAGCATGAATTGAAAACGGGAACAGCTTGGGACATATTGTTAATACTTGTTGGAGCATGTTGTCTCGTTCTATTGAATTAAAAGCGTTCTTCTGGTCTATTTTAAGAATAACTTTGTCCGAATTAGCTTTAGAGTTGATGAATGATCTTGTTGAGTGAACGGCTGCTTCACAACCCGCTTTAGTTCCAAATCCTAGCTGTTTCGGTCTGAGAATTGAACCAATTTCCTCTCTAACTGAATGGCAGGCTAATTTGGCAGCTAGACGACGGTATACACATCCAACGGCGATTGGTCAAATACCTCCATCCTTCTTGCTCAGGGCGCAGAGGATGCTCCAAATAGGATAGGAGTAATGACTGAATTGACCTCCCCGGATAGCAAAAGATTGACTAGCTTTGTTAACGAACTGACTAATTTGGCTCCCGTGTTTCCAAGGCCTGTGGCAGTAAGGTCCTTGAGGTGTTGAGGTCGAAGACTGTCCAGACCTCCAGCGGAACCATTGTTAAAGCTTTTAATGGCTTCAAAGACTAGATCACTGGTCGTAACTAAAGATTCCATTGAGTTGTCCATGGTGGGCATGGCTAAATCTCGAAGGGCTTGGATGTTTCTTCTTTAGGGACTCCAGGGTGTCTTCGTTGAAGGGGCAAACGAATCATTTGATGACAGAAGGGTGATAGCTCCTCTGATGTCCCCTTCATCCACCTTAGCTTGGACTTTCTTGTTAAGGTTAAATTTCGGTCGGTGGTTTGGCTTGATTAATGTAGGAGAAGATGCGTTGATAATATTCCGTTTGACTGCCGCCGACAGACTATGTCAGAGTTTTTGTCGGGTTTTTGAAGAGAGGCGTAGGGAAATAGAAGTAAGGTTTTCCATGAGTCGACATCATTGAGTGAAACACAGTTATCTATTAAGTTGGTAAGCTTGGCAGAGGCTGAGATACTAGCTGCTTTGGGGATTCGGCTTAACACTCTGACGGATGTTTTATACTTTATGAGGATTTCTTCTAAATCTTGCTCTTGGGTCGAATTTAAATCCGTATTCTGAACAATGTTTTTGTGCATGCGGGCTATGTGAATATTTAGTCCCTTTTTGGTGTAGAATTGGTGACACTGGGATCGGTCTCCTTGAGTAGAAGGAATTAAAAACAGTCGAATCCTGCCCGGAGCGTTGACTTCAAGGGGCCAAAACAGGGTCAGGGCGGGTCGTGGCGTCCGTGAAAATATCCAAATAATAATCCTCGCAGTGCAAGCTCCAAGATGACACCAAAAACTTAAAAACGGCTGGTTTTTTTTTTGAAAGTTGTCAAAAAAATAAATTAATTAAAAATGGTAGTAGAGTAATCGATTGAAGTAGCTGCTTGATGTTTTTTTTGGGAAAAAATTTCTAACACTACTGACCACTTTATGTGCTGGCTCTTTTTTTTGTCAACTTTTTTTTGGCAATTTTTTATTCTTGGGCGCTTTTCTCCACGGCATTGTATATACAGGATATTAATTAAGTAGGTAGCCAAACTTTAATAGGTTATTTGTTATTAAATTTTGAGGTAAAAAACTTATTTAAATACCTATTAAGTCTTAAACGACTTTGAATTTATTATACATAATAATAAATAAGCTCGCGTTGAGGTGAACTTGCGTCTAGATGATTTTGAGTTGAAGCGGCGGTGTTGAGATGGCGACGTCGAATTGCCGCGTCGAAATGAGCTGTTTCAAAAATTTCATAATCATTATGACTTTTTATTAGTGCATGTTGGCAGTATACACTCATATTGATATAATGTTTGATTTTATTCAAACAAATACTTAGTGCGTTACAGTCTCAGCCTAGCAACTGTTTGTGTTAATGAAATTGTGATTTGTTGTGAGTGGTGATTTTAATGTCTATACTGTGGTCTGATATATTTCTAAAACTTTTGGTCGTAGACGGCCAAACTATTTCTTAAAAATTTCACTTTCATAAAATTTTTAAAAGGTTTTTTAGAAAACAAGTTTAAAACTTTGACTGAGGCAAAATGCAGTTGGGTCAATTTGTTGGTAGTAGAGTTGTGTGCAATGGAAATTTTCTAGAAGTTTATACATAAGATCTGCATTTCTTGTATCGTACCTTTTAAGGACATTAATCTTGCCGAGAATCACTTCGGGGCAACTACTTTAGTCGTGAGTAATTGTGTCTCTCATTAACTGTATACTTAGTTGAATGATTACGTGTACCAAATCTCAGTTTAATATCTTTTGCAATTTCTCAAAAAAAACTTCAAAACAATTATTTTTAAACACCCTATATTACGCAACATTTTCTAAAAAGTAATGATAACAATTTTTGCATTTTTTTGAATCATAGAATCTTTAGTTTTTGTTTGTAGGTGATTTTAAAATACACCCTGTATATGAACTGATGAACGGTTTACCATCAGGATACTTGCATTATATTAATTTCTGATGTGAATAATTATCTAGTTTCATTATTTTGATACGATACCTTGTTTAAGTATGTTGTGTTTGTTTAGTTGTTGGGCAGACCCTGAGGTTATTTGTAGTTTTTTTTTCAATCCGTTTAAGCACTATTGTGGTTGTTAGAGATTTTATTTTGAATTTAAGGTTGGGTTTGTGACAGACTATTCAAATTTGGTTTTTACAAATACTAGATGCCACATCGTTGACCAGTAAATTCGTTGACTAAAATTTAATAAAAATTCAAGATTGAAAATTAACCGAAACCTCCCTACCCTCCCCGAATCTTTGTATTGTGTTTATTGGTCTAAAATACAGTTTAATCTACTTTTCAAAACAGATAAATTACGATATTGTCATGTACAGTAATTATCGTTTCCTTTTAATGGATTCGTTGATCTCGATATGTTGAAATTGTATGGGTTACTTTAAATAATGTATAATAAATTAGTTTTAAACTCGTTAATGCTCATATTCATTATTGGAACTACTACAATTAAAGCAAGTAGCCTCAATAGCTATTAAAATAATTTATTATCCTTTATCTACCGCTTAAAATTCTCCATCATCCATTAATTTTCATTAATGCAATTGTGGAAAACGCAAGAAAAACAAAACGTTTCTGTCGTTTCTGCCTTTTGTAAGTTAATTTAAAAGATAATTTTGAGTCATTACCAGTGGATGTACAAAAGACGGCAAGACGTAAAAAAAGACAATACATTCTGACCAAAGTCGCCTAATATTAAAACTATAAAATTGTAAGTACTGTTTAAGTCCCCATAAAGCAAGATCGGTTAAGTTTAACCTAAAAAAAGTTAATAAAAACCTTATTAAACTCTTTGTTTGGCAACTTTTACAGTATAACAAAAATTCCTCATCTTGACGAACTTGCAAGACCTTTAATAAAATTTTATGAGACAGTAAATCAGAAAGTTGTTGCTTAGAAAAGACGAAATTTTAATATCAAACAAAACTTAATAATTAGCTGGAAATTAGCTCGAGAAATAATTGTACGAAATTTAATAATATAAATTACAACTCTTGCAAAATACAATTTGCATAATACCGCTCATTTGATGACTAAAAGGGAATCTAATAAAGTGGGTCATTAAATCCCTTGTTGTCCATTTTGTCTACATTAGGTAGAACTGTAGAAACAGGAAACAATAAAAGGAAGGCTGAATGTGCTAGTACTTCCCGTTTGTAGGATTAAAGCAATTTAAATTAATTAGTGTGGCATTTGTTAGAAAAAGATTTACACTTCAGAATTACCTCTTAAGGTTGCGCCTACATATGTATGAGCTTGCTGTAATTACAACATAATTTGTTTCTTTATAAATTATTTTTAATAATCTACATCGATTTGTTTACTAGTTCATAGATTTTAGTCAGAGAAGTTTTATGTAAACGAAGAATTGATTGTTTTTGAAAATGAGATAGTCAGATAATTACGATAATAATAGTGTAAATAATAAATATATAAATAATTGACGCAGATGCAAAGAATGCATTTTTCCTACGTGAATTTTTAGTGATTGTGGCACACCACCAGCAATGTAATTATTAGTAGAGACTTAATCGTCGTAAATTGCACAATTTAATACTGCAATTCAACGATTAAATTAATGGGGAGAAACCACCGTTTCGGCTTAAGGTTACATCGTAACTTTTAATATTTATACAATACGTATTTCCTACTTATTTAACTACAATCTGTGCGTTATACTAAAACAAAAAAAAATAGGTGCAATTCGACTACAAGTTTTTTAATTTGTTGTTATAATTTTTGTTTTTAACAAATTGCTTGCTATCCAATCAGATGGCTTATAAATAAAATGAAATCATATTGTAATGGCAATCTTACTTTGGTTGCACGTCATAAAACTAGTGACGTATTTGTCCAAAACGTTGTCCGAGTTGCGTACAGCATTATAAGTTATAAAATTAAAAAAAAACATTTTTGGAGGTTTTCTTCAATAATTCCTTTTACTTAATATATATTCTTTCTTCATAAGATATAGAGAAAGTATTTGTACATTTTTAGTTAATTACATCCATGATGTTTATTAACATATGCGCACTTCGAAGGTAAAACAACACAAATTAATTTTGGCAGATTCAGACGTTTATAGACATCCGGCAACACTGTGCCAATATTTAAAACAAGAAAAACTTGGCAACTTTAATAGCACGTTTCAGTCAAGCGATGTAAGAGAAAAAGGTCCGCCCTAGTGCTATCTTTTTCTGTCAGTTTTACCAACACGAATCCTCTAAAATACTCTAAATTTTAAATTATCACCAAAAATCAACCCAAGCCAAGCTAACCTTAAAATTTTAATTATTCGTTTGAGTTTTGTGTTTAGGTTTGTTTTACGTGGTTTTTATCTTCTTTTGATCGTTTTGCTGCTTTTTTTACAAACAGTCTTTTCAAGACTGAATTGTATAATATTACCTCTGTCTTCTGTAAGTATTTAAAATTGTTTTATTAAGTACCTGTAATTTATTTTTTTATTTAGATATCAACATGGCTACAGAAAAGGTTAATAATCTGTGGCTTGGGTTGACTTTTGGTGATAATTTAAAATTCAGAGTATTTTTGAAGGTTCGTGTTGGTAAAACTGATTGAAAAAGATAACACTAGAACGGAACTTTTTTCTCTCACATCGCTTTGACTGAAATGTGCTATTACACTTTTAATTGTCAAATAATTAATACAAAATTTTTTTGAGGTTATAATTTTTTACGTGACGTGCAACCAAAGTAAGATTGTCATTACTATATTGTGACTCATTTTCATTAATGGTTTTGTTAAAAGTCCTAGGAGCTTGAATTTTATATTAACAATTGAGCTAGAACGGTCGCGGAGTATGAAATAATTCCCTACATTAAGTACTATATTTACTTATATTTTAAAAAAATGACGCAATAAATAACCATGCTGGATTGCCAAGTAATAATTGGCTTTTCTTCAAATTTCTTAGATCAATAGACGGGTTGATTACTCCTTAAGGGCCTAAGCTGAATGAAAACTGCATAATACGATGTAGATCATTAGTAATTTATTATTCATAGACACATATTCGCAAAACCTCGATAAAATATTTTATAACGCCCATTTAAAAGAAATTAAACCATCTCAAATTTATGTTAAAATCTACCACATTCATATGGTTGCTATAAACTGCTATAAAAAAAACAAATTGTTTAAGTAAATTTTTCAAAATCCGGTAAAAACTATAACATTAAAATATGTATTTTTGTAAAGTAAGCTAGCAAATACAACAACAAAAATTTGGAATTTGGTTGGAATGGAACATAATTGAACAAATTTGCTGTCGGTTTATTCAATGTATCACAATAGCTTTACCCGTGGGCTACGCTTTACAGAATCAAAGTTTGATTGCCATTCATTTTGACATAACACTTGTTTACATGCACCCTCTGGTAGCAAACTACAACAAAGCCGTTCCTGGCTCAATTTTGGCGCGAAATTTGAATTTGTGGTGGGAAAACTTGAACTTCGGTTGCGATCGTTTGCCGTCGGGGGCGTGCGCGCATGATCAGGGACGGTCGGGGCGGCTCGGGATCGATCGTGGCCGCTTGGAACGTAGGGGCAAGGGGCGGGGGCACGGTAGGTTAAAGACCTTTGCCCTCAATTTAGTGCAACGCCCTAGATTTGGGTTAGTGACCTGTGACCTCAATTAGTATGTTTCAGCTCAATGACCTCGACTACTGGTTGAAACTTGCTTTTGAATTAACTTAATAGAATGCGTGTGTAGGTTAACGAAATTTGATATTCCATTGAGCGTTCGGGGAACGCTCGGATTCGATCAGGGTGGCTCGGGGCGAAGTAACAAGGGGCTGGGGCGCGGTAGGCTAAAGACCTTTAGCCTCAATTTAGTGCAATGTCCTCGATGTAGATTAATGATTCTGAAGTGTGGGGTGTTTAAGTGGTTCGTAATTATTCGTGAAACAACCGAGTGTAGTATTTCAAACCGGATATAAAACGGAAGATCGATTAAGGTGCTTTATTTAATATTGAATTTGCAATCAATTAAAATATAACAAATGTCATACTTTGCAAACTTAAACAAATCGGCACATGTACTTCCTTATTTAAGTGCAAGTAGTTTGATTGTCGATAAGAAGTATGGGATAGTGTCTTTAACTAAAATTGATACAATATACGGCGAAAAAGTTGAAGTTTGATGCAACGATTTCAAGACTCTTCTTCCACAACGATTTACCAACATTATTTCGATTGAAGATATCAATAAGATTAATGAAGTCATAAGATTCGGAACAGTGGTATATTTAGTCAGTCGAGGTCCAGTTGGGCAAAACTACGAATATTGAATTTATCGAAGAATGAATAAACCAGCTTATTTAAATAAATTGTATAAGCATAAATTAAAAATGTATTTAAAGTCATTGAAAAGAATTGTCTGATATAATTAAAATGTATGAAATTAAAAAAGGCTTAATAAAATTAGAGTTGAAATGTTTTCATTATTTTGTTGTTCCTTAATGGCAAAGACTCATGTTAAAAAATATTATTAAAAATATTATTTCAGTAGTTTCGAAATTACATTAATTGTTGTCATATGTTTACAGTTTTTACATTAGAACAAAATGGATGTATTTATAGATTAAAAAAAAATTTCATTCGGAAAATAGAAAATTTATACCTTCTAGCTACTACTTATACTATCATCATTATACTACTAAATATATACACATTACAATTATAAAAAATAATAAAAAGTCCTAAATCTACGTCAACAATTCATACACACTACATAGTTCGTTAATATTTTTTTTGATTTTTTTACTTTTGTTTTAATTGTTTATATTTTTTCGCGATGGTTTTCATTTCACTTTTGCAATTGTCAATTTTGTGCCACTTATTGTTTATACTAACTTTTAATATTCACGGTACCTAGTCTTTAACTCCACCACCTCATCCTCGCCCTCTTTATCGACATCCTCCACTTCATCTTCATCATCTAAATAGTTTCTTTTTTGTAGATTTGGTTGATATAGGGTCTGCAAATTCTGCCAATTTTTCCTGATGGAATGGTGTTGCCTGGATTTGATAGATGAAACCTACAAAATCACATGAAACAATTAATACATTGAAATTCAAACAGGTTTATTGATCTTTCAATAATCATAATAACAAACAATTAAGTTACATTTAGATTGAAGTTTGTTGTATGGGCCGGTGTTGGAAATTGATCCAGATCGATGATTTCAACACCATTCCCATCGATTGGCTTTAACGGTGGAGGTGGTGGAGTTATTGTTTTATAATTTCCATCCATTGGTCTTAATGGTGGAAGTGGTGGAGTTATCGCTTCATAAAATGATGAATTTTGAAGCTGTACAAAAATAACAAGTTTGATGTAAGTCATACCGTGAACAAACAAATAAAATAAAATTTTAGAAAACTAATTACTAACCGGAATACAAAACAACTTCCAGTGGCACAAATGTCTTCTTCGTTTTGGAAGTTCTAGAAGAGTTTCATAAAAATAGAATTCTTAGTGTGTAATTAATGATACAAGTACTTACGGGTTCATAATTTAAACTTTGGATTTGTGTCATCTTAGGTCTATCTTGAGGCGAATTCTAACAAAAATAATTAAACAATAAACAGTAATTCATCTTTACAAATACTTTATATTTAATCTAAAATAACATGGGTAGTTTTCTGAATTAATAATAATTAGTACTTACTGGAAGAGTCACGTCACTTAATATGACCACTTTTTTGGCACTTGGTTTCTTCAATGATAGTTTGACATTGTAAAATTATATGAACTGAATCAAATTGAACAACTGACTGTAAAAGTTAAAGTCCCTATCTTGAATGTAATAAAAGTGATGAATCAAGTAAAGCACCCTACTCTAAAATACGGAACAGTATAAAATAGAAGAGAGAGAGAGAGAGAGAGAAGAGAGAGAGAGAAAGAGAGATGTGCAAGAAAAAGCAACTGAGCATTTTTGAGTTTAACCGTAAATGAACTTAGAGCGAATATAACATTCCATCTCGCAAACGTGTGTAAATTTGCAAACTTGCAACTTACTGAAATTCAAAACCAAACTTCCTGTGACAATTATTGTGAGGCATCTCTACGCAAAGTGCAATGAATTTTTTATAATTTTGATAGTTTGTTTACACAAACTAATTATTTTTTGATATTGAATACAAGAAAAAGTCCTATAGATTGCTACATTTATTTATCTATCAATATCAATAAACATTACAGGTTTTTAATTACAGTTACACTTTTGATTCATGCGAACTAACTTTAGCAAAGATAATGTGTTCTCGTAATCATTTAAATTAGAAGAAGGTCATCTTGCACTTTCTGGACCACTAGCCCAACCCAATAGCAATTGAGGTGTTGTCCTTCCTTTCAAAATATTTTCGTTTAACCACTTCCATAGGTCAGCATGTTTTGAATTTTTGGAAGGATTAAACTTATAAGCAAGATTTTTGAAACTATTACTGTGACGATAATCTTAAGAATTTGAGAATCAGCCACATATGCTGATTGACATACTAATTCATCAATCCAAATCTGATTGTTTGTAAATTTTTTTTATTAAATTTTGTACAGGATACTGAAAGTGGAACATTTTAGCAGGATTATATTCGAACAGTAATTTCATGATATACAATTTGTGTGAAGTCTTACGATCTAAACTATGCTCTTTTAAAATTGTATCTAGTTGAATAATATTTAAGGTTTTATAATTGCGTTTCTTATAGATATTAACAAAAAAGTCCACCACGAGTAGTTATAAATGAAGTTAACCCTTCTGTGATAACAGAGTCTTCTTTATTAACTAAGAAATTGAAGGCTTTTTTGCGCAGGGGGTGTTATAGATCATAATCGATTTTTTAAAATGGTTTTCGTAAATGTCTTAGATTTGCTCTTGAATTTCCATTTCAATTTGTAGTGACGTATCCATTCTTCTTCCTTTATTAGAAAACGAAGCACTGTTCTTAATTCTTAGTCACTAAAATGGTTATAATCCTAAAAAATTTACTGTTCTTTATAAACCATTTACCCCACTGTAAGTTATTTATTATGTTCATAACCCCACGCTATTGTATTAGTACTACCTCCAAGCATACGTTTGTCATCATAAGGGTTAAGAACAACTTTACTTTGTTTCATTGAATACACTTTATGCTTTTTAGATTTGATAAACCTCTGAGTCTTTTCAATAATGTTTCTATTACATAAGCAATCCTTATAATCTTCGAATGTAACTGCTTTGATAGAAGATCTAGTGGACCCTTTAGACTTTTTAAATAACTTTGTTTGAATTTCATCGTCAACTCTATATGCGTACATTTGAGATCTCAACCCTACAAACTCTAACATTATTCTACCGTTATTCTCATCTTTCATTATGCCGGGAACTTTTTGTTTTTTAATTCAATTTGATATACATTTTGGGGATCATAATCGGAAGTATCGAATCTATTGCTGTCTCTCTTAATGTATTCATATACATCGTCAACTTTAAAATGGTAAATTAAACTGTTTGTGTCCGTATAAAGTAACTTAGCATTCGGTCTGAAGGTGTTCATGACATAATCATAGTGAAACTCATATAAAAACGTTTTGGATAAGTCTAATATGCTAAATCCGACGTAAATGAGCTTATTCATATATACCTCCAATTTGTTCATTTCTATAATAGTCATATCTTCACCAAAACAACTGAACTTTGAAAGTTAGGTTTTGAAATAAGTGAACGCGCTCCCCATCGTCCATCCCAATTTGTTACTAAACGAATGTCTTTATGTTTTCTTACGTTTTCCATGCATTTACCATATATAGCGTTAATCATTAGTTTATAGAAATCTTTCTCAAAATCGTTTTTTGATTGTTGACGAAGTTGGGTATTTAAATCAATGTACTGTTTTAACCAAGGTGATTGTTTAAATTTGAGCACTCTATGAACTTTATTTATATGCATTTCCAGTCTTAAATACATTTTTAGAGTTTAGTTTTGAATTAGGTGGAATCAAATGCTCCGGCGCTAATGGTAAATCGTTATGCAATTGATGTAAGCGTTGTGGGTAGTCTAAGTCACATTCGATAATGTATCCAAGATTAAAATCGTCTGGAGTATTCAAGATCTCGAAAATATCAAATTTTTGAATAAATTCAAAATCACCATAGGGTAGATATTGAGACATACAAGCGCCATATAAGTTATTTACATCGTAGTACATCAAATATGTACTTTCCTGATTTGAATCATATCCGGTTTTTATATATTTATTATTTGCTTTTGCATAACCATTTGAACATTGAGAAACGTCCTCTCTAATTCCTCTCTCAATAAAAAGAATAGTGTCTATGTCAGTTATAAGTTCTAAGGAAATTTTTATTGTATTTAACATGGCGTCAAATGTTAAACCGGGATCCGTAAAATAATAAAGAGGGTCGAGGGAGTATGTTTTTAAACAAGTTTCCCGAAATGCTTGAAATACATCTGCCAGAAGTAAGACGTCTGTTTTTAAATACAAATCTGAGTATTCACCGATTGTCTGAATATTGAAAGTGTTCCATACGTTTACAGCATGACAATAATTTTCATCGGAAAAGTGTTGATCATGTAATTGACTATAAAATTAATTTTTTTATGCCAAGTTTTTTCGTTAAGCTTTTCCCACGAATCAATATAATCGTAGGGAAAATTTCTTTTCTATTAATTAAATTGAATTCTTCAATACTAATACAGTTGGATGCAGTTATTAATTTTGTTCATTGATTAAATTGTTTGAAAGCTTATCTAAGCTTTGAGACATAAAACGGAAGGAATCTACAAACCTGAGAGAAATATTTGTTCCTGAAACTCGTTTCGTAAAAGATATATATTTTTCTTTATTTATAGGCAACAATTTAATCGTTTCTTCAAAAGATGATGACAATTCTTTTACAATAAAATGTGCGTCATATCAGCTTAAGTTATGAAATACCACAGGTATTACATGATCGTCTTTGTAATTCAAATTGCAACCTTGATGAGCCACGCCCCTGTAAAAGCCCGTCTGATGTTGATGGTCGTGTACACGAATGTCATTATCTGAAATTGGTTTTTTGCAAATATGACATGTATCGAAGTTAACAAAATCATGAGTTTGGGTAACATCAAGGGTACTCATCGGTACAATTGTTTGTAATTTATCATTACAATAAAAAGCAATACTTTTCAATTCATTGATGAACCAAGGAATGCAATCTTGCCCTCGGTATATAGAGAACTTTAATAAACGATTATCGTACGAGCATTTAAAGTAATATGCTACACTATACGGAATATGTTTTTAATATGATGAAGTTTTAGATTTTTGTAACAATTGATTCGTTTCACAGCAATCTTCTAAAATATATTCTAGGTCGGCATAAATGGAGAAAGGAATCTGCTTCTTTTGGTAATTTTATTCTATAGTTATTTACTTTTATACAGTTTACCTTATGTTTTTCGAGCAAAATCTCTGAAGTAAAGTAATTCAAATAACGTTCACATATAAACATTTTATGTGAATTATGAGATAACTGCTTTGACAAGAGACCCAACATGTTTTTAATCCAAACGAAATGATATAATAGAAATTCATCATCTAATACGATATTGGTAGAATTGGAGTTTGAATTTAACGACAACATTAATAAGTTAATTACTTTAATATCTTTTTAACGTTAGTGCTTAGTGAAAAGGCAAAATTTTTTGTTTTCTATGCAGTAAAGATTTACAGCTAATTTATTAAGATGTTCAAATTTTCGTATATCTGTTATAGTGATAGGAAATTGAATACCGTCATAATTTAACACATCACTGAAATGAGGATAGGAGGACATTCTATTAGAATTTTTGTTGACTGGAAATAAAGCCAAAACTACAGCCCAAAGGAAACAACTACTATCATTATTTTGAACATTAATTACAGCGTGCTTATTTTGAATAAAATTTGGAACGGACACGTATGTTGAGTATCCTACTTTTAAAGAGTCATATCTGTTAATATTAACTTTTAAACCTAAAATTTCTAATAAAGCCCAACCAGAATCTTTTCAGTGCAATTTTGTCATGAGTTTATTTATGACGTTGTCATGATACCATTTTTTTAAATTAGTAGAACAATCAATTGGATAATTTTTAGTAGCAAAGTTTTTAAATCTATATCTCCATTATTAGGTTTTATAAAATTAACCGATAAAATTACGTTTACTTTAATCATAGAATCTGTTAAAGCTTTTTTAATTTTAATTGAAAAACATTTAAATGATTTATTAAAAAACACTAAAGGATCCTTAATGTCAACGCTTGATATTATACCAGTTCTTGTTCTGTTATTGAAGCACGACTCGACGTCTTCCCACTTAACGTTGCATTTTTTTCGTTTTCGTGTTGCCATTGATAGCAGATCCGTGCAAGATTTTATTAGAAAGCTATTTCTAAGCTGTTTAATTTTGAATCTGTATTGTATGAGGCATGCTAAACTAGCTTCTAGAGATGAAGCTGATTCAAACACATTTTCTTTATAGATCTCGTTTTTAATTGCTCTGCGAACTATTCGTATAGTGCGATTGCTGTAAATTAGTATATTATCAATTTCTTCCAATTTTTTTATTTTATCGATATAAACTCGTAATACACTTATCGAACGTTTAGACAAACTTGTCACGCACTCCATTTAGCTGACATTTAAAAAATAACATGATACCTAATAGATGTACTTATATATTTACAACAAAATTGTAATGTAACACGAGAAGTGAAACTGAACACTAGAAAATATGTAGGACATTGATTTAAAAAGAGGATAATGACCGTCAACCTCAATCACGTTTATTAACCTAGATTGAGGAGAATCACAGAGAATTTGATATCAGAGGTTTAATATGAGCCAAGAAAGTATTGTGTAAACAGTAGAAGAATTATCTTACGTGTCAGCGTAACTTGATACTTATCACTTCCGGTGATAACGTTTTTTTTAGATTACGTGTAACATTTTTAAATTGCTGACTTTTTAAAATCTCTACCAATTATTTTATAAGCGAAGATTTCCGAGTTTCACTTAAAAAGAAAAAGTGGGGTTAAAATGGTAAGGGTAATCATATATATTTGATTAAAACTAAGAGGATTATTATTATTGTCTGATAACATAGTAAAGATGAACTCTTTCAAACACGAACTGCCGAGAGGTAATATAAAAATTTGAATAATGAATTAATATTGATTATTTGATATTTTTTAAAGATATGGTCCAGTGCCCGATTGATCCCTGTCATGTTATGCTGCGGCACCGATTAACAATACACATGTAGAAGTGTCACCCGCAAGAGGCGAAGAAAGAAAATTGGAAGAACTTCAGAAGAAAATTAGAAGAATGGGAGCAGTTTGAAAAACCAGAACGGCTCCCATCATTCCATCTTGCAGTGGTGACCTTCCACAACCGTTACAAATAAATAAAACAAATAAAAAATTTTACATTGTTTTAGTTTTCTATTTAATTTAGGAAGTCCTATCAAGAAAATGAATTAAAACTGAATATGCTAAAATATGAACTACAAGTAATCCCATCAGCAGTTCACCACTCTATACAAGAGAAACGCAGTTAAAAATCTAAATATGTTAAAATATGGTCTCGAATACATCATATGCATCTATTTAGTAAACAAGCTTCTAAAAAGTTATTCTTGTAAAAATCGTTTTTAAGTTGGTTTAGAAAATTTTGTTTAGTGTGAAATTGTACTTAGTCAATACCTCCTAATTGTTTATGGCATATGTGCATATTTTATCAAAAAAACATCACAATCTGAAAAATTTCACTGCTTTGAAATTTAGTTTCTTAGTTTTAAAGTGTCAAATTTAAGTTCCGGTTTCATATTTCATTAGGTGTCATATTTAACTTACGGTTTTAAATTACATTTGTGTAGTGTCAATTTTCACTTTTGCAGTATCATATTTCACTTTCGGTTTTAAGTAACATTTTTTTGAGTGTCAAATTTCACTTCCGGTGTCAGATTTTACTTTTAAGGTGCAAATTTTACTTCCGGTGTCAGATTTCATGCCCCGGGGTGCCATATTTCACTTCTTGTTTCAAATTACATTTGTGATGTGTTAAATTTTACTTCCGGTGTCAACTTTCATTTTGGGGGTGTCAAATTTCATTTCCGGTGTCGAATTTCATTTTTGGTGTCGGGTTTCATTGTCGATGTCAGATTTCATTTACGGTGTCAATTTCAGTTCCGGTTTCAAATTTCACTTTTGGTATCAGATTGGGTTAGATCACAACACGTTAGGTTAGGTGACTATGCACAAAGTTAGGTTAAATGACATTAAAACACCTTAGGTTAGGTGATTTTGAACAATGTTAGGTTAGCTGCTAAAACGCAGGAAATGAGGTGTAATTTGACACCTCCACTTACCCACTTTCTGGGGAAAGCGGAGTATAATAATTAAACTACATTTTTTTTAAGCAAATTTCGCCACGTTTTCTCTCTTTTGGTAAAATACAGTGTTGTTTTTACATAGCTTGTTTTATTCAATTAATTATATTTAAAACGTACATTGTATATAAACGACCTATGATTACCTTCAAAATATAGGAAATATTTTTATTTATTTCTTCAATTCTTTTAAAAATCGATATCTATCTCGTGCTTGCTCTTCCCAATCACCTTTTCTTGCTTGTTGGTAAGCAAACTTTCACACTACCATGTTCTTCACTTCACATTCATCTTTGAACTTTACAGTTTTCCCGCTCATTATGTAAAACTTTCAAATATCTTAAATTATATTTCTTAATGATCAGCTTAATTGACCACGGGAACGGACTACGATTTGAAAACGTTTACGTTTATTCCAAATCTCTCTTTTCAAACAAAGTATCAATATTTAGAAAATCTTTAAAACCCATCAACGGTATTAATTATTTTGCTTACAACGACATTCCTTCTCCATCGCAAGCAAAATCTAATTCTATATTCATCTTTGATGATGTAGCTTGTGACAAACAAAATTTAATAAGAGAATATTTCAGCATAGGTCGGCATAAAAATATAGACTGTTTCTACTTGTGTCAAACTTATAGCCGTATTCCAAAACAGTTAATTCGAGACAACGTAAATTTTCTAATACTATTCAAACAAGATATTAAGAATTTGCGTCATGCGTATGAAGACAATGTTAGTACAGATTTAACGTTTGATAAGTTTAAGGAGATTTGTTCATTATGTTGAGAAAACCCATACGATTTTTAGTTATCGATAAAGAGAGATCTATTGATTCAGGGCGGTATAGGAAAGGATTTGATATATTTATTCAACCTCTGGGTTCCAATTAATAGGCACGATTAACAATTCTTAAATTACTTATTCAATTACTGAAAACAGATTTCAAACGGTTGCTTCTTTTAAACGATTTCATAAAAGCGTTTAAGTGACAGTTTAAAAGTGATTAACCGCGCTTAAAACAGTTTACTATTCTGTTAAACGGTTACAAGTGAACGCTTCAGCGGTTGAGTCGGTTCATCTTAGAAACGCTTTTTGCGGTTAAGTCGCCTTGTTACATTATTCTACATTTTATCCGAAACGTAAAAATTATGAATTCTGGGAGCAATCATTCAAACGAAATAGAATTAACTAAAAGTTAATTAGGAAACGAGAAGAAGTAAAACGAAAATTAGAGTTACTAAAACAAAGTAAGGACATTCAGGAGAATGCCTTTCTTCCTATTACTAAATGTCTAGAAACAATATCCAGTCATTTAGAAGGTAAAACGCTTAAGCATTATTCTGATAGTGGTACACTTAGACCAATTGCAAAAATTGAAGAGCGAAACTGATTCCAGTCTGAGTATTACTCCATCATTAAAAACAGAAGATAGATTGAATTCTAAAATATCAAAGATTAAGTCCCAAAAAACTCACTAAAAGATGATAAAGTATCTTTGGCGGACTATGATCATGAGTTTCCTCGTGATGCAACTTCCACACCTAATTTAAATGAAGAAGTTTATATTGCAGAACCAACTGAAAACGATGATTCAGAGAATTATAATTTGGAAGATTTAATTAATGAATCTGTTAACGAGAGTAAAAGGAATATAGAACATATTATTGATACAGAGGATTATGAAGAATACGCGTCCCCGCCCCTTGCCCCTACGTCCCGAGCGGCCCCGATCGATCCCGAGCCGCCCCGACTGTCCCCGATCACGCGCACGCCCCCGGCGGCAAACGATCGCAACCGAAGTTCAAATTCCTCAACCACAAATTTAAATTTCGCGCCAAAGTGAGCCAGGAACGGCACTACTTATCTACTAGCGCCCTCTAATGACGAGTTACATTAAAACAAATAACACAAAAATACTTTATGCGCTCGAATAACGATCCGTGCCAATTTTCATAATGATCGTTTAAAAGGTATAAGATTTGAAGTAGTGCAGCGCCCTCTGGTGGCGAGCTAAAACGAATTAAATAACACAAAAATCTTCTTCATGAAAAGATACGTATACGTACCAAATTTCATGACGATGGTACTATTGGGGTAAAAGTCTATTAACTTCAAACAGACAAACAAACATCCATCTTTATAAAGGTGTGACCCAGGGATGTGTAAATGGTCCATAACTTTTTTTGTTATAGAAGATATCAACATGCGGTTTTAACCATCAAGTAAGCACACTTGTGCTGCACATTCTAAATATATTTTGATTATATACAGAATGTTTCTATACAGGGTGGTAAACCAAAGTTGTGTTTTTGTAAATAGAACGCCCTGTATATTTTTACAGAATTGGTTTTAGCATTAAACAATAATAAGACTTTGTATAGATAATATGGGTCTCTTTGTTTTGGTGTTACTTAACTTTCTGTTAGAAAAAGACTTACATTTGATAGTTCACTGCTCAGTAGGCCAAGGATATTTTCCTACAAATTAGCAACAAAAATTTAGAATAACTTAGAGTTTTTATAAATAGTCGAATTTTGATTTACATACGCATAAAATATACAGAGTGAACAAAAAGGCAAAAGTTAAAATAACTCTTTTTGTATAAATGGAACACCCTGTATTTCTGTTTATGAGTCGACATGCAATTTGTATGGTGAATTCTGGATCGTTAATGACATTTTTCAAGAAAATTATTTTATTATGAAGAAGTTGTTTGTTTTTGTAAGTAGGTTCCTGTAAACGATTATGAGGACATGATTCTTCTTCTATAATCAAGCACAATTAGCCAAAAAACCCAAAATAAATAGTAAACGTAGAATTAATATATTATTATTATTATTAGTTAATATTTCCCACTGTTTTTGTCTTAGGAGTAGTGATGATAAGGAGGCAATGAAACACAGTCCTTTAATCATCGACGTTTTTACTGGATGAGGCTAAGCCTTTTTCAAGATATTCTAAAGGAATTTGTGCTCTGTCAAAACTTCCATGCAAAGTGCTTCTTTGGTACAGACAAAATTTAATGGTGTGGACCAAAGATGTTCTTTGCATGGGAGTATTGACGGAGCACAAATTCCTTTAGACACGAAAAAAGACTGGCCTCAGCCAGTCAAAACATCGATGTGATTGGGCTGACTCTTTATCATCACTACTTTTTAAGAAAAAGGCCTAATCGTTATTGTTATAGTTGTTAAAATTGTTTTTGTTTATAATTGTAAAAATGGGAATTCACATCGGATTTTGTTGCTGTCTCACTTTTTGTTACAGTTTTCACCAGATTTTTACTTACTGTTATGAAATAAGATGGGGAGTTAGTTATGCGACCGTAACCAAAATTTTACACCTCTTTTTCACTTTACGACTAATTAGAGATTAGTTAATGTTTATTTTATACATTTTTGGTTCAAATAAAAGTTGTTTGAAATTTAATTATTTAAAATATTTTTTGCTACTATGCGGTAAAGTACGGCTACTGTGCGGTAAAGTACGGCGGCTACTATGCGGTAAAGTAGTGGCTGATATATCTACTATTTGGAATCGTTTTAAAATTAACTAAGTTTAACATCCGACACGACAATGTATTATTGTATATGATATTGATGGCGCTATCTATAAGCCAGTTAAACAAATGAACTGGCACAATTGGTGTATCCCGAAATGGTTAAACATCCAGACCTGCTTAAAATAAGTAGAAATAATTTTGTTCTTTTTACTTTGATGATGATCGCCTGCCAAAAATATTATACAAATTTCGCAAGTAAAGTGATTTTATGGCGCTCCAGCTAATGAGAAACTCCCCTTCGGGCTAGTTACTCAAACAAAGCTGTCGCGCTGTAAAATCCTACTTTCCACACTCTAATGTAAATAACTATTATTTTATAATTTCTGATTCTCATTATTTTATTCTCACTTGGTAAAAAAATTATTTACTTTTGAAATGAATTAAAACATAAAAATACAGTAAAAATACACGCACAAAAACCAATCCAAATTGAATCAAAGGTGTTTGAAATTATTCGACTTTTTTTAAAAATCAAGAATAATGCGTTCATCAATAATACACTGTTATAACCTGTTTGACACTGATTATAGCTGAGTTCAATGTTTGCTTAATTGATTACCTAATTCTGGAACACAAAATTTTGAATTAACAGTAATATATAGCCAAACATTATTTCGTAATAAAGATTTGAATTGATCATCTGAATATGACCACTTGAAATCGATCCTACTTATTTGTTTTTGTTAATAACTTTTAAATATACGAGGCGTGTTTTTAAAGTAAGTACCGTTTTGCAATAAAAAATAACAAATGATTTTTTCAACAAATTTTTTTTATTTGAAAGACTATACTTTACTCTACTTTTCTACACAATTTCCACTAATATTAAGGCACTTATCGTATCGTGGGACTAGCTTTTGTATTCCATCGTCAAAGAAGGACGCCGCCTGCGTTTGGACACAATTTCATAAAGAACTCTTCTTGAGACAGCACGAAACTGTTCAGATAAGGACGAAATCGTGAATCGTCTATTCTCTTTCCTTTAGACTCCACTTTTTGAATCAAGTCATCGGTAATGACTTAAGGTCGCCTACTTCGTTCTTCGTCATGAATGTTAGTGCGGCCATCTATAAATGCCCAACCCTTTCCGACTCATTCCATCACTCATAATGCTTTTACTATAAACATCACTTATTTGGCGATGAATGTCAGCTAATTTAAAGCCTTTAGCGCTGAGAAAACGTATTACAGCACGCACTTCACAGTTGGCGGGATTCTCAATAGTCGGCGGCATTTTACAATCACGCAAACAGATGTAGACTTCAACGGAAGATTCCGTAATGGCGCCCGTGGCTTCCCAACAGATGTAGCTACACGACGCACATGCGCTAAACCGCGACCGCAGCGCTGCGGCGGCAAAAATTGAAAACGGTACTTACTTTAAAAACACGCCTCGTACTAGCACAAAAATAGCTCAAAAATTATACCGTGATAAAAATGTCGAATTGATGAAGGGTGTACGGCCACGAGAAGTTGGCAGTACCTATTTGTTTTTGTTTATAACATTTCTCAATTACACTAACACAAAATTTTTAATTATCAGCAATAAATAGCAACAAAATTCGCACACAATTATAAAATGATAAAAATGTCGAATTGATAAAAGGGACGACCACATGCCTACGTACCCATTTGTTTCAATTAATAACTAAATACACCAGCACCAAATTTTTAATTTTCAACAATAAATAGCACACAATTATTGCGTGATAAAAATGTCAAATTGGTTTTGTTAATAACTTTTTAAATGTACTAGTGCAAAATTTTAATTATTAGCAATAAATAGCATAAAATTAGCACAAAATTTTTAAATATATTATTTTTAAATTCTAGATACAGCCAACTTCAAGGGCCTCTAACTTCACTAGTGCTATGTTCAGTTTATCAGCTCATTGATAGAAACCTACCTGAGTATTTCAAAACACTCTGAACATATTTCTTACTGCATTGAAGGTGTACATTATATTACTATTTCAATGCATTTTATTTTTTACTTAAATAACATTCATTTTAGAAGAAAAACTAAAGATATAAAAAGTGTTTCTAAATAATACAGCAAATATTATTCATGCTCTTAAGTTTTTAAATTCTAACCCACAAAAAAATTTTCATAAAAATGTTAAAGTGAGTTGTTTATTTTACCCTCCCTCCCTTTCTACTATAGAAGAAATTAAAAAATATTTCAAAAATCCTAAAGACGTTTTTCCTCACTAACAACGCACTATGTCAACTTTTTGAAAACTTGACGTTGTATATCACACATAACGTAGCCAAGAATTAATGCTAATAATATCCCACTAAACAAGCAACTTTAAAACAATGTTTTGTAGCATATCAACAAAGTAACAAAAAGTAACGTTTCATTTTAACATTGGTTCTACATCACATCAACATTGTTTATAAAAAAAATATTGGAACATGAAAATAACATTTCAAAAATATAATAAGTTGAATATGTGTTTAAAGATTATTAGTACCACATTATATTTTTTGTGCAATATAATATAAACAAGCTTTTCGAGGGTAGAACTACACATTGTTCCGATACTAATACACTTGTGAAAGAGTATCACAAGCGTGCAGTGACATAAAAACATTTAGCTCTACCGTTAAAACAATGATAATGTTATGTGATAGTCATATCTCAGTAATTACGAATCAAAAATAGTTTGCAACGAAAGTTGTGTATAACTAAATTAAAAAACTTTTTATTTAAAGGTTGAAACGTGTAACATAAATATTTTTGCAAAACATTGAAAAATGGGAAAAAAAGCTATGTCTTTCAAAAATCCTCCCCACCAACTCGCGTACTACAGTTTCGAATTCACTTGATTTGTTTTACATTACTTTCCTCTTCAATTTTTTCCCAATTTAACCTCTTAAACAAATTGTTAGCTACAACAAAGTTGGTTCCATTATTGGAGTAGATCGTAGTCGGTCTTCCACACTTAAATATAAATTGCTCTCATGTTCCATTAGATGCGCTTGTATCTAAAGACGTCGCCAGTTCTACACACTTCACCACTTGTTACTCGCCTTTTAAGTAAAGTTCCAGGCTGTATAAAAATATGGCCTTTTGTTTTTTTTTTTTTATTTTAATTTTGTAACAAAATGGGAAACTTGAAGTCTTCGGTGTCTACACGATTTGCTAGTGCACTATTAACTCTCAAAATATAATTTTTTGATTTAAAAACATGCAATTCTTCAAAATTAAAACTTGAATTAAAAGCCTCTTTCTGCACGATTCTTAACTCTGCACTCTCAGCTGCTTTCATTTCTTTTATAGACAAATACTTGGCAAACGTTCTATCCCTTTTCTTCGCGAGTAGATTTGAAATCCAACGATAAATCCATCCATACACTCGAACAGTACGCAAATATGATGAAAACTTTGTTAAATATGTACTACAAAATTCTGTATTTTGCATTGCTGATACCGTTCTCTTCTTTTCTTTGAAAACTTTATCTTTATCAATTAGTATGTCCTGCTTAATTGGCTAGTTTTCAGGAAAGTTTTTTAGTCAAACAGGTCCTTCCCACCATTTCAACTCAACCAATTTCTTTGCAGAGCATCCTCTTGACGGTAAGCTCGCTGGGTTTATCTTACCGGGTGTATAATTCCATTGTTTGGGTTTGGTCAACGCTATAATTTTTTTTACTCGGTTACCAACATACGGATTCCACTCGTCATTTTTCTTAATCCACGCTAAAGCAATTGTGGAATCACTCCAAAAATAGGTGGGCAAATTGTCGTATTCTAGAGCTTGTCTCACGTGATGAGTAAGCTTAGTTCCTCCCTTGCAATTGATATTGGTTTAATTGGAACAACGCGCGATTTTGCTATAAGTAGTTGAATTTTTACTGCTTCAGGATCACCACTTCTTAAAAACACAACAGTTGCGTAAGACTTCTGACTTGCATCACAAAATGTGTGTATCTCCTTAATACGTCCTGGTGCTTGAAAATATCTTGGAATTTAAACATTTTGTAGAAGTTCAATTTCTTCAAACTTTTCTTTTTCTGTATATCCTTTGGAACTTCTTGATCCCATTTCCATTTGCGGATCTACAGTTCTTGAATTAGCAATTTAGAGGTAATAAGAGCAGGAACGCTTATTTCCAGTGGGTCAAAAATTTTATGCACTATTGACAACATACTCTTCATAGTAATTTTTGTAGATAAAAGATTATCACTAATATCTAAAAACAACGTATCCTCAAGTTTGTCCCACTTCTTTTCTAACACACTGGTTACGTAACAACATTGATTGTTGGTTTCTCTAACGTCAGTACTTATAATTGTCCTTTCCCAAGTTCGTAAGTCCATTCCTGCACTTGCCAATAATTTTACAGAAGTCCTTTGAAAGATTTCATACTCCTCAACTGAATCAACAGAAATAATAGCGTTGTCCACATAAAAAGATTGAAGGAGTTTTTTGCAAACTTCTTTGTCTTCTTGTACGTTGGCAAGATGAAATTGAATTGAATACTTTAGCTAAAAGGAACGGACTAGCGTTTACTCCAAAAACTACACGTCGATGTTGATAAATAATTTGTTTTCGTTTTTCTTTATTTAACCACTATATAAATTTAAAAAATTGTCTATCAGTCGCGTTGATTCCTATCATCTGGAATGCCTTTCTTATATCTGCAATAACACCAATCAATTTTTCTCTAAAACGCAAGAGGACAGTAGGAATTAACTCGATGGAATTTGGACCCTTGTAGAGACATTCATTTAAACTTGGAGACTTTCCATCCTCATTACTGGCATTAAACACTGGACAAACAGGAGTAGTGAGACTATTCTTGATCACGGCGTGATGGAGCAAAAAATATCTAGATTTCATATTTTCCGTTATCCGTTCAATTAGTCCTTCTATTTCCCACTAAACAAACATTTTTGTGTAGTCATTAAATTTTGAACTTTTTTCTAGTTTTCTTGTTGTAGAATATAATCTTTTCAATGCATTCCTTTTGTTTAGTGGTAAATCTTTTTAAATTTTTCGTTGATCCAACAAGTCCTCCATAGTAACTTCCTTCCTTGTTTCTGCTTACTTTTTCCAAAAAAAATTGCTCAGCTTCTACTTCTTGTTCTTTGACTGAGATTGCAGATATTTCTTCTATACCAATTAACTCAACGTTCCATAATTTTGTTACTTCTTTTTAGCCTAAAAACATTGAAATTGACACAGTGGCAGCAGATGTTACTGGAACCGGTCCAGACAATGTCCACCCAAAAATTGTCTCTGTAGCTGTAAGACCATTGTCCAAAAATTGCATTTTTCTAGTCACAATTTTTCTCCAATGTTTGCTGCCAATTACAATGTCTATCGCTTAAGAAGACAACAAATTTTCATCACAATCTGTTACATAAATACCCTTCGCTTTTAGTTCTTTCAGTAATTTTCCTCTAGGAAACCTTGAAATGAACCCTACTAAAACCGGTTTCTCTCGAACCTTTAGAGCAAAACAGTTGTTGTTAAAAATACTTTTTAGTATGATACGATGTATGTTAGTTTTTTCATAATTTGTCACCGTTCCATCAAATAACACACTTTGCCCGTTTTCTTCACTGACAGGAATACATTTTATTTTTTGTGCAATTCTCTTTGTCACAAAACTGCGTTATCACCCATCATCAAAAAGTAAACGTGCTTTTTCCTTTACACCTCTTTCGGCACATTTAATCCAAACCACAGCTGTCTTTAATAAGATATCACTACTGCAAGTAATATTTGATTGAGTTGTTGTAGTCGATAACACTTCTTTTATTGAAATATTACTATCTTTGTTTCTCTTATCATGCGTCTTGTGGATTAAAAGACACATTACGGTGAAATGTCGCTTTTGACATACTAAACACTTAACGTGACGACGGCACCTATCACTACGATGTCTAATTTTCAAACACCAAAAACATGCTCTTTTGTCTTGAACAGTATTTTTTTTTCTTCTAGAGAAAGATGATTTGCCTTTTGACATTCTGACGATTCCGCAAAACAAGCAATCTGTGGCTTGACCAGAAAATAGTTCTGCTCCTGTAACTGGTGTATGTTTACTTTTCTTATCGACTTGACATAGTTTTTTCTTTGATTCAGATGAACTTAAATCAAATCCATGTTTAGCTAATTTTATTTGTTCTTCCGCTCTTACCTCATTACGTAAAAATTCCATAAGACAATCTAATTTACTTTTTTGTTTTGGCGCATCTTCTTAGAGCAAAGAACTTTTTTGCCAAACACGCAACGTTTCTTCAGGCAGGCTAGATTCTACAACCGGAAATATCCATGTTGCTGGATCTTGATTTGCTAAATTCAAAGAGTGTAAGGATCTTAAATGAGACTCTAGGCGAACACACATTGTAAAAAGTAATAAATATTCTTCGTTTTTTACATTGTTTGTTACCATCTTTAAAAGCTCTCGTACATACACTTGAAGTTGTACATCATCTCTTCCGTATCTTTCTTTTAAAGCGCTTACTGCTTGAGGGTAATTTTCAGCTGTTTGTTGATAACTACCGACAATTTCTTCAGATTCTGATCTAATTTCCATCACTTGAACTAAATATTGAAACTTGTCCACGTCGTGAAGATTCTCGTCCTCATCAATCTTTCGGAATTATCTCCAAAATCCTAACCAATCTTTAAGATCGCCACCAAACTTCTTTAGTTCTACTTTTAGCGAACGGTAACTCTTCTTTTTCCTACACGACTTTCAATACTTGAAGGATTTATTGGCCGTACAGGAGTTTGCGTGGTGAGTTCCATGCCATACTTATGTATTTCTTTGAATATTCAGCCATCTTTTCATATTCATCGTCAATTTCCGTATCTGTTTTGTTGGTATCCAGAAGTTGTGTCTTTACATCACAGTCAACTTTTCCATATTTGCAAACGTTTGTTAGAACACCGAATAACAAACCGCAACTTTCTTTTGGTCAACAGCATCAGCGACTAACAAATTTACCAACTCAACATATTCTTTATCAAATAGTCTTTGAAGTGGTCTTCGTGCCTTTTCTAGTTTATCCATTATATTAAATACTTTCTTCGATTATAGATTTCGAAATAAAGAAAACACAGCGATCTTGCTAGGACCTTCAATTGTAATAGTAAGACTACTCCGAAACTACTTCACTGTCCGTTTAATCGCCTGTGATAATTATCGCTACAATCAAAGATTTTCCCTTTATTTAAGGGTTTATGACACTAGAAAAACGACTCTACAATTTGACAAAAAAAACCAACTATTTTATTTATTATATAACATCGAATTCGAATCCAGTTGACGGCTAAAGATTGTATCTAGTCAATTTAAAAAAAAGCAGTTAAATTAACATTATCGCAATGTTACTTTTGAATGTAACAATTGTTAACATTTTCTACCTTGACATAATCATTTATCAACATTTAATAAACGTTTAATTGCTTTAAATGGAAACGTTACAATGTAACATTGTAATGTTAAAGTTTCGTTTATGTAATGTTTTTATCTTTAGTGGGATAATCATTTTGCTTCTTATTTATTCTGTTCAGTGTTCAAATGGAACTAATTTCATGAAGTATGATAAACCGAAACTGAAAAAAAAGTGCTTATCTAATCGATTTTTTTAATTAACAGGAACGTAAACGATAAAGCCTATTGCTAATTAAATTTTCTAAATTAAATTTTATTCAGCTACTATTAAAAAGTAATTACTAAAATAACAGTTATTGTTAATGTAAACGTAAAGTACATAGTTAATTTTGTACCTTGAAGCAGGTAAAAACGATAAAAGCCAAAGAATACTTAACGTTTTATGAGTTTTTATGAACAATTATTATAGTGTTTTCAGTTTAGCCCTCTCCAATAATAATACTAATAATAATGATGATGTATTACACGTGGCAGTTTTAATGTTTAAGAAAAATACTGACTCGATAACTTTTACGCGTTTATGTAATATTTTTGGGTCGTAATTAAATGCCTATTTTATTTTGGTTAGCAATGAAAATGTTATTGTTATCGTGAAAAGTATAATGATGATGTGGCATGATATGAAAGTAATTTTCTACATCCATTTGCCAAACAAGTTTTATGAAATGTGTTATGACTGAGATGTAACGAGTTTTATGAGATACTATTAGTTTATTGCCTGGGTATATATTTATTACTGGAGTTTTGCAAAAATTACAGATTACATTGTGTGTTTGGCTATTTTATGTCAACGGCAGTGACGGCCTTTAAAATTGCGTCACGTTGAATCTGCGGTAATAGAACTGAGTGATAAATCGGTAATTGCAACAGCACCTGACATTGACATTTTTTTACAACTCTAACCTAGTTCTGTAATTATGCCTTTTTAATAGTTTTAAACTACTTTATAATCATGTCAATCTTGTATTTGAGACACTTTTAAATTCGGAATTTAGATATTTAATTCTTTCCCAATCATTCATCATTCATCCAATATTTATTTTCAGTTTCCTTGTATTGTCAGCCCCGATGTTAAGTATTAGGAATTATTTCCACTATGATATCCTCAATTAGGTTAAAAACCGGTCTACAGACCGGCGGACGACTTGATTGAGAACCCATATAGCACTGTTAATAAAAATATCCTTTCATATAAATAAGTATATAAAATGTATGAATATAGGATCCATTATTAAAATAATGGTTATTTATATATATATATATATATATATATATATATATATATATATATATAGTCTTTGCCGACAGGTATGTAAAGCAGTTACATAGTCGATTCTTCAATAATTATAGCCAACATATCAGTTGGCAAGTATAAAATTTCGAATCGCCTGCAGTAAAGTACGCAAGAGGTTTTACAATAGCAAAACTTTACTGCAGGCGATTCGAAATTTTATACTTGCCAACTATTATGTTGGCTATAATTATTGAAGAATCGACTATGTAACTGCTTTACATACCTGTCGGCAAAGTTGCTTACATTTACGTACGAACGCTTTCACGAGTCGACACTAGATGTCGAAAAACTTATCGTTTAAATATTGTGATCCTCCACTAGGGCATATAGTCGACAGCACGCGTTTGTACAATAGTGAACTTACACTCGACTTCTCTCACTCCTGAAGAGTCCAAAAGGACGAAACAGCTGTCGGGTGATTCTCAGTGTTTGTTTTGCTATTGTACAACCTCTTGCGTACTTTACTGCAGGCGATTCGAAATTTTATGCTTGCCAACTGTTATGTTGGCTACAATTATTGAAGAATTGACTATGTAACTGCTTTACATACCTGTCGGCAAAGTTGCTTACACTTACGTACGTGAACGCTTTCACGAGTCGACACTAGACGTCGAGAAAACTTATCGTATAATTATTATATATATATACAAAATAATTTACGCTTAAGCAATCCAATATTAGTAAATAAATAATAAATATATATCTAATATTGGATTGCTTAAAGCGTAAATAATTTATAAATAAGTATATAAAAGTCAGTTTTTTACCACTACACCTTTTCAGGTATTTTTGAAAAAATTTTGTCATGCATATTTGAAACCATCTTGGTCAGCCCTGTCATTTTAAGTGTATCACTGATGGGTAATCGTATTTAAAAACAGGGCGTCCCCCAGGCCCATGGTGTGTATAGAAGGAGAACACCAGGAGAATTAACTCAATTATTTCTAAGAATTCTTCTTTCTTGTATCGGATTTTCTTTGTCCTTCTTTTTTCATCTTGTTGTTTCTCTTCTTAACCTTCTCTCGCGTAAGCTCATATCCAATAATATGCTTTTCTTCCTTCTTCACCGTGAATTATTTCTTATAATTCTATCTCTTTCCAACATTTATACAAAATTTTACTACCATTTCTATTCCACATTCTTTTCTTAAATTTTATCGTTTTCTTTCCTACTCTTACTCTTATTTTCTGCAGTTTAGTTTCCTCTTCTATTAAATATTCAGGTGTTCTTCTTTCTCCAAACCTAGCGTCCATCTCCAATATCTTTCCTGTATTGTTCCTGTTTTTCACACTTTTCTACCTTCTCGAACAACCATTTTCTTTTTTTATATCTTTCCCTAAAACACATTCTTTCAGCCCTTATATTTGCCCTAGTATTTTACTTCCTTTTAGTCTTAAATTTGGCCCTTGCTCATATTATCGTACCTTGTGACTTATCTGAGGTATTTAGATATGGTGGCGCAAACTTTGACATCGGAGGATAACTTAGTTAATTAAAAATATATAACTTTCAAAATTTGTCACATTTAACAGTTACTTAGTGCACATTTTAAAAATATTTTGATTATATAGGTGTTGAAAAGAGTCGGGCAGATAAAACTTATTTGTATTTTTTTAATGTTATTTTATGTCATTAACTGTGTTTAGTATTAATTATTTTTATTATCGGAAACTTTATTAACACAAATGTAGACGTTTGCGGCACCCTGTATCTATCCAATTTTTGATCTCCTCTCCCCTACCACTTTTTTATTCTTTATTAATTTCTTTCTTAAATATTATTACTTTTGTTTTTCTTATATTTACTTCCAGTTTTTTCTGCAAATATCTTTTGTCGTATTTTTTATTTTCCAGATCCCTTCTTCCATTCTTGTGAAGATCACTATTTCATCTGCATAGGCTAGTATTATTAAGCTTGTTTTTTCAATTTTTGTTCTCTTTATTTGATGTTTAAGCAATTCCTCCTTTAGGTCTTTTAGACATTAGCAAACATTCTTGTTTCTGCCATTTCTCCCCACAAAAGTCTTTCCCTAGCGTTTTATTCACAGCTTGTTACAAAGAAAATCTACAAGTTTTTTGTTGCATTTGAAACATAATTTAATCGTACTAAATTTCTTAACATTTCTGAAACAGTGAAAAATCAAATTGATCACGTTAGTTGTTTATAATAAACAACTTATTTAATTAAATGTTTTCTGCTTCGACGCCTGACGTCCATTCGTCTGTCGCATCAGGACGCGCACGTCAACGAGCCTCGCGCACTCTGTCGTACATAGCACACGCTACGCAAAAATTTGCCTTTGGAGCTAGCAACACTAAACCTTGCAACCGCAGCAGCAGCAACGACAAAAACACAGCATTCGAAACTGCGCCAACAAGAACGCCTCGCAACGCAAACAAGAAGATACGGCTGCACAAACATTTTTTTGCTCATCTTTGCACATTGACATTTACTAAAGAAGGACCCATATGGGGTTGCCGTCTCAACCCCATCGTAATCGACATCGTTAATTCTCATCCGCATAAAGCAACGCGTGGAATGCAAAACGCATTTAGCATAACAAACCTGATTAAGAAATGCTGACGGCACGGAAGATATTTTTACGACCTCGCACACGAAGCAAACACCCTACTTATTGCACATAAAATGAAGTAACATTGATAGACCTTTGGAGAAGTTGGGTTTAGTGTAGTTTAATTACTGTTGTATTTATGAGTTTATTTTAATATCGTTATTATGTTAATGCTTATTATAAATAAAAACTGTCATTGTTTTGTATCAAGTAAAAAGTATTAATAAAATTCAATACAAAAGTTAAGCAATAAAACATCAAGTAAAACAAAAATATATGGTCCTTCAAACAAAATAACCATCACCGGTTGAAGAATCAGTGATACATTTACCCAACCAACCGGTAGGACAGTCGGCCAGAGGAATATTGGTGTTGCTGAAGGATGATAATATTTCTCCTATGAATTGGTAAATCGCTCGTAGAAGCAGTACATCCAAGACTAGACAATAAAGTGCGTGTTATTTTACTTCGCACATATAATGGCATAATCCGAAGAGCTGCACATATCATTTTGTCCTCTTCCTCAAGCGGATGTTGAAGTTCCTAGTTCGAGCAAATAGTTTATCTCTAAATTTCTCATTGAAATAATTTGTTATTTCAAGGCGGGCGCCATATTGTATTTATGAGTTTATTTTTTAATAAGTACAGTTTGATTCGACATTTAACTAGCATTGACCAGTTTGCGACGTTGACCAGCGGTCAGCATGGGCGCATTGCTGGCACTCAAATCGGCCGGGTTTACGACTCGACATGTAACACGAACGGCGCCTCATTACTGCAAACGCTGCATCTCGTACGCTACGAGTGCATTTGCACCCTAGACGCTTTTTAATTTTAAGCAACAACAATTGTTCGACATTGCAATAATAGATTCTGTAATAAAGTTAGAATAAAAATTCGATTCGAATGGAAGTCGAACGCAAGCGTTAGCGAGCGTAAGGAACCACGAGTAGATCAAATTTTAATTCTAATCGAGTAACCGACTGTGTTTTCTCCACAACCATATCTAATTTACTCGATTTTTTATTCATTTTACAAAATTTTTAAGTTAACACTTGCCTTAAAACATCTAAAAACGTTGCATTTTTATTTGGTACTTACAGTTCAGAAAATTATGCTTGTCTAATTATTCGTTGAGCATAATACAGAATATTCATTCTGTTACTTGTTATTGAATGAAATGCATGCAAACTCATAAGAAGCAAGTGTCTTTTAGAATAAATATTTTATCTTAAAGGTGAGAATTTTTCTTTTTATAATTACTTCAAAATTACTATATTCCACCAATTGTCATGGAGAAAAATTAATCTAATACATTTTAAGATGTAGGTTGTTTTGATCTCTAACAGGGAGTTGTTGTTCATAATTTAACAAATTGAAGTACAAACGTTATTTATAAAAGAAATACTACAAGAATAAATTTGACAAAAACACAATAACAAATACTACGTCATTAATTTAAATTGAACCATTAAGTTTGCTCCACTCTGTATTTTCGAATAATGAAGGCAAAAAATAAAAATATAGTACACGTAAACACATACAAACAGAAATTAAATTTCAGTGATTAATGTTAAGAGCCATACAAATGTACTATCTTACATTTCAGTGAACATACATTTTTCCTTAATTAGAAAATATTTCTGTTGTTACTTGACATTTTCATACATAAAAATACCAGTTCGAGGGCAACTTTTTCATTTATTTGCGCACAACTTGAAACTTCTAAATTATAAAACCATGCAAAATCACCCGTTGCTCTTTTTATTATAAATATAAAATGCAATAATTGTTTAATGCTATTTTTTAAAAATAATTGTTTAAATATTAATCAGTTTAAGTTTTATCTAGAAATTCAAATTTTTTGTTGTTTTATTCTCGTCATAACAATGTTTTTCGGTCTGAAGCCGACTTTGAATGTATAACATATATTGTAATAAGTTGATTATTAATTTTTCATCAAACATGGTTGTTAATTTCATGGGTTTTTACGGAAATTTCAATTTTAATTAAAAGTGTGCTGATTTAATTTTTTTGTGATGACACCACTTGCTTTATTAAATACACACGTAAACATTTTCATAAAAAAATCAACCATATTTTGCAATATTTTTTTGAAAAAATGAGTTTTTGTTATAAACAGTTGAAAATTTAGGTAATGTTATGGAGGAAATTAAATAGAATAAGTGGGAATAGATTCGCATTGAAAAAATGTAAATAAAAAAAGATGCATTTGATTATATAAACCGAGATATAAACATTTTACATTGTTATTGTTTATTCGGTATCTAAAGAATATTTTGATCTAAAAACATGTTTACATTGTCTTCGATATTATTAGCAATCAAGGTAAAATAGTTTAAGAAACTTAGGAGTTAAAAAAAGTAGCAACAATGGCTTTCGGCGGGTAGTGCAACGTGATTCGGAGCACAGTTCTTAAAAAAATTAAAAGAATTTGCTTAAAAAAATTTTTTGTTGCAGTTTTTCACTGTAGTTAAGGCCGTGTGGCACGCTACAAAATTTGTATTGAAATTTAGTACAAACTGACAGAAAACGTCAAACTAACCAATAAACGTACGTCATAATAGTCCTTCCCCCATCACAATTTGTGCTAAATTTTAATACAAATTTTATAGAGTGCCACACGGCCTTTACGTAATAATAAATTAAAAAATTTTATAATTTTTGAAATATAATATTTGGTAGAGAATTTATCGCTGAACAAATAACCTTTTTTGACTTTTCTCTAAAACTCACAGAAAAAGATACAGAAACGTAAACAATAAAATCCGCGGTTAATTTTAATAAATTATTAATAACTTTTGAAACGGTGCCTACTTTTTGGACCAAAATAATTTTTTCTATTCTTATTTCGAAGCGATGTGTACAAATTTTTGCAGGTAGGCAAACAGCCTCCAAATTCTTAATTAAAATAGTGAAAGAGGTAAGAGGAAAAAATAAGCAATGAAAAACTACTAACTCTTGTGTGTGATTAGTTTATTAAATGTTGGAAACGTTCCCTTACAATAAACAACATTTCGGGTTTAATTTGACGACATACATTAATATCGGTTATTTTTTTTTCACATTACTCCCACTACTATTTTATCTCCATTTTGTTATTGATGAAAATTTCAAAGCAAAATAGTCAAATAATACTGATGAGCTCCTTAAATGAATATTGCAACACCCTTATTTAGAACCAGAGGGTTGTGCTTTTTCACGGTAGGGGTTGAAGTTTTGTGGATCCAGAAAGCAGACAAGTTGCTCCCCATTGACGGGTCCGAGCATTTTTCGGGATTTTCATTTTAAAGCCGTAAAATCGGGGTGTAAAGTTTTGGTTGGACCACTTTGTACGTTAAAAATTATGGTAAAACTATTATTTTCAGTAACACAGATTTTGGATGAGGTAAGAGTTGATACTGATGATGATGAACCATCTGTTGATTTAGAAACTGCTGTGCTCGAAGACGGCAAAACATTTAAACTCTCCTCACTACGACATAATTTCTTAGACACTTCGACACATCTCAAGCTTCCTGTTCTTGGAGGTAGATGATTTACATATTTTCTGTATAACATGCAGTGGTTGAAACTGCAGCCATCATCGATTATAGTGAATCTTTTTGTTGCAATGTCACAATAATGAATTTTCCATATCTTCTGCGTCATTCATTTTAAGGAGAAAAATTGTATTACATTAACAACATCCAAAAATTCTAACATTATTACAATTTTTACAAGCAACTACCAGTCATCAGGAGCGTCCAAAAAAATCGTTCAACTTCTTCTTTATTTAATATCTTAAATTCTTACATACATACATTGAATGAAAGTTAAAGAAATGAACATATCAGAAAAAGAAGAAAAAAAAAAAAAATATAGTAAAGAAAATGGAAGGAAAGGTAGAGAAAATTGAGTATACAAAAAATATGAAAGTGAAAGAAAAAGAAATGATTGGTGGTATAGTAAATGTGAAAAACAAAAAGAAATGGGAAAAGGGACTCGAAGAAAGAAAAAGGCAAAATGAATGTATAATAAAGTACTAAGTGTTGATGAATAACTATGGAGAAAAATGTAAAAGAGAGAAAAAGCAATACAAAATTACAGGAAATAATGAAGAATATATTAAATGAGGGGCGAGTATGAGATTTTTAAGTTAAAAATGGTGCAAGATCACATGTAGAAAAAAGAAATGACATAATATTGCATGGAACTTCTAGAAGGAAAATCAAAACAACAAATACATTATAGTATAAACAATAAAAAAAGAAACGGGAAAATACATAAAGAAGAAAACAAGAAGCAATAAGGCGAAAAGTTAAAAAGGAAAAGCGGAAGGTGCAGTTGAGAACTGTGAAAGTGATAATATTTCAATTATATGAAGGTAGAAAAAAGTTATTAAAAACTATAGAGGTATAAGCGTAACCATTGCAGGATATAAAATAAAATAATAATAATAAATAAACATGAAACCAAGTAAATATCTTTTAAACGACAAGAACGATATTTATGAAATTTTGCAAGAAAATGCAATGAAACAAAATGCATCCGATGTACATTTTTTTGTTAATAATATACTTCCGGTTTAACCGGTTTAACCATAAACTTCTTTAATTTAAATGGGACACCCTATATATTTTTGGAGATTTTAAAAGAGCTTGTTATTTTGAATTCATACGTACTGGGTTTAGCGAAAGTAATTTGTAAAAGGTGTACATTTACTTATTTTAGAATAATGAAAACAAAATTACTTCAAATGTTCAGAATGCACGCCGTTCACTTTCTGACAATATGCCATCATATTAACAATTACTTGAGTCACTCTTTCCAAAAATTCTCCTCGTATGGGTTCACATTCGTCAATAATTCTTTGTCTCAATTCCTGTAAGCATGTTGGTCGTCTAACGTAAACACGTGATTTTAGATAATTCCAAAAAAATCTAACGGGCTAAGATCCGGAGAACAAGCAGGCCACTCTATAAATCCTCTACGTGAAATCCATCGATTTGGAAAATTTGCATTCATTAAATTCCTAACCCGTCTATTATAGTGGGAGGTGCTCCATCTTGTTGAAACCAAACATTTTGTGGTACTTGCCCATTCTGTTGAAAGTGCAGGAATAATTTCGTTATTTAGTAGATCCAAATACTTGTCACCATTCAAGTTTCCGTTGATAAAAAATGGGCCTATAAGCCTATTTTTGACAATTCCCATCCAAACATTTAACTTCTGTGGATGCTGGATATGTGCTTTATAAATTCAATGAGGATTCTCATTTGACCAATATCTTGACTTATGGCGATTAATTCCATTTAAACAAAACGTTGCCTCATCGGAAAAAACTATGTTAGAAGCAAAATGCTCGTCGACGTTACAGATGTCCATTAGCCGTTTGCAAAATCCAGCTGTCGGTCAAAATCATCGTCTGACAATTCTTGAACCAACTGTACCTTATACGGATGATACTTTCACTTTTTAATATCTTTCCTACAGAACGTCGACTGATACCATGGTTTAGTGCCAAATTTGTGGTAGAAGTTTGAGGTGATTCTTTTAAATTGATTGTAATATTTTGTTTAACAGTTTCGTTCGTTGCGGTCCGCGGTCTTCCAGGATTTAGCAAAATTTTTACCATCCCAGGGTTCAAACACGATCACCATAACCGTTCATCATTAAAATTTCAATACCATCTTTTTCACTTAATTGAATCATTCTAAATTGTAAAATTTATTTCCGTAAATTAGAATTTGACACTTGGAGAACAGTGATCTACTAGATAGTACTCGTTTATTTATTACTATGTATACAAACAACATCAATTAGTTTATCTGAATGGTTTTTTTGCTCTAATGCAAAAAACTCAAAGGAGGTTGTTTAAAGTGCTATATTCCTCGTTTTTACAGATTTTTTTACACTAAACTCAGTATGCGTGAATTCAAAATAACAAGTTCTTTCAAAATCTGCTAAAATATATAGGGTGTCCCATTTAAACTAAAGAAGTTGATGGCATTTCCGGTTGAACCGGAAGTATATTATTAACAATGCATTTTGTTCCATTGCACTTTCCTGCAAAGTTTCATAAATATCGTTCTTGTCGTTTGAAAGATATTTACTTGGTTCCATACTTTATCCCAACTCAGTATATGCAGAAACTTTAAGAAAACATCTAGAGAAAGAAGTGGAGTAAAAAAAGTTATTACCTAATTGGCAGCTGGGTTTAGAAGTGAAAGGAGAGCAGTTGATAATATAATTTGGTATGATAAATAATCAACAAAGAAGTAGAAAAAAAGCAGGGAGATTTGCGCTAATGCTGACAAAACAAGCAGCGTTTGACAATATGGATAGACAAATGTTATGGAATATAATGAAAGAAAAAATATACATGTAGATTTGGTAAAAGCAATCAAAGAAATATACAAAGAAACAAAAGTAGAACTAAAGTGAAGAGAATTTTAAGTGAAGCATTCTGGACAATGAAAGGGCTTACACATAGATGTCCGGATTTTGGCTATTAGCGTATGCAAATGTAAATAAAATAAAAATAATGGTTTTCCAAAAAAGAAGAGGAAGAAGATAAAAACAAAGTTGGTGGTCGAGAGAATCGAGATCGAAAATGTGGACGACTATAGTTATTTGGGATACAGAATAAGGTATGACAATAAACATAAAGCTCATATAAAGGAATTAGCGCTGAATGGTAATATGATTCTAGAGGAAGTATGAGGGTTAGGAAAAAGAAGATAGATTTTTAAAAAGCTGGTAGTAAGTGTTAAGATGAACGGAACGAAATGGACACTGGGAGTTGGAAAAAAACCCCAAGCTACATAGTATAAGAAGAATGAAAATTAGTAAAGATAAGAATACACGTAGTGAAAAGAGCACTGAGGTACAATGAAGGGATGGACAGAAGAAATAGTTATTTATGTATCAAGGCACTAAATTTGATTTTTATGACGAATGTGTTTTAGTTGCAGAGGCGATAAGCTAAGACAAATAAAACACCTGAGTCATGAAAAGAACTTTGGTGCCGAGGTACATATTCTATTTTTTCGAAATTCCAAAATTAGAACAAAACTGACAATTTTATAACCTTCTTTAAGTAGTAAATGTAATCGACTGTTTTCTTTACGTCAGATGTTTCCACCGCGCATGCGCAATTTAAAATTTACATACATTTTACACATCTCTACCGGCGAAAATGTGAACTTAAAAATCGTCGTATAATGAATTACTTTAGTGCCGATTTTATTTGCTTTACTGCCGATTTTTTGTACTTTAGTGACGGTTTCAGAAAAAGAAAATTAAATTTTATATGAATGCTAAATAGAGGTAAATAAGAAAAGAGTAAAAAAGACAGAAAGTTGTATTATGAAAGAGAAGGATATAGAAGTGAAGAGACGAAAGAGAAAATATTGAAGACAAAGTAAGCAAAGAAGATTGAAAATAACTAAAAGCAAATACAATAAATTATATAAGAAATTCATAACTGAAGAAATACGAAAACATTTAATAGATAGAAGAAGTTTAAAGAATAAAAGAATAATAGGAAGGTTCAAAATTAAAAATTAAAGTTCTGGTGGAAAGATAAAAAAGAAAATGCAGAATGTATGAAAATGGGTGAAAAAATTTCAAACACATGAGGGAAGTGTGTGATGAATTGAAAATAGAAGAAAAGGAAATGAGAGTTTTATTAAGAAAAGAGGAAAATGAATATATTGCATGAAGAAAATGTTAATTAACTTTATTTTGTTATTTTTATGAATAGAATTCTTAACAATAATAATAATAATAATAATAATAATAATAATAATTTGAGAAACCGAATTTTTAGTTTTTTATTTATGCCAAAGTTGTTTTTTAAAATGCAAATTGTAGTGACCTGTATTATCAATTAAAAGACCATTGTTTTCCATTTCAAAAAATATATTTAATAATAAATTAAAAAAAGTTATTATATTTACAACGTTTTACAAAAGTTTGTTTTATGTTAAAAGTCAAACTTATTCATACTTATAAAAATAGGATTCATTTTTTATTTTGATTATACTTAATTTGCGTGCGTATAAAGATAAGAAATAATTTTTAACAGGTGACACATTCTTATTGTTAGTCAGTTTATTAACGATACGCGTCGAGAAATCAATTCGAAAAGTTTTTGTATGTTTATTTATACAGGGTGCCCATAATCTATCTCATAACATGGGTAACTTTCTTAATATGCAAAATAGGTAATCGGTTAAATTAGGAAAGTTGGGCAGAATTACAAGCAAAATGTTAAACTTTTTTCAAATTTGACATATGTCTTCAACTTTTTGAAATTTTGTGAAAAACTGAAAACAGTCGATTTTTTAATGTTGTCCTGTTCCACTACTACTTACTTTAGAACTGAACTAAAAATGACATCTTATACATATTTTTACGTAGAATTCGATAAAATTACTCAAAATGTCATAACCCTCTTGATTTTCGAGATATAACACAAACTTACATTTTTTTAAATGGCAATCATAGTTGGCTGTGATCTTATTAAATAGCTTTTGTTTTTGCGATTTCATTGATATAAGGTTCGATATACTTTACTCTTGTATTTCTATTTAAATGCCCAAAATTGTGTTGTTGATACCATTAAGGAACAAAATGATTTACAAGTTAGTTAAACTTGAAACAAAAATTTATATTGACAATATAATACCACAAGTAGGTACTATTAATGGTTTGTAATTATGTTCTATTTCAATAATGTACAAAAGACATAAAGTTCATATTAAATGTTCGAAATGGCCCCGTTAACCAATATGCACATTTGACATCTTCTAACCATCTCTCTATGCACTTTTTCCAAACTGCGAGGACGAATTCTTCTAATAATCAACCTAATTCTATCTTTTAATTCTTCTACATTATTGGGTTTTTCTTTGTACACCCTGTCTTTAACGGTTCCCCACAAGAAAAATTGAGAGGTGTGATATCAGGTGTTCTTGCCGGCCAATTAATAGGACCTGAATTACCGATCCAGCTCGGAAAACGTTCGAAAGATATTCAGAAACAGCTCTAAAATTATGAGCAGGAGCACCATCATGTTGGAAATGAGTAAGATTTGTACCACATTTAATGGCAGTTCATCTAACATGTCTTCCAAGTCATTTTGAAGAAATTCTAAATATCGCCTTCCATTTAAATGGTAATTGTAAAAGAACGGACCAATTATTCTGCTACCGAGGATGCCACACCACACATTTATTGAAAAATATGTTGATCTCGTCTCTCAACAGTAACATGAGGGTTGTTCTCAGACCAATAGTTATTATTATGTCTATTAAATACACCGTTATTGGTAAATTTTGCCTCGTCAGTAAATAAAATTCTGCGCGAGAAATATGGATCGTTGTCAGTTTCTCTTAAAACCATCGAGCGTAATTTAATCTTCTCTCTGAGTCGGCTGGATACAAGGTGTTGCCGATATGAAATTTATACGGCTTGAATCGATTTTGTTTTAAAATTAAACGAGCTTTTTCTGTAGAAGTACCACACTCACTTGCAATTTCACGGGTAGATGTTTTTGGTTTATAATTTACATATGCCAAAACTCTTTCTTCGTCTTCTTGATTAAACTTTTGCTTAGCTTTTGGTTTCATAAATGATCCGTATAGTTTTAAATTATTTTCCAGTTTGGAAAAAGTCTTTTATCTGGTTGTCTTCTTTCCATATATCTTTGCAAATACATTTCACTGGCTTCATTACTATTTCTGTTGCTAGCATAATAACAAAAAGCATGTCGTTTCTCTCTTCATTTGAATACATTGTTTATTTTGAGAATTTTATGTTTTTAAAATAAATCACCGTGAATAATACAACTTACTTATGTAAATCAAATTATTTAGTTGACGACACAGGCTTTTGTTTCAACAGGTTTTTGTTTGAAGCATTTGTTTCCATAGCCTGCCTGTGTATTATTTTGCAGCTTAATTGTATCAATAAACTACTTTTAGCATTTACAAAAAAATGTAAGAGTAAAGTATATCGAACCTTATATCAATGAAATCGCAAAACAAAAGCTATTTAATAAGATCACAGCCAACTATGATTGTCATTTAAAAAATGTAAGTTTGTGTTATATCTCGAAAATCAAGAGGGTTATGACATTTTGAGTAATTTTATCGAATTCTACGTAAAATATGTATAAGATGTCATTTTTAGTTCAGTTCTAAAGTAAGTAGTAGTGGAACAGGACAACATTAAAAAAATCGACTGTTTTCAGTTTTTTACAAAATTTCAAAAGTTGAAGACATATGTCAAATTTGAAAAAAGTTTAACATTTTGCTTGTAATTCTGCCCAACTTTCCTAATTTAACCGATTACCTATTTTGCATATTAAGAAAGTTACCCATGTTATGAGATAGATTATGGGCACCCTGTATATTCGTATGGTATTTTCATTATTGAATTGTGGTGTGCCAGAGAAAATCAGTATAAACCTGTATGTGAATAAGTGGAAAGATATTATGATAAACAAAATTAAGAACAAATTGGCAAAGGTAAGGGTTTGTTAATTTTTATTCCAAAACTAATACCCGCGTTGACTCCAAAATGCTATATGAAATAAGTAGCCATAAATTGTTTCAATCAAATTTGAATTGTATTTTAAGCCCATTCTATATCAAATGTATAAAATGTTTTAAAAAAAAACGCAGACTTTTTCAAATTTTTTGAAATCTGGCAAATTTAATTTTCGAATTTGTAAGAAAAGGTGACGTACATTTGATAAAACACATTTTGATTTATATTACTCACGGTGATAATATTTGACCTTGTAGTTACATGTTTGTTAGTATGAAAATTTTTAAAAATTAATAATGTTTTAACGTTTAATATTAGACAAATCAGACTCCACATTTTCTAAACATAAATTAAATTCGTTATTTACCAGAATAAAATTATATAGGATGATCTGTTTATTTTAAAGAAGTTATTTATACTTAAATGTGCTCCGAATTAATGTAAGTACATCAAACATCCACTATATTCTCAAGTAAAAAAATTGAAGTATTAAAACTTTTTAGACAATCTTTTAAGCTGTAAACACTGTAAGTTCGAAAATTTATTTATTTATTTATTCGTATGGTAGGTACATTTTCATTATTGTATTATGATGAAAGTGTTATGTTTGGTGCCTTAGAAGATTAGTATACACCTGTATAGTGTGGTGTCGAAAATAAAGAACTATTTCAAATATTTCGAAAATAAAATTGTTAATAGAGTGCTTATCCCTCTGTAAGAGATGATGGTTACATAGTTTACTTGGAATGGCCAACTTCACCAAAGACATAATTTTGTTAGAGCACCCGGTTTTATCCAAACGCTACTTTCAAAGTTAATTGAAACATACTACTATACAAATAATGACTTAAGCTTCTAAACAACTAATACCAAGCTCCAAATTCCCTATTACCTTTATGGTTAATTATTATCGTATTCTAGTTCGACCAAAGTATGTTCCAATTCCTATTATAGTTGACGTGTTTTGGGGTTTTCACGTAATTTGCTCTCAAACTTTTAATTTTGGACACTCTGTATATTAGTCCGAAGAGTAAGTAAAAGGTTTCAGCTTCTCCATATCCTTTTGTCGTTGATTTTGATATGTTACTGCAGTAGTTGTGGTATTGTGTTTTTATTTTTGAGTCAATGTGTGCCCATGTACGAGGATGTATTGATATCTAGTTAGCCTAGACCAGTTCCTTGCATAAACAAAATATTGCGTTACCATAGCAACGAACAATAACTTATTAGAAGTGTCAGTGTAAAGTTTGACGCCAAAAAAGTAAACCAGAGTCAAGCAATAAATTAAATGAAAAAAAGATGTCCACCGAAATTGTAAAAATTGAAAAATTGGAGTATCAAGCCATCATCAAGTACCTGTATTTAAAAGGGTTAAGAGGTAAGCAGATTTACGAAGATATGCTTAATACCCTTGGTGATCAATGTCCTTTGTATGCGACCGTTAAAAATTGGAATGCAAGCTTCAAAAAAGGTAAATTTAGACATGAGAAAAATTGCTGCAAAATGGATCCCCAAATGTTTGAATGTTGACCAAAAGCGTGCAAGAGTAGAGAAGCATCGCGTTCGATCTGTGCTCGATTTGAAACCGAATTGTTACTATGGATGAGACTTGGGTACATTTCTACGATCCAGAAACAAAGCAACAATCGATGGAATGGCGACACTCTGGTTCTCCAAGACCTAAGAAGTTTCGTGTCCAAAATCTGCTGGAAAAGTTCTTGCTTTAGTTTTTGGGATTGCCATGGAGTAATCATGATTGATTTTTGGATAAGGGTAGAACAATAACTGGAGATTACTATTCGACATTACTGACCACTCTACGGGAAAATATTAAAGAGAAAAGACGCGAAAGCTATCCAAAGGTGTTTTGTTTTTGCAGGACAACGCCCCTGCACACAAATCTCATGTTGCCATGCAAAAATTCGTGATTTAGGGTTTGAATTACTAGAACACCCCTTATTCACCCGATTTGGCTCCGTCCGACTATCACCTCTTTCCTCAACTGAAAAAAGTTTAAAAGGTCGTACATTTTCTTCCAACAAGGAGGTAATAGAAGCTGTGGAGGTCTGGTTTGTAGAGCAAGAAGAAACATTTTTTTGAAAGGTCTAGAGACGTTGCAGGTTCGCTGTAATAAATGTATCCAATTAAGAGGAGAATATGTTGAGTAATAAAATATTTTGACATTGAAATTTTGTTTGGTTCTATAGTAGGCTAAGAATTTTTAATATATCTTCGTATAGTAACTTTTCGTCTTAGTCTTAGAAAAAGTTTTTCTTGTAGTTTGTGCATTTCATCTTTTATTATTAACGAGATCATTATGATTTTTTTGACGTTAGATACGTGTGGGTTTAGGAGTAATTACTTCTTGTGCGGTGATTGCCTTCTCAGTTATTTCTACATTAAGCTGCTGACTAGCCGCTAAAACAATTGACCGCCGCCCACTGGCCCCCGAGGCAAGGACAACTATCTGCTGGCGTAACACAAAATTAATTTAGGTCAAACGACAATGACAGTTTTGAGACACATATACATTTAAAAAAATTAAAAAGTATATTTTTCACCACTCTTCCTAAGAGGTAGTTTCTTTGGAGTCCTCATAAAAAAGTAGAAAAATAGAGAAGAAATTCTAAAAGCCTTAACTCATCAAGGAAACACGTATGGGCCTGGGTTCTCTAAATCCAAATTTATAATTTGGAACCCGTTTCTACTGTTGAAACAAACCTTTTATACTTTGTGATATTTTTAAGTGTTACTAACATGTGGATCGCGATAACATTGAGAGATATAGGCTGGGTTAAATGAGACAAAAGTTGCAAGTTTAAGGCGAAACATTGATGGTTCTTTGATTGGGTCGTATTAAAATTGTTTAGAAAGAATTAAAGTAAGTAAAAACAAAAACAAGCGTTTACCGCAAAACTCCGCATCGTCCCGATACTAATAATGGATATGTTGTAAAACAAACATAAAAGAATGTGTAAAATACTTATTTGTGTAAATATTCTAAGATTTCAAAATCAATCTAGATTGACGGTCCTTGATAGATTATACCCAAAATTAAACGACATTTTTTATTATAAAATTTATACCCTTCTAATGTTCTAAATGATTAATGTCCACGTAATAAAATATTATTTATAAATTAAAAAAAATAGTACATTATTTTATAAGGAGCTTAAGTCTCCGCATAAAATATACTATTATTTCTTCAAACGCAAAGAAAAAGAAACAAAACAGCCAAATAAACCTAAGGAATTTTTATACAGTAAATCTGATTGCTTCACAATAATTGTACATTTAACTTCTAATTAAATTGTAACTAAAATATCTAAATAATATTTTTTGACAAAATAAGCGGCGCTTAAGTACTTAAACGCCGTGGACAGTGTCATGGCAATGAAGTGACATTTAAACATTATCAGCTCGGCCATATAATGGCATACTTAACAGAGGTATGAAGAAAAAAATGCATATTGTGATCGGTGGTTAACGAATTTTGAGGCATTGGTTACTAGATGACGTTAGTTATTGTAATCCTAGTCACATAAAATGACCTACGCGTACTACTATGACCGGTATCAGCAGCTTTGACGTTAGTTTCATGAAGATGACGTTGATTGAGAGGTGAAGTTAGTTTTCAAGTTGTTATCTCAATTGCATCACATTTTTTTAATCAGTTAATGATCGCGAAGCGGTGACTTTTATTTCAAGGTTCCCGTTGATAGTGTTTTAAATAATACATTACTATTGTGAGGCAAAGCGTTGTTTCACAGCACGTTCGCGAGAACACGGCATGACGTCATACCATACAAGTTTTGAGTAAGTAAATGTAAAATATGATTGGTGTAAAATGTAAATGTTGTTGAATAGATGTGTATAATTATAGAGTAAATCGTAGAAAATATAATAAAATATATGCTTATAAAAGCGGTCCATTAAACTAAATTACTAACACTAATCGGAAAACTTTACAATGACAAGGTTAAACTTAACTTCTCTTAATTCGATTACTGTTCGTCGGTTAGATTTATGATTTGAATTTCAAATTCATTTATTCATTTTATTGAATTTAATCAAAATAATTTCCATTCAGACGACAGCAAAGTCTCCCTTCTTATGTACTTACGACGTATAATTTAAAATGGAATATAACACTGTTTATTCAAAATCTTTAGAACTATCGTCCAATTCTTTTACTTAAAAACGCGCAACCGAAGGAAAACGAACCGAATAAAATGTAAATGTAAAAAGTAATTTATTAAATGTACAATCCTTAAAAGTACTGGTCTAACAAAGAAAAGCTTTTTTTGTTCTGAAGGTTTCCTTTTGAAAGAAAAAAAACAAAAACAATTTTTGTTTTTAGAACCGCTTAATGACTCAGATAGTTTTGAAACTTTAGTGTGTACGTACTACAATGTCGAAACATTAAACTGTACTTGAAGTCGTAACGTTAAAAGCTCTAACTTATTCACGCTTTTAAGTGAAATGTTCGCGGTTTACTGTTGGCGTTAACTAATTTACGTACATAAATAAATAAGGACAAATTTAAATATTTAATTTATTTGAATACCGTTCTTATTGTACTTGTACAGCCTATTTAAGTAATGTTAATTACTAAATGCATAGCAAATGTAGCGTGACAAATTAGGGGAGAAAGTTATTTTAATATAAATGGGTTACGCTGCCGTTTTTTTTGTTGTTTTAAATAATTTATTCGGGTAAAAAGGGTGTTTGAAATACTTTTTTGTTGTATCACAAAGAAGTGGTTGTCACTCCTTTTTACTACAACTTTTATTTGTTAATCATGCTGTTTCTTCGTTGCGACAACCTAAGTGATGCGATTTAAGACAGGGCTATTAATTTCTTTTTACTTAATTTCGTTTTATTTTTGAGTTTCATACAAGTACATGCTTACCATCAGTGTTATCGTTATGAAATAATGATTCTTTACTAACGAGTGCTTACAGTTTCTTTAAGAAAGCAGTTTCTTTTTCGTTTTATTTTAAGTTTACTGAAAGTTTGGAGTTTTGTTTAAAACTTGTTTTAAAAACTTAGTTACATTCCATCTAACTTTGTTCACTACAGAACATATTTGATCAATTACTAAACTTTATTTTACTTAATGGTCTTACATGTTGGTGTCGCACAAGATTTAATATTTTATCAGTCATCCGCTGAATTTCTTGTGTTGTTCAATTTTATTTGCTTGTATTCGTACTAAAATTCATGTTTATCAAAAATTTTGAAATATCCTGATTGAAAAATTTTATATTCTTATAATTTATGTCCGCGTATTTCCAAATTAATGCGGTTCTTGTGATTTACGGAACTAGCACATCTCGTACTAGATCTGTCAACCAATTGACGTTATAATGACGGCAAAATACATGAATTTGACGTAAAATATCACCGTTACTGATACGTGATTATCTCGTAAATAAGTCACAGCAAGGAAACGTCAACAAAAGTCGTTGCCGTAACGTGTCCTATAAACGTCATTATGACGCCGCTCGAACGTCAATAGTTACGCATTTCTGATGTTGTGTTTCTCACTCCATTTTTTCTGTCATGTGCGTTATTTAAAAATTAAAATACCAAACTTTTAAGTCTATTTATTCCGATTTATTCTTACTCTAATAAAAGTATAGAATTATATGAAAAGCAATAAAGTAAAGTCAAGTGCTTTCAGATATCTTAGGTAAAACCAAAAACCATATAATAGACGTGTAACGCTAATGTCAAACAACGTGCGTATAAAAGTTAGTCGTCCACCTAAAGTCGGTATACTATTGGCGCGGAGTAATAAATCAGAATTGCTTGAAATAATTCTTTATTTTCTTGTGAAAGCGGTACTTCTACGGTTAAGTAAAACCCAATAAATTCTAACCAAAATACGATCATTGTGCCGCTCTTGCAGCATATCGACCCATCTAGAGTCTGAGAACAATAGTTTAATTAATAAAACACGTTGCCATCAGCCCAGGTACTGACGAAACGAGAATCATAGCCGAAGATGTGGGTATTATACCAAGATACAAAAATAATGGTATATAATACGTAAGAACTAAAATTTGTAATGTGATCTACTATACAAATAATGTAAATAATATATGACATAAATATAAAATAAAATAGTAATGCAGATAATTTTGCTTTCCTCCAAGCTCTGGTAGGTAAATTTTCGTATTTTCATGAGTGGTAGCTGGCGTTGTCTATAACTATTATAGATCTTTGGGGTATCAAATCTAGCACCTGCTTAAAATATTCTTCAAACACATTAGCATTCATGTCTTCGTGGTAGTCGCCAGTTTTCCTTGATTCGAATTCTAACAAACCACCATCTACAAAGCCATCTTCATTGCCAATATGAGTAATAATTAACCGTGTTCCTTTCCTAGAAGGCGGTCGAAATCCTGTCGATAGCCCTTCTATAAATCCTATCGAGCACTCGTAACGGTATTATCATGCCATGTTTTTTACGGTATGTCCTGCATTGATCCAGATTTTATCCAAATAGAATATACGCCTGCCTTCACGCCTATATTTTCTTATTTCCCGAAGATAATTTCTCCTCCATGTAATAATCTCTTGTTTTTCAATTAAAACGGATCTTCTATTTATCTTCTCCCAAGTAAACTTCAACTTGCGAAGAAGTTTCCACAGTGTTCTACGACTCATTTGGGGTAGATTTTCATCCTCATTTACTGCTAGTAAAATCTTATCGATTGTAGGAATCTCTTTCCGTAAGTAGAACGAGTGAACCTTTCTACGGACAGAATTCCTCATTGCATCATCTAATTTCATCGGGCGCCGACCAGGAGATGGAAGTGGGTGAAGCACTTGTCCCAAATTTTTCTTTCCCTCACTAGTTTATAAATGGTGGATTTTGATATTCCGTCATTGCAGAACATAATCCTACAATATCATCGACACTTTTTGCAGGGTGTTGACATCGAACAGCGTCATGCACATTTAAAATTATAATTTTTTCATTAGCAGATAACTCACCACTTTTAACACGTTTTGCTGGTGAAAAGTTTTCCATTTCAAAATTATTTGCACTAACACACAAACAAACAAACAAGCCGATTCATTGCTAATAACAAACTAAACATATTTTTCATTTAGAAAGTATACGAAGCCCTTCGGTCAAACAACTAATTATCTGTAATCTTTCGCAGAAATTACAACCCGTCTGCCGTAATGACTGCGCTAACGACCCCACTTTACCTGATGATAGATAATCCAACACACATTTTGACGCTAAAGAATAATTGTTTTAAAATTACTTTATTTAGCTATATCGATTCTTAATTGTAATAATAAGAAACAAACCACATAATAGTAAATAATTTTTTTGAAATATTCCACAGTTTAATAAGATACAAATAGATTCATAACTTTTGTAAAACTCAGTATACGTACCTATATAAAATTAAAATTTAAAATAGACAAATTGAGAAACGACACATTTGTCATTTATCGATTTTAGAGTTTAATTTTATATTCAAATACTGTGTTTTTACAAAAGTTTTGTATCTATTTATATCTTATTAAACGGTGGAATATTGCTGAATTAAATTATTTACTATGAAAATAGATTCCACAAAGTAAGGATTGAAACAATAAAAGAAACCACATAATAATTCATATCAAGGTAGATTTACTATTATAATATATTTACCTACTAAAAATATGATTTTCCAAACGTATCAGGTACCTACGCCACTGCAATACGGGAGATTCGATAATTCTGACAGGTTTATTACTCCGCGCCAATAGTATACTGAGTATATTAACCGACTAACAAACTACAACTTAGCTATAACAAAAACCATTTGCAATGAAACCTGAAATAACTAAATTAGATTGTTGCCAAACCTTTTGCGGGAAATAATTCTTAAGCTGTAGTAGGCACCGTAATCATTTTCAGAACATATGATTTTTATTCCACTACGTTACACAGTGGTCTGAAACTCCTCAAAAGTTGGTCAAAACCTAAAGGCACTACTTTTTCGCAAAGAAATTTTCACTTAGAGTGTTTGTGGTCGTTGATTTCAAATTTAAAGTTACATTTTCTAAAAACTAAATTGTGGTTGCAAAATGGCAGACATTTTTGAAAATTGTTAACGATTTGCATACAACATAGGTTTTTCAAGTCGTTGATTTCAAATTTAAAGTCAGAATTTTTAAAAAGAAAATGGCGATTACAAAATGACGGACTCTTTTTTGAAAATTTTTATGAGATTTGCATGAAACTTGGTATAAGTGGGTTTTAGCGTCGCTGATTTTAAATGTAGAGTCAGATTTTCGAAAAACAAAATAACGCGCGCAGTAGATTGGAACGCCCGAAAAGCTGGTCAAAACTCAAAAAAGATTTGAATTTGACTCAAAATCAGTATGTATATTTAAATTTTTCAAGTTTCTGATTTTAGATTTGTGGTTTGATTGGTTGTTTTCAAAATTAATATTTGAAAATGGCCAAAATCGTATGAAATCTGGCTTGATGAACTTTTTTATTGTTTCTTATTGTAGTTATAATAACCATACTTACTATAAACTCTTGAAACAATAATAGTAACAATAACAACAATTAAAAACAAGAGATGGCTACAAAAACAGGCGCTCATTGTTGTTCTTTATAACATTTATTTTCTTACTACAACCTCATCAGATGCTGCGGCAATATCTATGTCGGAATTATCAGTGTCAGGTATTTTTGCAATTAACAATGATCGGAGTCAACAAAGTTCAATCGCTTTTTCAAATAAATTTTCCTTTTTGGGCTGCTCATTGTTTTCGAGACTTGTAGTAAAAGGATCTGAAGATACCATAACACGTTGGAAAACCTCTTGCGTGTAATTTTTTCGCGAGAAACCTTCCTTGCAAATCTTTCGAGAAATGTTTTATGGCCTTATTTCGCCATTCCTGTGATTCCTCCGACAATTTGCCAATAATTAATCAATAATCACAGAAATTATCAATTTTCTAGATAGTAAAACTTTCACTTGAATATTGAATCAGAGAACAACGCAGAGTCTCGCGGAAACAAAACTTTTCGGACAATTATTACCAAACTTAATGTACTCCTTCCATCTTCTTGTTGAATATTTTAGCACATTTAAGAATTCTGTGTGCTTTTTAGATATTGTTTTTCTCGTTCCTTGTAGTACGTTGCACAGAGCACGATGTAACAAGGGCGACTTTTAGACCAAGAAATAAACGCGTAGGTACCTTCTTTACCAACTACCACATAAAAAATCACCCGGAAAAAAATTGTTCTTTGAAGTTTTGAGCAACTTTTTGGGCGTTTTAGACCATTGTGCGTTATTATGAAAGTTGTGCATTACAATAACCGCATAAACAACTGCAAAAGTTGCATTTAAGTAAATTTGAGGGACAAGTAACTGTATCTGAAAACAATAAAGAATATTGGTTGTTATTATAAATTTTCTCTTGGTCTAATCTCAAATAATGTTCTATTCAATTAACAAATTAAGACTGCTTTACTCTCTTTGATTACTAACTATTTGGATTCGGTTGTTTGTATTCGGTACGGCAAGACGTATTTTGAATTCGCTCTGAAATTAATAGTGATTAAGGTGGTAGTGTTAGACATGGTTGAGGACAGTGATAGTTTATACATAACAGACAAGATAACAACGTATACAGGTACGAACTGATATGATAAGGCATAAAGACGAAATTTTTATACGAATATAATAGTGAAAAATCATACAAAATTAATAGTACGAGTAAAGATTCGGTTTAATAAAATAATGGACAAAACAATAATCGTTTTAGTTAAGCTTTAAATAATCTACGACGTGTAAAATCTTATATAATTAATAAAGAGAATAAGTGTAATTAAAACTAAAACAGGACAGAAAAGTGGTGGTAGACAAAGGACTAATTAATGAGTGCAAAAATGGTGACAGAGAGAGAAGGGGGTCCGTAGGTAGTATAGAGGATTTTAAAAAAAGGGCGAAGTGGAAGAAGAAACAGCAAAGAAAAGAAACACAAAGACGACTAGGACATCATAAAAAGTAGAATAACAGAAAAAGGACAGAAGGTTAACAGAAATGATAGTGGAGATGAGGAAAGAGATGATGAAAGGATTTAGAGAATAAAATAAGAAAGTTGAAAGAGGAGATGGAAAGAAAGAAAAAGGTATGGGAGGAAAAGAAGAAATGGGATAGGGAAAGGAAGACTTGGAAAGTAGAGTGAACGGCATAGAGAGGGCAATGGAGAGGCAAGAAAGGGAAAAAAGGAAGAATAATATTATAAATAAAGGACTGGTGAGGATGGAGCAACTTATTACGGATACTGTCAAACAAATAATTCATAGAAAAGATAGGAGTAAAGTGGAAGTTAGAGGCATATACGGAAGGTAAAGAGGAGGGGAGAAGTGCGATAGTAGTGAAGCTGGGGAGCTGGGAGGAAAAAGAGGAAAGGAGAATATAAAATACTTTTTTGGAATGTGGCGGGTATAAAGAACAAAGGAAGGGGATTTTGAGGTATATAAACAATTTAAAATGGTTGGGATGACTGAAACGTGGATGGAAGAGAAAGAATAGGAACAATGGAAAGATAAGATGCCGAAGAGTTTGAATGGCAAATACAAAACGCGGAAAGGAAGAGGGAGACAAAAAGGGGGGAGGGCAAAAGAAAATTGTAGGAGTGAGAAAAGAATGGGAAATAGTCAGGAGAAGACATACAGAAGATATAGAAGGATTGATAAAACGGATGTAAAAACGGAGAGGGGTGAGATATACAGAAGTAATTACGGTGTATGAGAGAGATGAATGAAACACGAACAAAAAAGTATTGAAAGAGAGAGATGAAGAAGAAAAGTTAATAATAGGAGGAGATTTTAATGCAAGAATAGGTGAAGAAGGAGGGATGATGATAAACGGAGAAGTAAAAACAGAAATACAAAAGACAAAAAAATAAATGGACAAGGAAGGAAACATAGAGGATGAAGGAAAAGGAGAGTATACGGAGTAGGGGGAGTCGGTGATTGATTACGTAGTGACAAATGAAAAAGGGTTAAAGGACATTCAGGGGTTCAAGATAGGGAGGGGGAGGAGTCAGATCACCAACCACTAGAACTGACGATAGTGGGGGAGGAGAAGTCGAAAGGTGCGAATGATAAACAAGAGGGGCAGTGGGGAAAAGGAAAGTGTGGACAAGGGAAAGTATCGAAAGGTATAGAGACAAACTAGAAGAGAACTGGGAACGACAAGATGAAATAGAGGGGAGATAAGAATAATAGTAAAGAAAATGGAAGAGGCTGCAGAAACGAGAGAATATAAGAAAGAAGTAAAAGAATTAGGGAAAAGGTATGAATGGTGGAATGGAGAGTGTCAGATTGCAAAGAAGAATTTGAGAAGAGGGGAAGACAATGGAAGAAAGGCAAAATTGAGATAGAGGAGTATAGAAAGTTAAAGGTAAACCTCAAAACAGTTTGTGAAAAAAGAAAGGTAGAATACAGAATAAAATTAGAAAAGGAAATAGAAAATCAGAAATGAAAGACAAGCATGGGAGTTTATCGGAAAAATAAGAAAAAGGAAAAGAGGGTCGGACATAAGAATAGAAGCAAAAATGGGAGGAACATTGCAAGGAACTACTGGGCGGAATAGAAGATAGAAAGGAAGGAGAGGGTGAAGGAAATGAGCGGAGATCGAGAGAAGGAGAGATAGGAATGGACGAAATGGAGGAAGCGATCAGAAAAATTAAGAAAGGAAAGGCAGGAGGCACGGACGGAACACAGGGAGAGCAGTGGATGTATGTGGGGGAGAAAATGAAGGAGAGGTTGAGAGGGATGATGGAAAGGATATGGAAAGGGAAGGATTCCCAAAGCAGTGGAGGAGGCGATAGTGTGTCCGATATATAAGGGTGGGAACAAGACAGAGACAAAAGTTACAGAGCAATCAGTCTATTGAATGTAGGGTATAAGGTGTATGGAGAAATTTTAAGAAGGAGATTGGTCGAGGAAATAGAGGGAAAAGGGTTACTACCAGATTGGCAAGCAGGTTTTAGGAAAAATAGGGGCACAATCGACAATATTTACATACTAAAGCATGTAGTAAATAGGCAGATTGAGAAGAAGGGGGTAAAATGTGGGCAATCTTTATAGACGTAAAGGCCGACGTTTGACAGGGTGGAGAGAGAGTGTTTGTGGGGTATTTGAGAATGAAAGGGATAAGTGAAAGTTTGGTAGAGGCGATTGAAGAGTGCTATAAAGAAACAAGATGCAGAGCGAGAGTCAAAGGTGAAGTGGGGAAGGGTTCAGAATACTAAGAGGATTGAGACAAGGATGCCCGATGAGCCCGAGTTTATTCGCAGCATATATAGGGGACATGGAGGAGGAGTTGGAGAAGCAACAAGTGGGAGGGATAGTGGTAGGAAGAAAAAGTTAGAGTGCTAGCGTATGCGGATGACTTAGTGGCAGTAGCGAGGAAGAAATGAAAGAGACGATAAAAGTAATTAAAAGTACTTAGAGAAGAAAGGATTGGAGGCGAATGTGGGAAAACGAAGATCATGGAATTTAAGAAAAGAAGAGGAAGAAAAATAAAATGGGGGGAGAGGAAATAAAAAGTGGACAAATACAAATATCTGGGATACGTTATAAGCTATGATAACAAGAATAGAGAGCATATAAAGGAACTGGAACAGAAAGGAAATAAGGTAGTCAGACAAGTATGGGGCATAGGGAAAGAATATTTGGGAAAGACCTTGAGAAAAAGAAGATGGCTGTTTGATAGGATGGTAAGAAGTGTTTGGAAAGAATTCAAAAAATATTGGAAATGGACACTAGGATTAGAAAAAGAAACACCGGGATACATAGTGGAGGAGGAGGTCAAGATGGAAAAAAAAGAACACAGACAGGAAGAAGGGCAATGAGATATGAGGAGAAGATCAAAAGCAAGAGAAAAAAGAGATATTAAACGAGTGCTGGAAAGAAATAGAAATGCAGAAGGTAAAATATGGAGAAGAGAAAGGAAATTATATTACGAAAGAGGGGGTACGGAAGAGAAGAGATAACAAGAATAAGAAGGAAGGAAGATCGGTAGAAGCAGAGATAGTAAGAAGGGTGCAAGAAAGAGCGGGAAGAACAAAAGAAGGGAAGTACAATGGAAAATATTGGATAATAAGGACAGAAGGAAAACCCAAGAGTGGATTAAAAGAAAAAGAATTATAGCAACGCTTAGGGTAGGGAATGAGGAGAGGGAAAACAAATATTGGTTGAAGGACGAGGATAGAATATGTAGGATGTGTGGAGATGGGTGGGAGAACTTGGAACACATAAGTAAGGAATGTGGAGAACTGAGGGAAGAGGAGAGAGAGCGAGAGAACTGCTGGGTGAAAGAGGGAAGGGATTGAGTGGATGAAAGAGGTAATAAAAGAAGAGAAGCAATGGAGAGAAAAAAAGAAGCATAATTAAGATATAGAATATACATTAAGGGAGAAGATGAAGGAAGGATGAAAGCTAGTTATTCAAAGCAGAAGGAGAGGAGGAAGGGAAGAATATTAAATTAATTTTATTTAATATAGTATAGTTTGTTGGTGAAAAATGGTATGAATTAGATTAATTTTATGGTGTATGTAGAATATAAAAAACCGAATTGTAAAAAAACAAATAAATGCATTGATTGATTGATTACTAAATATTTGCGCCGTTTCCATTTTTGTCGAATGATTAATTTTTGCCAAATGCACTGCTCATATTTTTGTTGTCGTTGAAGATTGAAATTTGCTCCGAACACTTAATGGTATTTGCTACGTTTTTATGTAAATGGTTTTTATTTGATTTTGGAAAAATTTTATTACAGATTTTGAAACTACTCATTAAAATATTCCTAAAAATAATATAAAACATCCTACAAATTAAATAAGGGTCTATACAGTCATACGACTTATTAAACTAGCCCCACCGCTAAATGGGGCAACATAAAAATATCAGATTTTCCATAATCAAACAACTGAAGTATATAGTGATGAAGAAGACTGCTTAATTTATCTTATAGTTAACAGAGATTTTCCAAAAATTGAGACTTCTTGTAGGAGTTAGGTAGTACGAATCAATGAAACACGGTACCTTTTTAGTTATCGACGTTTCGACTTGCGTGTGGCAAGTTTTTTTCAAGATATCAAAGGCATAACGTTGTCGAAAATTCCAAAATAAGTGCCACTTTAGACAAGACCATAAAACGAAAATTTAGTGCAACTAAAAGTGGAAAGATAAATTTAACAATAAGTATACAGACACAGTTTTAACGAGTACATATACAAACACAATGACGTACTTATTTTTGGAATTTTCGACAATTACTATGTTTTTGATACCTTGAAAAATACTGGCCACATGCCAGTCAAAACGTCGATAACTAAGTAGGTACCGTGTTTCATGGATGAACTCCTACAAGAAGGCCACATTTATTTTGGGAATCCCTGTTAACTGAAGTATAGCTATAACCTGTAATCCGTACTTTTCAATTTTCAAAATGTTTTTTATTTATATGCGTTCTTACGAACAACTTTTTTATGTGATTGGGTACAAAAGATTAATCCATTACAAAACTAAAACACTTGCAGCATTCGGCTGAATAACAAAGTACGAATAACAAACGTACAAAATGTATCCATTTATATTACATAGGTCAATAAGTCCAGGGCGTTACTACCAGATGGCGCCATTAACAAAATATCCATATGATTTTTCGGAAGTACCAACCTTCAACAAGATTACTGTCAAAATTTCATAACGTTTGGTTTATTATTTAGCGACTTACAGTGGTTTAAGTGACCCTACTTTTGTGATTCTTAAAAAAGATGGATTCAAATGCAATTTCGTGTGTTGATATATCATTGTTTTTGATGGGAAAAAACACCGTTCAAGCCCAAGCTTGGGTTGAAAAATGTTATCCGCACTTTGCCCCATCGAAAACGACCATCAAAAAAGATGGTTTACCGATTTCAAACGTGGTCGTACGGACACCAATAATGCTGAACGCCCTGGTCGGTCAAATGAGGCAGTTATTCCGGAAAACATTGAAAAACCCTAAAAATCATCATGGGCAATTGCAAAGTGAAGTTGCAAGAGATAGCTGACACTCTGAAATTATCAAAAGGTAGTGTTTACACCATCATACACAAACATTTGGGTATGAAAAAGCTGTTTTCCAAATGGGTGCCGCATTTCACACCAGTGCAAAACAACAACAAGTAGATGATTCAAATAGCTGTTTGGAGATGTTCACGCAAAATAAGAAGGAGTTTTTGCGTCGGTACATCACAATGGATGAAACATTGATTCACCACTTCACTCCGGAATCAAATCGGCAGTCTGCTAAGTGGCGTGCAAACGGAGAAACCCGTCCAAAGACTCAAACATCGGCTGGGAGGTAATGGCCTCTGTATTTTGAGATACGAATGGAATTTTATTCTACTTGGAACATGGAAAAACAATCAACAGCGACTATTATATCGGTTTGTTGGATCGTTTGAAAGCCAAAATTGCCCAGAAAAGGCCTCATTTGAAGAATAAAAAGGTGCTCTTTTGCCAAGACAATGCACCGTGTCACAAGTCAATAAAAACAGTCGCAAAAATAGTCGAATTGGGTTTCGAATTGCTACCGCACCCACCGTATTCTCCAGATTGGGCCTCCAGCGACTACTGGCTTTTTGCAAAACTGAAAAAGATTCTCCGTGGAAAGAGATTTGGTTCAGATGAGGAAGTGATTGCCGAAACTGAGGCATATTTTAAAGGTTTCGATACATCGTTCTACATCGGTGGTATCGAAAAGCTACGTCGGAATGATTGTATCACTCTAAAAGGTGATTATATTGATGAATAAAAATGAATTTTGGCAAAAAAATGTTGTTTTCCTACCTAGGCCCGGATTTCTTGACCGATGTTTAACTATGTTTAATTTAGAAAACAAATGCAATTTTTTTTATTATTATGGTTATTTGTTATAGGTACTTAAGTTCTTTATTTGTATAAGTACTAATTGCACTAACTTTCATATTTTTTGTGCAAATACAATCAGTAGGATTACATTGCAGTTAAATTTTTAATGTTTTATGTTTTTGTAGAATTCAAATAAATCGAAATATTATTAGAAATTTTTCTTTTTTATTCTTTACCATTGATATGACTTTACCTAGTCGTCTATATTTTGTTTTGAATTTTTTAAATTAAGATAGTTATTTGTGTATCAAGGCTGTAAAGTAGGTTTTTCTCGGCTGCTCTGATTGTTGATCATATCAGAAAAGGCCGAAAAAACCTTTTTGCACTTGCTATATTTAATGATTCACTTTACACCCGCTTCTGCAAGCGTAAAACGACTTTTTACTTTTTACTTTTGCGCTCGCATTTTTTACTTTTAGGCCCGCTTTTACTATTAGGCCCGCATATCGTTAATACCGAATTGATCCGAGAATTTACGATTAATTATTGACAAAATAAGAATAAACGGTACGAAATTATGCATGAGAAATGACATGAGAATCACTACAATTATTCTTAAAAATCAAATTTTAATTAAATTGCAGAATCTGAATATAAAGCAAAATTTTCTTGTAGAACTGGAGTAAATATAATAAAAGCACATTTCCGTTGCTTTTTAAGTCGACATCATTTTAAAAAGTAATCGTATGTATTTCATATATTTTGTTGGATTTAGCAAGTAACAAATCCGGAACCACGTTATCTGCTACATCTTTAATACCGGGAGGAGTTTTAGAAAGTTCTTCATTATCAGTTTCCATGTCCACTGATTTTGGAAGCTTTGTAATTTAAATTTTTAAATGACGTTTAGGAATGCCGGAAAAGAAGAACATTTTATTCTTAATTATTGTAAGCTACCCTAGAGGTCGCGACCAATTTACGTTCGTAAATTTAAATTTTTAAATTAATTTGTTGGTATTAATACCTTTAAAATAACAACAACTAATCTTATTAGTACTATTAATTTAAGGTTTTATTCTATTTTTAAATTAAAATAAAATATGTAATTAAAAAGTAAATCTGTTTCGACTTAGTATTACTAAGAAGTGCAAAAAATTTGTATGCACCACAGGTGTAAAATACTTTTACTTTACTTTACACCTTTGGTACATAAATAACTATTACAGCCGCGATACACACAACGTTTTTAGGCGCTTACTCTAAAAATAATGTACGAATGCTAAAAAGAATGAAACAATTTCACATTGTCAAGAATTTGTATTCAGTTTTTTTTTCAAATTATTTTCTATTTTTTGTTGATACATAAGATTGTACTACATGCGATGATTGCTCATAAATAACACAAAACGGACATACGTTTCTGAATTGCTTCTTACGCAAATCTTAAGGATATTACTGTTTACAGAAATAAAAAACTATGTAACATCAATTATACCTTATTGCAATGAGGCATGGATATCGTAATTCAACGAAGCGGCCGTTTTACTTTTTTTTTTTGACAGATGAGTACAAAAAAGTGCTACTTTACGGCCGCAAATGAGGACGTAAATTGTCTCTTTTTCAGATGAGCGCCTAAAATAGTTATTTATCGCCAACCGTCAGTAAAGCCGTCAATTATCAGATTGATTTCCGAAGTAAACAAACAGTTTACCTTATCCTATACCAATAATGTACTTTATCTGCCTCGCGGCAGATAAAGTGACATATGAGTCTGGTAAAGTGACAAATGCGTCAGGTAAAGTGACATATGCGTCAGGTAAAGTATTTTGACTTTGACATTATTCGAAAATTATTATCTGTCAGTGTCACGCTTCTCCCTATTACGGCTCGATAATAGTTTTCTTGTAATTTATTCATAACAAATTATGGAAGATATTCAGTTTACTTCGTCTCAATTAAATGCAATTAAATATACCTCAGTTTCTTATATTCCGAATTCTAAACAGTTGGCGATAAAATTTTGTATGCACCACGTCAGTAGTAGTGTCTTTATCGGACTCGCTCTTGTTATTCGCCTCGCTCGCTTCTCTCGCTCGTCTCATAATTTCAGACTCGTCCGATAAAGAATCACTTTACTGCCTTGGTACATAAATGATATTATTTGTTTCTGTCACATTAGGTCCTGCTATTTCAACATTTATTTGCTTTATTCTCGGTTTTATATCAAATGTCATAATGACATAATTAATCGAACTTATGCAATACAGAGTAAATATATAGAAAAAATCGGTTCCAACATTGTGACTTTAAATGTGGCAACAATGCTGCACACAATTTTAAATTTACCTTACAAAAGTGCTTTTGTCCTTTTGCTCCTTACTTGTAAAAGTTATTTACTGTTACGTTGCACGTCTTCCCTATTATATGAACTTCGGGAAAACTATACATTTTGCAAGTACATTTTTTAACATGTAGTATCATTAAATAATGATAGATGCTAGAAATTCGTTACTGGGCTAATTCACTTTGCAGGATTTAACGGTTCAAATGATTGCATTTTTTGAAGGAAGAGAATTTTTTATATCACTATCATCATAAAGGTAGCCCGTTAAGAATTTACACAAAATGTCTTAAAAGACGATATACGAGGCGTGTTTTTAAAGTAAGTACCGTTTTCAATTTTCGCCACCGCAGCGTTGCGATCTCGGTTTAGCGCATTTTGGGAAGCCACGGACGCCATTACGAAATCTTCCGATCAAGTCTACATCTGTTTGCGTGATTGTAAAATGCCGCCGACTATTGATAATCCCGCCGATTGTGAAGTGCGTGCTGTAATACGTTTTCTCAGTGCTAAAGGCTTCAAATCAGCTGACATTCATCGCCAAATCAGTGATGTTTATGGTGAAAGCATTATGAGTGATGGAATGGTGCGGAAATGGGTTAGGGCATTTAAAGATGGCCGCACAAACATTCATGATGAAGAACGAAGTAAGCGACCTTCAGTTATTACCGATGACTTGATTCAAAAAGTGGAGTCTAAACTGAAAGAGAACAGACGATTTACGACTTCGTCCTTATTTAAACAGTTTCGTGCTGTCTCAAGAAGTGTTCTTTATGAAATTGTGTCCGAACGTTTAAATTATTGGAAATTGTGTTTACGCTGGGTGCAGAAAATGTTGACTGAGGAGCACAAAACCAAACGATTAGCCGATGCATTGAGTTTTTTTGAGCGATACAGTAATGAGGGGGTGATTTTTGTCACAAGCGACGGTACATGGGTAGCCTACGTGACACCAGAATTGAAGCTACAGTCAATGGAATGGCGGCATTCATCATCCCCTAATTTTTTTATTGAAAACAGTATTTACTTTAAAAACACGCCTCGTATCTTTTGCATAGTAAAGTTTGAGATGCATATGTATAGCAGATTTTTTAAAAGTCGGTTTTTTATCATTCTTTTAGGTTGATACAACTTCAAAGTGAGTCCGCGGAAATCACTGAATCACAGGTTTCAACGCTACATGGATCTGAAAGATATACGTAGTTTGCTACCAATTAAAGGCAACCTTTTTAGAACTTTTACTACATCATTCTCAATGTTGTTATCAATTTTGAAATTTCTAAAATTATCTGACGTAATCAGTTCCCAACACACCCACCTCAATGTGCTTTGATTGTTAACCAAATTCATTTCACACATCTGTTTAACAAACACAAGAAAGTATGCAACAATTAAACATAACTTCATTTATTCGACTTCTTGTTGATTAATTATTTATGTTTCTACTGACTGTACTTTGCTGTTGAACTGCAAAAAAATTCTTGTTTTATTGGGAATAATGAACTTACGTTTGCGATCGTCTTTTGGGATTTTATTATTGATCAGCTTTGAAAGGTCGTCAATGGACTTTCGTACAACGCCCACGATCTGTTGACCTGACTGAAAATGATATTTTATAGGAACGTCTAAGAACAAAACAACAATTAAATTGTTACATTTTAAATTTTTGTTATGAATGAGATTTTATGGGCTGCAAATATAAAAAAAGGTATATATTTTGAAAAAGGTACATACTCTGATAACAACGACTTTGTTTCTAATGGAATATAACAATTTTTAACTTGTGTCTGCTGGTGTATTACTTGCACTTTGTTGAATTAATGACAATAAAATTATTAAACTTTACGTTAAGGGTTTCATAGCTTATACATATGTATACAGGGTGATCTGCGTAGAGCCTCCATTGAAAGTGTTTTAACTTGCATATAATCCAAAACTTAAAATTTGGTTCGTGGACATAATTGACCATTTTTGTTCTACCTAAATATTTTATACATATTGGGTCAAAAGTTGCTATCAATCTTTGTTATTTAAATACAAACCTATAATTTCTATATAGGTCGATTGTCCATATAATTCTGAGTTTATATAAACTTAATTATGTTATCTTATTTTTGACCGTTTTGAAATATGCAATTTTTTCAAAATAATGGTGTTTGTAGTAGTTAATGAAAAAATTTATCTGCAAATCAGTTGAGATTATAATATTAAATTTATAGAGCAGTTGGCTGAAAATCCAGGCTTACTCCTGATGTACAACTGGTAGTTTCATTTTGTACCATATGGGCACGGGCAATTTTAAATATCACAATTAAAAAATGATCAAAAAGTCAATTTGTTCAAATGGCACTTTCTGATTTTTTAATGTAATTTGAGAGAAAATTGATAACTTCTTACACCCAATTTCTCTCGAATGACGTAAAAAAGCAGAAGATCATTTTCATTGTGATATTTGAGTACTGCCTGTGCTCATATGGAACAAAATAAAACTCCCAGTAGGACATCAAGAGTAAGTCTGGAATTCCAGTCAACTGTTCCGTAAATTTTATTTTATAATATCTACTGATTTGCGATTAATCTTTTTGTTAGCTATTACAAAGGACATTTTTTTGAAAAATAATGATATATGTCAAAACGGTCAAGGATAAGATAACATAATTTGGGTTATATAAACTATTATATGGCCAATCGACCCATGTAAAAGTAATTATAGGTTTTTTACAGTATTTAAAATAAAAAAGTTGATAGCAACTTTTGGCACTCTGTATAGCTAAAAGTCTAAAAATATTTTAGGTAAAACAAAAATGATTGATTATGGCAGCGTACCAAATTTCAAGTTTCTGATTTATCTGCAAATTTAATAATTTTTAATGCACGCCCTACGCAGATCACCCTGTATAGTTCTTATTATAATCAATTATATTTGATAAATAATGTCAATTTACAATATATGTATTATTACAATGTTACTACTCAAACAGCGCAAAAGATTATGTAAATGTTAGTAACTAATGTTAATCAAACATTTAAATGTAACACTTTATACAGGGTGTTTCTGAAAGGTGTGTACATGGCTTTATCAAAGTTCTTTGGTTTAAAATAAACCGTTTGACACCAATTTACCTATAACCAAAAGTGCACCATAAGGGCGTCAGAGGGCGTCAAACTTTCCAAAAATATTGTGTATTGGGAATAACTCGAGAAGGGTTCGACGGATTTTGTTCCGCTTTCGTATGTTGGTTGTTTGCTTTCAAAAACCTTTTTCTGTGTAATGTAAACAAATTTCTAATGCCATAAAAGTAGCTTTCATACGCGCGCTGTCAAAATAAATAATAATATTTTAAAAACCGTCAAAATACGAAACTAAAATAATTCCTTGTCGCTATCAAAAAGTATGTCGTTTAAGTATAATAAACTTATAATTTGAACTTACTATCTTAGACAGCATGTACCGAGTTATTATTATTAGCGACAGTGAAAAACTTCATATAAATTTTTATGATTTTGTATACAGGATGGGGCAGCTTCTGTATTTTGTGATTGGGGAGACAAATATTATACACTACTGAAAAAGAATTATCGCATATGGCAACATTCGTAGAGTTTTAATTGTATTTTCTATAAATTTCGCAAAATAAACAAACAATTTTTTCACATTTGTAAAGAAAACCAGTTTATCTATCATTTTCGTAAAACAAAGTTCAGTTATTTCAAAAACAAAGATGGCGAGGGGTGTTTAATTGTTTTTGCAATAACCTGTTTTTAACATCTTAACGGTTTGACCGATTTTAACAAATTTGGTATCGTTGAAAAGAGCATTTCTTAAGCAATAAGAATCAATTACCACGGCACCAAATTAAAAAATCAAAAAATCAAATGGAATGATATGACTTTTTCTTTTATGATATAGTAGCCAAATAACATCCAAATAGGCTAGTAAAAAACAATTTTTCAAAATCTCTGTTCTTAACCTCAAATATTGGGAAAATGAGAATAATGGATGTTTGAAGATCGAGGACCGCGCGGTATATTTTCTTAAACTATTAAAATTTAGCACAAAATGAATAAGATGTTAAAGAGACAATTGTGAGTCTAAATAGAATTCTATTTAAATATTATTTTTAAAAATATATTATCAGAACATTCATGTTGTCCAAAGAGACTAAACGCATTTTGAACTTATTGTCACTTTAATATAACTCTCGTAATTCAAACCTTAATTTAAAAAGTAAGCCTAAAAAACCTAAATAGGTATACTATATCCAAATTCGAATATGTTAGACCAACCTATTTTGGAACCATTTACAAAGATTTTAGTATAATATAGTTACTTTACGGAATTCTTTTATGAAATGGTCTGTGGTTCTAAAAAAACCGTTTTTTAATAAAACCCATAAAAGGAAAAAAAGGGATCTAATGGTGACCCAGGTGTTCAAAATGGTCTCCGTTCTCCACACTTTTTGGCGTCCATGATTTGTTCAAAGTGTAAATTTCGACTCGTCCAAAAACAAAACTTTGACCCACTGTTCACTTGTCTAACTCACATGTACTCTCGCAAACGCAAGTTGTTTTACCCGATGTTTTCTAGTCAGTCGCGGGCCTGTTGTTGGTCGTTTGGCATTTTAAATTAAGCTCATGGAGTGTATTTCGACACTTTTGATCAGAGAGCAATACGTAACTGAACGCTAATAACA